>JAYESA010000007.1:155363781-155963781 GCA_036927795.1 Iris macrosiphon
CCATAAAACTTGACTTTGATAAAGACACTACATCGGATTAGTCCAATTTTTTTTTTCTTTTTTCAAGTTTTTTTTCAAAATTTTACTCAGAACTAGTCCAAAAAATTATTTAGAACTACCAAAATTTTAACATTTCAATCTATTAAAAAAATTGTCAAAATTTTAACATTCCTAAGTAAATTTTATATTAGTCCTGAATAAATTTTTGAAAAAAAAAACTTATATAAAAAAACAAATTTTGAGCAAACCCCGATCAACTTCTGTAGCTTCTGTAGTGCCTTTATACATATGGTGTAAAGCTTTAACTCAATCAACAAAGACCCTCAAATCCCATATGCGTACTTCATTGACACATGGGCCAAACAATTAAAAATAATCGGTCTATATGTTTGTACTAAGAGGCTAGTAATATTGGATAGGATTGGCGCTAACTTAAAAATAAAATCCATTTAAGGATTTGTTTGGGAGTAGTAGATAGTTTTCTTATTTATTTATTTTTCTTCCTAAAAACCAATTTAATATTTTATAATACACCTAATAAACAAAAATGATAGAGGATGAGTTTTTAATTTTTAATACTCGGCCATTCAACGTCGTTGGATTACCTGTACACCTAAAATCGAATCCTAAAACAGATGGTGAACGAACTGATCTTAAATTTTTTTAAAGTTACAGAAAAATTTGAGACACCCTAAGAGCACAAAAAACTGAGAAATGTCTCTAAATTATTATATTGAGCTTTCTACGTGGTTTTGGAATATTTGCAAGTTTACTTTTTTGCTCGACAAAATTACTTCAAACCCATAAACCCCATTAGCGTGATTTTTACGGATATATAACAAATTTTTGGATGACAAAAGTTAGTAAAACTCAATACTTGGTTTTTGCAGAAATTACTATTGTGTTCTAGTATTTGTTTGTCTGAAGGTGATTCTCTGATTAAAAGATCACGTTAATCCTTGTGAAAATTGAGTCGTTCATCGTAAAATATACAAAAAACTCATATACAAAAATTAATGACATATAATGACATTCCTTTCTGATAGGCGTTGCCAGTTAGGTGTGTTCTTTCGTGTTAAGTTGTTTGGTTAGATGCTATAGAGAATATGGTTCTTAACATATTCGTCAAATGAAAAATGAGAAATCAAACAAAATATGAGAAATTTCTCGTAGTTGAGTGCCATATTTACGTTTTCCATAACCCATTCGCATGTTAAAAAATATCCGTGCAGCAATATAAGAACTTGAGGTCTGTTGGTTTCACTGCAATGTACTTTCCATAACTCAGTACTTTCCATAACTCAGTTTTATATTTTTTTTTAATCGATTCCATTACACGATTATATTGCAGAACCAAATGGACCCACAATGTAAAATCCATTCGCTAGACGTTACAATAGATCTTGTGAAGCAGTACAATGACTTTAATGTGTTGCTAGGAAGAATGCAATAGAAAAATTAGTTTTGTTAGATTGTACAAATGAGGACAGAACAACTTTGAGGAGGCTACTAACTAACATTGCCTTTCTATTAATATTTGGAAAATTAAAGTTTAGAAAATTAATTTTCACGGTTCCGTGAGGACAGGATCAACGATTTTTCAGAAATATTCTTAATAACAACCAAATTAAAAACAACAACAATACTGTAAACAGCTCTGGGAAGAAAAAAATTAAAATTTGTAAACTAATCGGGGTTAGAAAAAATTAAAATTTGATTTAGAAGAAGGCTACTAACATTGCCTTTCTCTTAAATATTTAGAAAATTAAAACAGCTCGGGGAATAAACAATAAAAATTTGACTCAGGGAAAAAGAAATAAAATTTTGATTTTGAATTGGTGGGTGCGCCAGGCCCAAGCAGTAGTGCAACGCTAGGGCGACACATGAGGGCCCGCAGTAGCAAGCTACTGATGATGGACCCTCCCCAAAGAAATAAATTAATTTAATATCATAGTGGACACATGGCCCACGTATCAGATATTAAACTGATAAGAACAGATACTACACTTGATCTTAGCCAAAAGGCCGAGAAAGGTATGAGTTGTTTGTCGTGCCACTATAGCAGTTTTATAGCGGCTACTGCTCCTCCATCCTTCCTTCTCACCCGATGTGGGACTAAATAGCATGTCAATAACATTCCTCCATGAGTTGTTTACTTCAGTCTGTTGTGTGGCAGCAAAATATTACACACCACCATCTTCTACTTGGACTCGGACATTTTATTAAGCTTCTTTTGGCTTTACAGAAGGTAATATAAGAGAGAGGGCGACTTACAATTTTCTTACTTGCCTGCAATGTGGTGTATGATTTTATACTAGTCATGATGTTTTATTTTTTTGGGTTAGTAAATTTTTACTTTGCAATCTATACCAATCTATCTGGTTTTCACCTAGTGAGTGATGTTTTACCTTCCATCAATTCTTGATTCTATAGAATTTGATATAGCAAAGTAAATTAGTATCTAAATAGTCGTATTCATTAAATATTTATTTATTTTGTTATTCTAAAGTAATTTTCATTGTTATTGTTGTCATTCTAAAGTAATTTTGTTAAATCATTGAACAAGCAAGAAAAGTAGATAGATTATCAAAATATATAAGGTTAAGGCTATTATTGATAAGCGAAAATAATAATGGCACTACATAAATCAATTGTCAGGGGGACATTACACTTTTTGGCAATTCTATGCATATCTAGGACTGTCAAAATGGCAGTACTTAAATAATATGCTGTCAAAATTTTGATAGTCTTGTACATATTCAGGACTATCAAAATTTAGACAATCTTGTGGATATCAAGAAGTGTCAAATTTTGACAATCCATATAAAATCGGAACTGGTAAAATTTTGACAGTGCTAAAATAACATGAACTTCAACAATTTTGATATGCACATGACTGCCAAAAGTGTAGTGCCCTTATCAATTTTTGTAGTGCCATTATCATTTGTCAATGATAAAGGCACACACATAAAGTGTTAGGGGCATCGCAAATTCTGACAATGTCAAAATTTTGACAGTTTAGATATGCACAAACTAGGGGTTTGTGTTCGGTTTATTCGGTTTCAACATAACCGAAATAGTCGAAACCGAATAAATAAAACTTCTGAAAATCGAACACTGAAACCTAACCAAAATTAACCATAAGCAAAACCGAACCGATAGTCGATTCGGTTTGTTCGATTAGTATATTTTTATTGTTTAATGGGTCTGACTCAAAGTTGATATCGTGGTTAAATTATACTAGTAAATGCACGTGCGTTGCACGTAAAATAATTTTTCCTGATATTATTGTAAAATAGTTTAAATATATTTGAATTAAAATTTAATATATGAGTAGTGACTCTTTTATGCATTCTTTTGAAGAAAGTTTCTGAGTCTTCTTCAATATGTTCTGATTTATTAGAACTGACAAACATACTATCTATTTCGAAGCTGAGTCTGCATATAGTGAAGACATTTCTTCTTCAATTCCTCCTCAGTGATTCGAGGATTTTGCCTTCTCAGTATTCCTTTAATTTCTTCAAAGGACTATCTTCCATTATTTCCTTCTTTAATTTTGCTTCTACAAGGATCTCATTTTCCTTGATAGATTTCTGTACAGTCTGTACTTTTTCTTTTTCATCAATTCTATTCCACCATTTAATCAAAAACTTTTTGACTAAAACGGAGAAATTGAGATGATTAAACTCGCATTTAATTATCCATGTGCATTGCACGTAAAATAATTTTTTCTGATATAATTGTAAAATAGTTTAAATATATTTGAATTAAAATTTAATATATATATATACACACACACACACACACACATTTTAATTACAATTTAATTAGATTTAATTACATTTTAATTATAATATTTTATCGATATATCTCTGTTATTTATAGAAATTATTTATCTGCAGTAAAGTTTTTAAAAAAAAATTAAATTAGTTGAGTATTTATTTATGGTTTTAGATTTTTTTTTTAATCTCCAAAAGTTTTTTTTTAAATTAAATTGGTTGAGTATTTAGTTACTTGGACGGATAAGAGGGGAGTTGATTTTAGTTTTTATTTATCTCCGTAAATTTTAAAAAAAAAGTAAATTGATTACGTATTTACTTACGGCTTAGACGGCTTAATTTAGAGTCGGTTCTAAGCTGCATTATAATAGTATATAATTTAAAAATAATTATTCATACTTCGTTGTATTTCAAAGTTGGACTAGTTGTTAATTATCAAAGTTAAATTTTAAAACACATACATGGAACTGTTATTTTCAAAATATATACATTTAATCATCAAATATATATAAAATTGAGGGTATTTACATAATTGCATAAATCTTATCTGATTTTTATTTTTGGACAAAAACTGAAACTCAAAACCATAATTGAATAAGAAATTTTAATATTTTTAAAACCGAAACTGAACCCAACAAAAATTTCAACCGAACCTAGTCTTTTATTCGGTTCAGTTCGATTCTGGGTCCAAAATCAAATAATGCAATCCCCTACATAGGATTTCCAAATTTGTAGCGGTGTTGATTTTTTTTCCAGAACTGTCCAAATCAAAAAAACTGGCAGCCGGAGTCCTAAGACTGTTAAAATTGCAGGACTGCCTTAGTCAAACTGTTTCTTCAACAAAAGTACTAGTTGCCTCTTATTTTCCCTAATAACAACACCATTATGTTAGGAAGCACAGTCTGCATGTGCAGTGTATTGGGGTCACATTTCGGCACAACATATATAATAAAAAATACACATATACACCAGGACACACGAAATTAATATCGTGTCCGTATTGTCGTATTCTTATTATATCGTATTAGTTGTCATGCAATATAACTATTACGTAATCATAACCAAATAAAATAGTCAAAATCGAATAAATAAAACTTCTAAAAAATCCAAAATCGAAACATTACAAAAATTAGCCAGTGGCGAAACCAAACCGATAATCGATTCGGTTTGTTGGGTTAGAATATTTTTATTATTTAATGGGTCAAACTCAAAGTTGAGATTGTAGTTAAATTATATATATATTTAAAAATTATAGATACATTCGTTGTATTCCAAAAAGTTTGGTCCATAGTTGGACTAGTTGTTAATTACCAAAGTTGAACTTTAAAACACATGCATAGTAATATATATTTTCAATTAAAATATGCATAAAATTGAGAATATTTACATAATTGCGTAAGTCTTATTTGGTTTTCGATTTTTGATCAAAATTGAAACTCAAAATCGGAACCGTAATCGAATAATCAATTTTAGTATTGTCACGCCCCAGTCCCAAAATATCGAGGGACTAGACACGTGGCAATGGCCAGCAGCACACACTGATGGGTAAACCCAATTTAATGGACCCATCAGGGTGTACTTAAGCTGTAATACAACAATAAGGGTCTAATATACTAATCTCATCCACAGAAATGAATACATCAATATCAGAATCATAATGCAATATCAAGTCTCAATAAACATAACTCGGGGAACAACCCGATAATAAGTCTGGTACAATAGTCAAGAATAAAGATAACAACAACAAATACTGAGTATGGATAAAGCATATACTCAAAAGAAATTCTCGGTGATCACTCGTCTTCTGGATCTGGTACTGCTCCAGTGCCTGCTCCTGTTCCTGCTTCTGCTCCTACTAATGCTCATGTCCCGTATACCTCGGGATAGAACTCCTCTGCTATATCTGGGGACATAATCCGGATCCAGGTCCTCAGGGGACATAACAAGGTACAAAATAACTCATGCCAAAATAAATGCAGTACAGCAATAAATGAATCAATAAGGTAAACTATATAACCAGCTAAGTGATATGCAATATGAGAGCATTAATCATACTCGGGCTGAGACTACTATAGCCTCTGTGTCGGGGAAACCCATAGCAGTTTTCTCTCGAAGGGCCAGTAATGTACCAAAGCTCTGTGTCAGAGTCTAAGGCACCTCCAGTAATGTAATATATATATATATAATCAACCTTTTGTATGGTAAATCTCTCTCCACCCAATGTAATCACACGTCTCATGTCCACGACGTCTCATGTCCATGTCACGCAGGATCATATCTAATGCAGCAAGTCATATGATATCTAAGCATGTATAAAGTATATGTCACAAACCTGTATCCTATACAGAATCACCATGAATATCTCAGGAAGATTATGTCTCATGAACAGTATCAAGTGTCCTATGGTATGACGTACTTGATAATGCAAGCACGAGAATGTATAGGGTCTCGATATCCATGTCTAGGTGACGTTACACAACGCCGCGTACGGTGTTGACACCCGAATATTATTCGAACGCTAAGTAATGTCACACGGTCCTAGGTTGAACAAAGATATTACAGTAAATAATCAAGAGAGTAGTATAAACAATTGCTGCAAGTATGGCAAGGTACACTTGCTTGGGGTTCTGACTCCAACTGTTGCTTTGGTATCAGCGGGATCTGCAGGTACTCCTCTGATTGCTGAAATAAATATTATCATCAAGTTCAGAAGATATCAAATAGCTAGAATTGCCTGTCCATAAGTCCAATTTGGACACAGGGGCAAAAATGATAGTTTCTGGTCAAAGCGGGGTCCACATGTGGCCCGCTTCGCACTAAAAAACGTGTCTGAGACAATGTTCTCCAAATTCGTCAAACTTAGTGTCCACAAGTCCAGAACGACGATACAAACCCAACAGAATGTCCAGAACTGGATTCCGATGAGCCGATCACAAAATCGCCCGTCAAGTGGAGCCGTGGGGCCCACGATACGCGATTTTGTCAACATTCTCAGAATCGAACCAAACTTGGGTCACAGGACCAGCGTATTGCTACAAGTCCGATGGCGCAAGTTTTGTTTCGATATGACGTGTGTATACGAAGTTACAACGAGTTCCAGAACAGGGCTGATACGGGATATTGTCGACGGATACGCGTTGATTTCGGTGTGCACGCACATCCAAATAAACTTTTGCGAAATCCCACAAGTCCGTATTAACGGCGTGCACCTTTCGATGAAGTCCGCACATGACCAAGTCGTCCCGTTTAGCGGAGCGCACCCAGTTCCAGGAAAAGATAGGATAATTATTTTCCTGATTTTGGGTCGCAATTTGCGATCGCCACAGGACGCGATACCCCAAACAAGTTACACGAATATCGAGAGGGTCACGCAGTCTATGGGTCACAGTAGACGGAACGAAAAATGGGACAGCGAGGAGAGAGAAATAGTCACCTGAACAGGGCTCCGAAGATGACTGAAAATACGTTCTCGCGGGGCGGCGCGACGCTCGGCCGGCGGGGCTGCTAGGGTTTCTGCTGCTGCGGGGAGGCATCGCCGGAGCTGAAGGCAGCCGGAGGAGCTCGTCGTGGCGGTGCTGGTGGCGGTCGGGGCTGCTACTGGTCGTAGGCGACGGAGTCCGGTGGAGTCGGAGGCCGTGGAGCTCGGGTAGCCAGCTGCGGGGTCGTCGAGGCTCGGGGCGGAGAGGGATGGCCAGCGGCGGATGGGAACGGCCGGGCTGGGTCGAGGGGGCAGCGGAGGTGAGTGATGGCGGTGGATGAGAAGGGTTTATATAGGGGCGGACGGGAGGTGGACGATCGGCGGTTGACGGAGGTAAAGGGGTCGGGGAGGCGAGGCGTTGGGCGGTTGCGAGGGAGATGGAGCGGCTGGGAGGCGGAGCGGCGTAACCGTCGACGGAGTCGGGGAAGGGAACGACCACGAGGTTCAGCAGTTAGGGTTTGCTACAGTAACAGGTTAACGGGTCTGGTTTCGGGTCGGGTTTAGATTCGACCCGACCCGCTAGGGTTCAGGGTTGGTTCACAAAGGCCGGTTCGGTTCAGAAATTGGTTTAAACCGGTTGGTTCAGGTTGGTTTATTTTGGGTTTAATAAATAACTTAGTTTTTAGGTCTTTAAAAATTGTTCTGGGGCCCAATAAATTCTAAGAAAATTACCCTATGTCTAATATTTTATTTTACACCCAAAAATATTATTTTCATAATATTTTAATATTTAATAAAATCATTTAAAATTATTTAAAACCAAAATACCTTGATTTTAATTAGTTAAAAAATTAGAAAAATTAGAAAAATTTGTTTTTAAAATCCTGAAAAATCTGGGGGTTTACAATCTACCCCCTTTAAGAGGATTACGTCCTCGCAATCAAAAAAATAATCGGTCAGCAAAGATGACACGGTTTGTAACACAGGTTCGAAGCACGACACAATCAAAGAATCATGATCAAGGAGAATCAAAGGATGAGGGTTAAGCAAAGACACCTAGGGAAGAAAAATATCATTTCCCTAAGCAATGAAAGTTATGCAAATTCAAGAGTGAAGGAAATCTGGTTAAAGCAAGAAAACTACAGCTTAGAAAAACTAAGTTATTATTAACAAGTTCAAAAATACTAGGTTAAGGCTAAGGTCATGAACTAACAGGCACGTGCTAAAGCAATACTAGGAATAGATAACTATGAAAAACTTACGCGCATTTGTTACTCTACGAGTCTGTGCGTCCTCCAAGGTCATCGCAAAAGCTTATCCGCGTCCTTGCGGTGGTGCCCTCTGCTGTTGCTGGGCCTGCTGGAAGAGTGATGTTCGAGGTGCCAAGGGTGGCTTCGATTGATATCCTCCTGGTGCTGGTAGAGCTTGTTGGTTTACCATTGGTGCTCCTTCTCTACGCTCAGGGCATTCCCTCACTGAATGCTGTCTGGATCCGCAAGCTAAACATAATCCGAATTTACGTCTACACTCATTCTCAACATGGCCTACCTTGCCACAGTAGTGACAAGTAGGAAGGGCTAGGGATTTGGATACAGCTCCCTGTGGTGCTTGATGCAGGCGAGGTTTCTTTGCAGCTTCTCAATGCGGTGCTCTAGCTGGTGCTGATGTGGAAGGCCGCTTCAGGTTGGTCTCTCTCCTGGTGACGCGCTCCATGCGTCGGGCTGTAGCAAGGACGTCCGAGTAAGATGTAGGTGCAATGGATTCGATTAGTTTCTGTAGCTCCAAGTTTAGTCCGTCGAAGAACTTTTCAGCCTTCTCTTCTTCTGTCGGGATCAGAGTTGGGGCAAAGCGACTCAGAAGAATGAACTCCGCATTGTACTCTTCCACTGTCATATTATCTTGAGTTAGGCGATTGAACTTGTCCCAAAGTTCTGATCGAGCGATGGCTGGAATATACATCTCCTAAAAGAGTCTAGAGAACTCTTCCCAAGTGACTCGGTCTGGTCCGAGCCGTGTTTCTTCAGATAGCCACCAGTGATGTGCATTGTCTGTTAACTGCATTCTGACGGCAGTCATCCAACGTTCCCTTGGAAGCTCAGCTGCTTCTAATTGATGTTGAGTGTTGGTGAGCCACTCATGAACTTCAGTGGGCTCCTCCTTGCCTGAAAAGGTGCGGGGCTTCAGCTGACGAAAATCGGTGATAGAGCCCGTCGTTGGCCGTCGTGCTGGTAGATTTGCCTGCTCCAGTGCGATGCTATGTTGTGACACAGAGCCTCGTGTTGAATCTGCTGTTGAGCTTACATCATTGCGTAGATCATTTGAAACATTTATTGTACATCCATAGTCTGCCCTTGTGGAAATATGGACAATGGTGGAGTAAACTGCGGCGGAGGTGGGATGTCATCTTGCTGGATTCTTGAGGTATGCTGATTTGCTTGACTACGTTATTGAGCTGATTGACCTTCTCCTACTGGTGTTACTTCATCTTTGTTGGTTACCACAATACCTCGTGGTGATCCTACATGAGTCTTATCGTTTTCTCGTGGATCCATTACTCTGCATCCAAAATAAACAATAAGAGGCGCACAGAGGAATCAAGGCAGGATGCAAGTCAAGAATTTAATTTCGAATCCGATATAGAGATCAAGAACGATTCAATCATGTGGATGAGATCCTATAACTTATCCTATTCTTATTGTAGGCTTGCTCGGTCCCTAAGTTGAAACTGAAGCAATTTAGTCGTTGACCTGCATGGGCCACCACAAAAACCATGTTACACCCCAGTCCCAAAATATCGAGAGACTAGACACGTGACAATGGCCAGCAGCACACACTGATAGATAAACCCAATTTAATGGACCCATCAGGGTGTACTTAAGCTGTAATACAACAATAAGGGTCTAATATACTAATCTCATCCACAGAAATGAATACATCAATATCAGAATCATAATGCAATATCAAGTCTCAATAAACATAACTCGGGGAGCAACCCGATAATAAGTCTGGTACAATAATCAAGAATAAAGATAACAACAGCAAATACTGAGTATGGATAAAGCATATACTCAGAAGAAATCATCGGCGATCACTCGTCTTCTGGATCTGGTACTGCTCCAGTGCCTGCTCCTGTTCCTGCTTCTGCTCCTGCTAATGCTCCTGTCCCGTATACCTTGGGATAGAACTCCTCTGCTATATCTGGGGACATAATCCGGATCCAGGTCCTCAGGGGACATAATAAGGTACAAAATAACTCATGCCAAAATAAATGCAGTGCAACAATAAATGAATCAATAAGGTAAACTATATAACTAGCTAAGTGATATACAATATGAGAGCATTAATCATACTCGGGCTGAGACTACTATAGGCTCTGTGTCGGGGAAACCCATAGCAGTTTTCTCTCGAAGGGCCAGTAATGTACCAAAGCTCTGTGTCAGAGTCTAAGACACCTCCAGTAATGTAATATATATATATATATATATATATATATATATATATATATATATATATATATATATATATATATATATATATATATATATAATCAGCCTTTTGTATGGTAAATCTCTTCCCACCCAATGTAATCACACGTCTCATGTCCACGACGTCTCATGCCCATGTCACGCAGGATCATATCTAATGCAGCAAGTCATATGATATCTAAGCATGTATAAAGTATATGTCACAAACCTGTATCCTATACAGAATCACCATGAATATCTCAGGAAGATTCTGTCTCATGAACAGTGTCAAGTGTCCTATGGTATGACGTACTTGATAATGCAAGCACGAGAATGTATAGGGTCTCGATATCCATGTCTAGGTGACGTTACACAACGTCGCGTACGGTGTTGACACCCGAATATTATTCGGACGCTAAGTAATATCATACGGTCCTATGTTGAACAAAGATATTACAGTAAATAATTAAGAGAATAGTATAAACAATTGCTACAAGTATGACAATGTACACTTGCCTGGGGTTATGACTCCAACTGTTGCTCTGGTATCAGCGGGATCTGCAGGTACTCCTTCGATTGCTAAAATAAATGTTACCATCATGTTTAGAAGATATCAAATAGCTAAATTGCCTTTCCATAAGTCCAATTTGGACACAGGGGCAAAAATAAGAGTTTCTGGTCAAAGCGGGGTCCACATGTGGCCTGCTTCGCACCGAAAAATGTGTCAGAGACAATATTCTCCAAATTCATCAAACTTAGTGTCTACAAGTCCATAATGACGATACGAACCCAACGGAATGTCCAAAACTGGATTCCGATGAGCCGATCACAAAATCGTCGGTCAAGTGGAGTCGTGGGGCCCACGATACGTAATTTTGTCAACGTTCTCAGAATCGAACCAAACTTGGGTCACAGGACCAGCGTATTGCTACGAGTTCGATGGCATAAGTTTCATTTCGATACGACGTGCGTACACGAAGTTACAACGAGTTCCAGAATAGGACCGATACGGGATGTTGTCGACAGATACACGTTGATTCCGGTGTGCACCCACATCCAAATCAACTTTCGCGAAATTCCACACGTCCGTATTAACAGCGCGCACCTTTCGATGAAGTCCGCACATGACCAAGTCATCCTATTTAGCGGGGCGCAGGACAGCGAGGAGAGAGAAACAGGACGCGATACCCCAAACAAGTTGTATGGGTATCGAGAGGGTCAAGCAGTCTATGGGTCACAGTAGACGGAACAGAAAACGGGACACGAGAAGAGAGAAACAGTCACCTGAACAGGGCTCCGAAGATGACTGAAAACACGTTCGGCCGGCGGGGCTGCTAGGGTTTCTGCTGCTGCGGGAAGGCATCGCCGGAGCTGGAGGCGGCCGGAGGAGCTCGTCGTGGCGGCGCTGGTGGCGGCCGAGGCTGCTACTGGTCGTAGGCGGCGGAGTCCGATAGAGTCGGAGGCGGTGGAGCTCGGGTGGCCAACTGCGGGGTCGTCGAGCTCGGGGCGGAGAGGGATGGCCAGCGGCGGATGGGAACGTCCGGGCTGGGTCGAGGGGGCAGCGGAGGTGAGTGATGGCGGTGGAGGAGAAGGGTTTATATAGGGGCGGACGGGAGGTGGACGATCGGCGGTTGACGGAGGTGAAGGGGTCGGGGAGGCGAGGCATTGGGCGGTTGCGGGGGAGATGGAGCGGCTGGGAGGCGGAGCGGCATAACCGCTGGTAGAGTCGGGGAAGGGAACGGCCACGGGGTTCAGCGGTTAGGGTTTGCTACAGTAACGGGTTAACGGGTCGGATTTTGGGTCGAGTTTAGATCCGACCCGACCCGCTAGGGTTCAAGGTTGGTTCACAAAGGCTGGTTCGGTTCAGAAATTGGTTTAAACCGGTTGGTTCAGGTTGGTTTATTTTAGGTTTAATAAATAACTTAGTTTTTAGGTCTTCAAAAATGGTTCTGGGGCCCAATAAATTCTAAGAAAATTACACTATGTCTAATATTTTATTTTACACCAAAAAATATTATTTTCATAATATTTTAATATTTATTAAAATTATTTAAAATTATTTAAAACCAGAATATCTTGATTTTAATTAGTTAACAAAATCAGAAAATTTTCAAAAATTTGTTTTTAAAATCCTGAAAAATCTGGGGGTTTACTAGTATTTTCAAGTCGAAAACGAACAAAAAAAATTCCAACCCAACCTAGTCTCTTATTCGATCTGGTTTGGTTCAGTTCGATTCTCGGTCCAAAATTGAATAATGTCCACCCCTACACACATGATTACCAAAATTTTAGTACTGTTGATTTTTTTCTAGAATTGTCCAAATCTAAAATTTTGGCAATCGTAGTCCTAAGACTGTTAAAATCATAGGACTGCCAAAATTATAATACATCCTAACAAATTTATTTTGTGGTCAAGCTTAATGCAAAAGATAAAGCACCTCTAGAGAGAAATAAATATACCCTGCAGCAATTCAAAGAGAATTTGTCCTCTGTTAATTCCTAAAGCCACTATAGCATTGGCTCTATAAAAGAAAAATCCCATTTTAGGGAGCCATTCCCTAATAATGCCATTGAGGAGGTCGCTTAAGGTGCAAACCACTAGACTCGACATATCTAACTTCAATAAGTATATTATTGTACTTAGCTAAATGCATTAGACCTGACATATCATTTGTTGTGAATCTTTTGGTAAGATTTAGTGATGTGCCAAAATACTACCATTGGAATGGCATTAAAGACATATTGTGTTACTTTAAGGGGGCTTTAGTACACCAAAGTTTTTTATTCCCCACCAAATTTATGGTGGGAAACCTAGTTCCATGTTTGGTTTATGTTAAAAATAAATAAATTACGGAATTACGAATACTCGGGTAAATAATTCACCCACAAAAATGGGAATCATATCCCTTAAGAATAGGTGGGTATATTTTTGTTGTTGTTGTTTTTATCCATTTTTTGTTTTTAAAGATTTTTTTGTTTCATTTTTTTTTTCTTGTGTTATTTTTTTTTGTTTTTCGTCTTTTTAGTTTTTTAGTTTTTTAGTTTTTTCAGTTTTATTTTTTATTTTTTAGTTTTTTCGGGTTTTCAATTATTTCGATTTTTTAGTTTTTAATTCATTTATTTCTTGTTTTTTTTGGGTTTTTTTTTGTTCATTTCGATTTTTTTTAGTTTATTATTATTTTTTTGGTTTTTATCCCTTCTTATTTTTTTCCAAGAATATTTGTATAGTCACCAAACATGGAAATATAATTTTATAGGGAATTTAATTATTTGAAATTTGATCCTTCAGAATTTAGAAATCTTGGCTATATAGTATAACGCATACCAAACGTCCCCCAAGGCTTATTATATACATGGATTTATCATATCCCTATCTTAAAATGGATCAAACTTTCTTGATCCTCGAAATAATGTCTTTCTTGTTGGATATGTCGATGCCAGTTACTTATCTGATCTGCATAAGACGAGATCTCAAAGTGGTTGTCTTTACCATTTGGGGTTCATCGATATTTTGCAAGTCTACAAATTAGATCATGGTCGCCACTTCTTCAGATCACGTCGAGTGAATTTCCCACCATGATGTCACCTTGGAGTGCATGTGGTTGTGAACCATAATTGAGCACATTCAGACTGCAAGTGGTTCTATTAATGATGTCCCCGACGATAGTATATGAACACAATGTCACATGCATTAACCAGATAAAATATGGCTACATCAAGAGAGACCATACTGAGAACATCGCATCAAAGTTTTTCTTCTTTCATCAACAACAAAACAATAAAAGATTGAAGTTAGATAGATCTGATCCTAGGACAACTTGGATGACATGTTCACAGAGTTTATGCCAACATCCACTCTCCTGAAGATCGTTAATGGCATGAGATTGTAGAAGCTCTCTGAATTACAACGCTATGTAGTTTGGGATAATGTCAAAATTAGGATATTCTTCACACATAATTGTTTTTATTAGAATTGCAAACAACGTGATTTCGACAATGTATTGCCAGTTGAGTTACTCACTTCAATAAGAACATAACATGTGTTGCCAGTTGAGTGTTCTTAGTGCTTCAGAGAACATGGTTCTCAAAATTATCTAATGAAAAAAGAGAATTCAATCAAATTGATCCCATAAATATGAGATAAAAACTTTACTTTCATAGTTCAGAGTTTTTTTAATACATTTTTTATAACCTATTTGCGCATTACTTAGTGTAAGGGTTAAATTCTTGCCCTTGTTTGAGTTGCATGTTAATTTGATAGAAATGAAGAATTTACAATAGAAAATTTAGTTTCTTAGATTGCATAAATAGACAAAAACTTTAAAGGAGCTACCAACATGTTACAGTATATTCTTCACCCATGTGATTGTTTTGATTAGAAAATGTACTTTGCTAGAACATTATCACCAAAATCTTAATTTAACTCCATTTTGTTTATAAATTCCAATCAAAACACATTGGCCCACCTTTCTTATGGATCAATAGACATGAGGCTACCATATGGCCTAGACTCCCCTTAACTAGGTGCATGATCTCTAAATAAAGTCCATGTTGGAACTTCATAGCTCGTTCTGGGTCAACCTCCAAGTCAAAATTGGCTACTAACGCTAGCACCACCCAAATAGATGACCACCTGATGATTGAAGAAAAGATCTCATGGAAATTCACGTCCTTCCGCTGACCGTAGCATTTAACTACCAGCCTTGCTTTGTATCAAGGGCGACTATCATCACCTGTCTGCTTCACTCTGAACACCCATCGATTCTTTAAAGCCTTCATGCCCTTTGGCAACTGCACCAGCTCATTAGTACACTTAGCCTGTAGGGAACTCATCTCCTCCTACATGGCCTCCATCTACTCCTGTCTGTGTTCGTCTTCCATAGCTTATGTGAAAATTTTGCGCTCTCTCCCGTCAGTCAATAACACATACTCATCTGGTGAATATCTAGTAGATGGTTAAAGATCTCTCACTCTCCTTCTCAATGGAGCCTTTGGTGCTTGCTGTATACGAATACCCTGCTCTCCTTCAGGAACTGCCTCCTCAGCATGCTCATCCTCCTGAGGGTCACCCTAACTATCATTAGCAGGCTGATGATCAAGGTTGGGAGTATCTCCATATACTGGCTCCCCTATAACTAGACCCTTTACAATATTATCTGAAAATATCTCGAAGCTAAATGACTCTAACTAAGTCAATTTCTCAGCCTCAGAAGGCATCTCAAAATCATGAGTGTTGGTCATGATCTGATCTTCGACGAATACTACGTCCCTATTTCCATTACGAAAATAAAGTCTTGCTAACTTCGATTGTAAATATAACAAAGAAAAAAGTGCAAAAAATTCCTAGGCAGAAACTCTAAGTACAATTGAATTAATTATGGAGAAGTGTGACGATGTAGATCGAGTATTGCAGTTGACTATTTTACTCTGTTGACGATCGACCGACGAAGGGGGTTGTAAAGTCTCTGGCTTACTGGCACGAAAAGACAACAATTGGGCTCTTGGATTTGTTCTCTCCGCCTCCTTGTGTGTGTGTGTGTATGGCGTACGGGTTTATGTTATTTATAGCCATTTTAGTTCATGCATGCGAGTTTTTTAGCTGCCACATAGTTCTCTCAATAGAATGCAGCTGTGATTTGTGTGCTCATGTCACGATGCGGCTGACATGTGGCATTGGTTAAGATTGGTCGTTGCTTAGATCTTGGGTTGTTATTGTGTTATTGGCATCCGTCATCAGCATGACACATGAGCTACGTCGGTTACTTGAAGATCTCGGTTGGTTATAACAAAAAAATTCTGCCGTATGGAGTTCTGTCGCAAGAGGTCACTGCCGTATGGGTTTTCATAGGAACACCGCTACATGAAAGTATTAGCACATTCTGTCACATGAGGTTGCTTTCGTATGGAGATTCATAGGAATCACTACCGCATAAAAGTATTATCGCATTAGGTCACTACCGCATGGGGGTCTGCCGCATGAAGTCACTGTCTCATGTGGATCCGCCGTGTGAAGTCACTGTCGCATGGGGATTCATGGGAATATTGCCGCATAAAAATATTACCCCATGAGGTCACTGCCGCATGGGGGGTCTGCCATATGAGGTCGTTGCTGCATGGAGACCTATATTGTGCTGACATAAGTACTGATATTTTGTCTTGTAGCCGCTGTCTACACGTACTACGAAGCATCATACTGCAATGGTTAGAGTAATTATGACTGTTGACATGACCCTCAGTGGCTCAACTTTTGTGGACCACTATTGGGCACTAAATGCTTTTGTCAGTGGGGGTGCGGCTGAGGCGTCAGCCGCATAATCTTTGTGTCGCATCGGGATTTGGCTGCTTTTGTTGCATAAGGACTTTACCGCCTTTGCCGCATGGCTTTTAGCGTGCATGATTCATAATTTTCCATGCTTCTACAGTCCCTGCTTCTGTAGAGTTTTCTTTCTACTGGGTCATAGTGTCTATAGCCAAACTCATCCCGACCATAACCGACAGAGACTCACTGCCTCGTCTTTGGCTCAAGTTTGGATCTCTTGTCCTTCGGTATATACACAAAATTCTTACAACCAAACACTCGTAGGTGACTGTATGGCAGCTCCTTGCAGTACCATACTCTATTAGGCATATCACCCTATAAAGGAGCATTAAGAGATAAATTGCTAACATAAGAAATAGTGTTAAGAGCCTCACTCTAACAACTGCACGGTAAGTTTGCTTCAGACAATATACATCGTACTCTCTCCTCCAGTGTCCTGTTCATGCGCTCCGCTACACCATTGAGCGAAGGTGTCTTTGGCGAATTCTTCGGGTGTCGTATCCCTTGCTCTTTGTAATATGCATCAAAGGGATCGATGTATTCACCACCATTGTCAGACCAAACACATAGTAATTTTTTGTCCATCTCCCATTCAACAAAGGCCTGAAACTCTTTGAAAGTGGGCAGTACATAATCCTTCGTCTTTAAAGCATAGACCCAAACTTTTTTGTAACAGTCATCAATAAAAGTCACCAAGTAAGAAGCACCACCAATAGAATTTACCTTCATAGGACCGCAGACATCCGATGAACCAACTTGAGTAACGCCGACTTACTTGAACTTGGGTAACTTTGAAAAAATACCCTGTTTTTCTTTTCCACCAAACAGTGCATGCCACACGTGCGCTCCCTTCCATATAATAGTGTTCGAACCTCTTTCTTCCTCTAGAAATCATAATTGAACATCTAGAAAGCTTCCACTGACTGTTCTCCAAGAGATTAAAAAATCCCTCATCATCCAACCTTCCAATCGACATCAGGTTAAAATGGATATTGGGGATATGTGTAAACCCCCTCGACCAAATTTAGGTCTACCTGGC
Organism: Iris macrosiphon; assembly: GCA_036927795.1. Lineage (NCBI taxonomy): Eukaryota > Viridiplantae > Streptophyta > Magnoliopsida > Asparagales > Iridaceae > Iris > Iris macrosiphon. The sequence continues at coordinate 155,381,801 of JAYESA010000007.1, forward strand.
TTAGATAGAGAGACTAGGGTTAGTTTGAATCCAAATAGAACTAGAACACAGTGTTTTAGATTTATTGTGCAATATTTGTATCACTTTGTGCACCTTACCGTTGTTTCGATATTTGGAGCACTACACTAGCTTCTGCCTTCCAACAAATTTCACATATTTTTCCTAGATGTGCCAGCCTTCTATTTTGACTTTTGTATAACTCATAAATACCTTCCCTTGTGTTTCATTTTAGTCGTATAATATTCGTTACAAACGTCCATTCTTAAATTCTAATAAATCTAACTTTGCATCCTTGTCCGTTCCAATCGAAATTGGAGACACAATCTCAACCCATTTTGTGCAACCCAAATTATGATAATATTTTATTCTGAGTCTACTATATCTATGATACTTGTGTCCCACCCAATTTTAACCCTATGCACTTCCAATTAATTAAAGAGCACCACTTACACTAATTTTAATTAAATTAGTGTAAGGACCCAACCTTACCCAAAACTAGACCCAACACCAACCCAAATCCCTACTCACACCCTCAAGGTCCATACTAAACACCACATACCCTTTTTAGCCACTACATCACACCAAATATGGTATTTTCCCTCATTCAATCCTAAACTCCACTTTTTGTGCAATTTTTTAATTGTTGGAGACTTTTATGCAAAAGTGCAGTGAGGTATCCACCTCCCATTGGACCCAACACATGAAGAAATACCTTCCCTCTTCTTTGACCAGTCACATGTATTTTTCTTTATATTTTTGGAGTGTGCAACACTCAAACCTCTCCCCCTTAAGCCATCTCCACCCTCCATTCAACCCAACACCATCTCCACCCTTCAAATTCTTTCATGTAAAAACAAGCAAACTCCATCCCTAGGAGGCATTCGGCTATAATCCCTAGGCTAGCACCCCCTCTTCTCTCTCCTACATAAAAACTCTTTCTCTATTATTTTGCATCATCATCACCATCCTTCCTCTACCAACCCAAACCATAAACAAACCCTAAACCAAACTAGCAGCCAACCGACCCTTACCCTCGCCGGACCTCCCATCTCTGGCCTCCATCCCGACACGACAATACCTCCACATCACCATCACCATCACCATCGTCTCCATTATCCCCATCACCGCCAACACATAGCCGCCACCCTACACCGTCGAATCACCGACTCTCTCGACCTGTTCACCGCCTCGACTACACCCATCATCATCATCACCACCATCATCAACATCTTCACACCGCCATACCCCAGACGACCTCGCCGGAGTAACCCCAGAGCAGTCGCCACTGCTGCCATCATCTCCCTGCTACCATCTTCTCCCCTTTGACCTCGCCGGAGCACCCCGACCACCCCGCAGTCTCGACCACCTCTCCTTCCCAACTCCATAGCACCCCGACTTCCCCACAGCCATCTCCGCCTGAGCATCGACTGCTGCCACCAGTATCATCATCACCACCGCCACTCGCCACCCAGTCATCTTCCTCGACTTCTCTCCTTTCTTCTTCTCCCCTTCGACCATCCCGCCGGAGCCTAACTGAAATCACCACCATCACTATCATCTTCACCCACGACTTCACCTTCTCACCGATTACTACCGTTACCACCATCTCCACCGCCACCATCATCACCATCTCCACCACCGTCATCCCGACCTCACCATATCTACCACTATTAGCAACCACCGCCACCACCTTAGCACCGTCGTCCCTGTCACCAACATCACCATCACCAACACCATCATCACCATCACCTGCACCCATCCGTTCTTTCCTGACCTTCGCCGGAGACCACCACCACCTTAGCCACCACCCTCCCGCGGCCATCCCGCCATCGCCAGTATCCTGCCACCGCCAGCAATATGCCACCGCCGACCCAGCCACTGTCGCTGCTGCTGCAAGCTGCTGCCATTGCCGCTGCTGTTGTCAGAGTTGCTGCTGCTACGCGTTGTGCTCGTCGGAGAACCGCCCTTCCTCGTCGGAGGCAGGCCGCCAACGAGCCGCAGACATCGCCCCCTCGGCCTCGATCACGACTAGGTATACATATTTTCTTCTTTTCGTCATATACGGTTGCGTCGATGTGTTGTTGTATGAACTGTGCGGTTGTGAACCCTTGTGTTTTGTGTATAAGTATACATGTTTTAGAATAATATTAGAGTTAGTGTTTACCTCATAGAACTTGATTAATTAATGTGTCATACTTATGTTGACCTAAGGGTTTAGACAAACTGGCTTCTTGTACACTAACATGTTAGCTAGGACTAGTATTTTTGTATTATATGTTATTTAGTTTCGTAACGTATTTTGATAACTCGTTGTCTTACTGTGCACGGAAATTGAGGATGTGACACTCATACATTTTAGCTGCGTACACACGCGACCCTGCTAGTTGACTAGTTGTAACCCCCTTGCGTCAGTTCCTAAGTACAGTGTAGTTATAATTCCTGTACGTACTAGTATAATGACTGATGATTTATTATATTATATTATATGTATAGAGTCGCTGGACCTTTCGGGCGAGACTTCGGGAGCAGGATATTGGTACTCGCAGCTTGTGGACCCAGGCAAGTATACCTTACCTTGTTGTACTGTTTAAATTCAGTTATTATTTAGTTGTATATTTTATTGTTTTAATATTATATAACTGTGCACGTCCGAGAAAGACTCGGGTGCAGTCAACGAAGGCGTTGACGTTAGGACTTCTGTCTGACCTAGTATATAGTGGACGCACCTAAAGTTTTGAAGTTATCAATATGACTCCCCAGGCCTTGACACGTATCATTACACGTCACAGAGTGAGTTCATGTAGGGACGCATGCTTCATGACTGACTGGCCATCGGTGTGAGCAGCACGTGTGACGGTATTTAGCTTAGTTGTATATTTCTTTAGTGACTTGCATTATAGTACGAGATGTCCATGTCGTATTCGCGACTTGTATATTGGCATTGGGCGGGGAAGACAATTAGTAGGCGTATGGGACAGACATTTGACTATCGTAGTTTTAGAGTAAACTACGGGGTCGTGAGCCTCAGTGTTACCCAGTTATGGGCTATGTGTTACCCGGTTATGGGCTTAGTGTTACCTGGTTATGGGCGTATATGCTTGTCAATACATCTGACAGAGGTTACTAGCTGCGCGCTATCATGATCGGTGATGTAGTCAGCATATACTCTTGGCATCCAGTTTACAACTAATGCCAGGTACTTAGCCTCTGGCTCGACACTACGCTTTATACCTTTCACCTACCCATACGTACCAAGGTTGTCTTCAAGTGTATTTCACTTAGCTGGTTAGTTCACCCTCGAGTTTTCACAGTATTTACTTTATGGCATGTATTTTTGTACCTTGTTATGTCCCTCTGAGGACCTGGTTCCCTTCCAGGTTATTTATGCAGTTTGCATGATGTTTGATCTAGTAGAGTGTGGACATTATTGCAGGTATCTTTATATTTTCAGCTATTACAGTCATGTACTACTTTCTATTTTTTATTCTGCTTTTATAGCCTAGTGTTTATAGGCCTATATTATTCTTTTGGCCTATTCGAACGGATGTATTATTGGGCTACAGACTGATGATGCGTATCGTTTATTCTTGAGATTTATCTACCATGGATTGAGATTTAGTTCAGTTGTTGCATGTCAGAATTAGGTTATTAACTGGATCACTTAACCTTGGACATCGTAAGTGCACTTCGTCGGGTCTATTAAATTGGAAAGCCCAATGGAGTTGTACCAGCTGACCATTGCCACGTGGCCTGGTCCCGTGTATTTTGGGACTGGGGCATGACATGGTCTTAGTGGTGGCCCATACAGGTCAGAGCATATCATTTTGGTTATGTTACTGTACCGAACGAGCCTGCAACTTAGGATTAATGTTGAATAAGATCTTAATCCATAACTGATTTTAAAACTCCTCTTGTATTCGATTGTCGCCCTTGGACTTCATTACTGTATTCGTTCATTACCATCGACATCGTTATTATTGTTTCTCATCTTTCTTATTTCGGGAAGATGGATGCTCGTGCACGGTGATTTCCTCTAGGAGCAGATCCTCGTCAAGACGAAGATGACATATTTGATAGAATGTTTGAGTAGATGGTTAACCATGATAGAGAAGGTTGATAAGTTCTTTCGTGTTACTGGAGTTAATATAGACTGTTGGCGTAAAAATTAGACATAGAAGTAGAGACTTAAAACTAGACCCTACCCTTACTTAAGGTAGCCATGATTTGTAAGTATAAGAAGCTAGAAAGGTTGTTTGATTATAAGACTCTAGAATAAATTAGGGAGGACATAGCTAGATGCTAGAAATTAGTTGTAGTCTTATGGTAGTGATACAAGAAACAACATTATGAACTTGACAAGACAGAATTTTAGACCCACATCTAGAAGAAGATTATCGGATACTAATAAAAATAGGGTATGAAATAGCACTTAGGATAGCAACCATAGTGGTTAATCCTAGTTGCCTTGTGACTTACAGTACCAGACCTAGAATTTTTTTATCCTTTAGATAAAGATGATTATATGACTAGGCTAAAATAGATACTTGGATTGCTAGATTGGTTGTTGATTGACTTGACAACTTAGGTACTACAGTATAGCTTTCAAATCAGATTAGATGTACTTGATTTATTTAGATTGCTAGTATTTATTAGGCTCGTAGTTTCACCTTTGAAAACTTGAGTAGTTAAGCTAGTATCTGAGCTAGACAAATGGGTTGAAGGATGAGAGTTTTGATAGATGTTATAGTCTTGAGTTAGATAGTAAATTGTCTATAATGGATGGCAAGTTGTAAATAAGATGAAACCCATGTAGCTTGGATAAGGAGTGTAAATAAAATATAGAAGTCCTATAGGAATGATAAGCTGAATATTGTGGATTACACATAAACTGCTTAGGGATAGAGATTTAGACTTTTGACTAATAGGACATGAGCTTGCTGAACCTAATCCTTAGTAGTAGGTGGTGTTATGGGAGCCTAAATCCAATTTGCCCTAGCTAATGAATTTTAGGAATCGTATTCTTGTTATTGTAATTATTATATTTTATTCTAGGGTATTTAGAATGATTGAATAGATATTTATTACATAATTTCTATATATCCTTATTATTATGTATTGAGTAGAGACCTATTTGGTATTTCATTACATATGTTTCTCCTAGAAATTGTTCGAGTTGAGCTTCTAAACTAGGTATGACTGACTGATTAGACTTATTGCTGCTAGGACTGATTATAAGAAGTTAGGTTGCATGATTCCATTGTGGATACTATAGGATAATGACGTTATACCTAGGAAAGAATGTTGAGATACTAACCATCCTAGTTGCAAAAAAAGGTTAGGACAGTGTTTGAGGTACGAATCGAATAAACATCAGGCTCATGAGTATTCTCAGTATGTCAATAGAGCCCAACAGATAGTGCAAGGCCAACTCCATCGGTCCTAGGTATGTTTGTAGCATTGCTTGATAATTTATAGCTTATTATGTGTTTATTTTAATTTCGAAGATAAAATTCTTATAAGTTGGGTAGATTATAAACCCCCTCGACCAAATTTAGGTCTACCTGGCTTAGATAGAGAGACTAGGGTTAGTTTGAATCCAAATAGAATTAGAACACAGTGTTTTAGATTTATTGTGCAATATTTGTATCACTTTGTGCACCTTACCGTTGCTTCGATATTTGGAGTACTACACTAGCTTCTGCCTTCCAACAAATTTTACACACTTTTCCTAGACGTGCCAGCCTTCCATTCTGACCTTTGTGTAACTCATAAATACCTTTCCTTGTTTTTCATTTTAGTCGCACAATATTCGTTATAAACGTCCATTCTTAAATCCGACTAAATCCAACTTTGCATCCTTGTCCGTTCCAATCGAAATTGGAGACACAATCTCGACCCATTTTGTGCAACCCAAATTATGACAATATTCTATTCTGAGTCTACTACGTCTATGATACTTGTTTCCCATCCAATTTTAACTCTATGCACTTCTAATTAATTAAAGAGCACCACTTACACTAATTTTAATTAAATTAGTGTAAGGACCCAACCTCACTCAAAACTAGACCCAACACCAACCTAAATCCCCACTCATACCCTCAAGGTCCATACTAAATACCACACACCCTTTTTAGCCACTACATCACACCAAACATGGTGTTTTCCCTCATTCAATCCTAAACTCTACCTTTTGTGCAATTTTCTAATTGTTGGGGATTTTTATGCAAAAGTGCAGTGAGGTGTCCACCTCCCATTGGACCCAACACATGAAGAAATACCTTCCCTCTTCTTTGACCGGTCACATGTATTTTTCCTTGTATTTTTGGAGTGTGCAACACTCAAACCTCTCCCCCTTAAGCTACCTTCACCCTCCATTCAACCCAACACCATCTCCACCCTTCAAATTCTTTTATGTAAAAACAAGCAAACCCCATCCCTAGGAGGCAGCCGGCCCTAATCCCTACGCTAGCACCCCCTCTTCTCCCTCCTACATAAAAACTCTTTCTCCATTATTTTGCATCATCATCACCATCCTTCCTCCACCAACCCAAACCCTAAACCATACTAGCAGCCAACCAACCCTTACCCTCGCCGGACCTCCCAACTCCGGCCTCCATCCCGACATGATAGCACCTCCACATCACCATCACCATCGTCTCCATCATCCCCAACACCGCCAACACACAGCCGCCACCCTACACCGCCGGATCACCGACTCTCTCGACTTGTTCACCGCCTCGACTACACCCATCATCATTATTACCACCATCATCAACATCTTCACACCGCCACACCCCAGACGACCTCGCCGGAGGAACGCCAGAGCAGTCGCAACTGCTGCCATCATCTCCCTACTACCATCTTTTCCCTTTCGACCTCGCCGGAGCACCCCGACCACCCCGCAGTCTCGACCACCTCTCCTCCCCGACTCCACAGTACCCCGACTTCCCCACAGCCATCTTCGCCTGAGCATCGACTGCTACCACCAGTATCATCATTACCACCGCCACCAGTATTATTACCACCGCCACCAGTATCATCATCACCACCGCCACTCGCCACCCAGTCATCTTCCTCGACTTCTCTCCTTTCTACTTCTCCCCTTCGACCATCCCGCCGGAGCCCAACTGAAATCATCACCACCACTGTCATCTTCACCCACGACTTTACCTCCTCACCGATCACTACCGTCACCACCATCTCCACTGCCACCATCATCACCATCTCCACCACCGTCATCCCTACCTCACCATCTCCAACACCATCAGCAACCACCGCCACCACCTTAGCACCGTCGTCCCCGTCACCAATATCACCATCACCAACACCATCATCACCATCACCCGCACCCATATGTTCTTCCCTGACCTTCGTCGGAGACCACCACTACCTTAGCCACCACCCTCCCGCGGCCATCCCGCCACCGCCAGCTACCCGCCACCGCCGACCCAGCCGCTGCCGCTGCAAGTTGCTGCCATTGTCGCAGCTGCTGTCGGAGCTGCTGCTGCTATGCGCTGTGCTCACCGGAGCACCTCCCTCCCTCGTAAGAGGCAGGCCGCCGATGAGCCGCAAATAACGCCCCCTCGGCCTCGATCACGACCAGGTATACATATTTCCTTCTTTTCGTCATGTACGGTTGCGTCGATGTGTTGTTGTATGAACTGTGCGGTTGTGAACCCTTGTGTTTTGTGTATAAGTATACATATTTTAGAATAATATTAGAGTTAGTGTTTACCTCATAAAACTTGATTAATTAATGTGTCATACTTATATTGACCTAAGGGTTTAGACAAACTGGCTTCTTGCACACTAACATGTTAGCTAGGACTTGTATTTTTGTATTATACGTTATTTAGTTTCGTAACGTATTTTAATAACTCGTTGTCTTGTTGTGCACAGAAATTGAGGATATGACACTCGTACATTTTAGTTGCGTACACACGCGACCCTGCTAGTTGACCAGATGTAACCTCCTGTGTCAGTTCCTAAGTACAGTGTAGTTATAATTTTCGTGCGTACTGGTATAATGACTAATGATTTATTATATTATATTATATGTATAGATTCGCTGGACCTTTCGGGCGAGACTTCGGGAGCAGGATATTGGTACTCGCAGCTTGTGGACCCAGACAAGTATACCTTGCCTTGTTGTACTGTTTAAATTCAGTTATTATTTAGTTGAATATTTTATTATTTTAATATTATATAACTGTGTGCGTCCTAGAAAGACTCGAGTGCAGTCAATGAAGGCGCTGACGTTAGGACTTCTGTCTGACCTAGTGTCTAGTGGACGCACCTAAAGTTATGGAGTTATTAATATGACTCCCCAGGCCTTGACACGTATCATTACACGTCACAGAGTGAGTTCATATCGGGACTCGTGCTTCATGACTGACTGGCCATCGGTTTGAGCAGCACATGTGACAGTATTTAGCTTAGTTGTATATTTCTTTAGTGACTTGCATTATAGTACGAGATGTCCACGTCGTATTCGCAACTTGTACATTGGCATTGGGCGGAAAAGATAATTAGTAGGCGTATGGGACAGACATTTGGCTACCGTAGTTTCAGATTAAACTACGGGGTCGTGAGCCTTAGTGTTACCCGGTTATGGGCTATGTGTTATCCGGTTTTGGGCTCAGTGTTACCCGGTTATAGGCGTATATGCTTGTATATACATCCGGCAGAGGTTACTAGCTGCGTACTATCATGATCGGTGATGTAGTCAGCATATACTCCTGGCATCCAGTTTACAGCTAATGCCAAGTACTTAGCCTCTGGCTCAACGCTATGCTTTATACCTTTCACCTATCCATACGTACCATGGTTGTCTTCAAGTGCATTTTACTTAGTTGGTTAGTTCACCCTCGAGTTTTCACAGTATTTACTTTATGGCATATATTTTTGTATCTTGTTACGTCCCTCTGAGGACCTGGTTCCCTTCCAGGTTATTTGTGCAGTTTGCAGGATGTTTGATCTAGTGGAGTGTGGACATCATTGCAGGTATCTTTATATTTTCAGCTATTACAGTCATGTACTACTTTCTATTTTTTATTATGCTTTTATAGCCTAGTGTTTATAGGCCTATATTGTTCTTTTGGCCTATTCGAACGGATGTATTATTGGGCTACAAACTTATGATACGTATCGTTCATTCTTGAGATTTATTTACCATGGATTGAGATATAGTTCAGTTGTTGCATGTTAGAATTAGGTTATTAACTGGATCACTTAACCTTGGACAGCGTAAGTGCACTTCGTCGGGTCCATTAAATTGGAAAGCCATATGGAGTTGTACCAACTGGCCATTCTCACGTGGCCTGGTCCCGTGTATTTTGGGACTGGGGCGTGATAATATGACGAACATCCTTGAGAACAAGAACTATACCCATCTTGGTTCTCACATACAAATCTTCAATAGCAACAGCCTTTGACACATCTATGTTTTCCATCTTTAACACTCCACAGTCTTCTGTTGTGTAAGTGATAAATAATGTCCTGTTGTGAGATATGTGCGCTGAAGCCCCTGAGTCCACAATAAAAAATTGTTATTGTAGGCGAGGTTCTTAACTAACTCATCACCTACAATTATCATATCGTGTCCATGTGCCGAGGCAGTCGCTCTTATGGTCTCATTTTGCTTTCCCTTATCACCCTTCTTCTCTCTCTTTCAAGCAGAACAATTTTACTTGATGTGGCCCTTCTTGCCATAATGGTAGCACTCTGAGTCCTTGTACCGACCCTTGGACTTGCCATTGCTTTTGTCTCTGCCACCGCCCGGAACCCTGCTATTACTCCTTCTACGGCTCTTTGAAACAAAATCCTAAGAATGAGATAAAGATAAATTGCCCTGAGATTTTCTCTGATCTCTTTATTCAATACCCCACTGTCACTACCACATTTTCTAGGAAAGGATATTTTAGTAATTTTATAATTAATTAAATATTGTGCATATTAAATAATTATTTGTTGTGTTATTTAATTATTGTTAGATGTTATATATTTATTTTGGACTTGTGTTAGTGGATCTAACTAGTTTAGTTAGACTCATGGACCAACATGTATTAATTGTTAGATTTGAGCCCATTTAGAAAGCCCATTGATTAGGAGGATGAATAATTTAATTAAACCTTTAGACTAGAAGCTTCCCTCCTTAATTATTTTTTCATGAGAGGCCCCAAGGGGTATAATGGACATTACATAGTGACTTGAGGAATGGGTAGGGGGGCCGGCCTATATGAGAAGGGGGAAAATTTTCTCTCTCCTCTTTTTATTTGAAAACTAGATCTAGAATTTCTCTCAACCAAATTCTTTCATTCCACATCATTTTTCCTACCAAATTTTACCCCAATTCTTTTCCAAATCACCATTGGAGACTAGTGGAGCAATGATCTAGAAGGAGAAAGCAAGGATCTACAAAGAGGAGCAATGATCTACAAGTTGGGGGCCAATTTTATCATATTTGGAGGTTTTATTGGGAATCCATCTTCCAATAGGTACAATTTAATTTTTCCCCTTAATTTAGGTTCTAAATTTGAGATTTAACTATGAGAAATTAACCCATATGCATAGGCTACCCATAGGATTTGGTTTTGTGTTCATAGGAGGCCTATTGTGAAAGTTATGGTACGTTTTGTGTTAATTTTGGGGGAATTCCGAGATTGACATTTGTTGTGTGTGTCAATTGGTCCTATAGATCAATTTAGCATGTGCTTGTGTGTTTGGAGCAAGTGTCGTGTCCACAATTGGGTACGTGTAGGTCGTATCCTAATAATTTGGTGATACGTATTGATTTGGGGATTTCTCCTCTGACACGGGACTTTGTGCATGTCATATTTTGACACGGACACGTAGATTTGTGTTTGACTCTTCGTATTGTTCATAAATAATATATTAGACTTGCTCGTGTCCTTCAGGATATATTTGGATGTGTGGTGGACTCGTGTCGCAAGCGTATCCTAGATCTAGTGGGATACGGGTGTGATACGCTCCATGTGTTTGTGCAATTTATTTCTAGATCTATTTCCATTGTTCTTAGTCATTATAATATGTAATTATATATATATATATATATATATATATATATATATATATATATATTGCTATATATATATATATATATATATATATATATATATATAGCAATATATATATATAGCAATATATATATATATATATATATATATATATATATATATTGCTATATATATATTTATGTGTTAGTGTATAATATATCTATGTATCTATGTGTTATGTATATATGTAGCTCTACTTTTACATATGTAATAGCTATTAAATATAGTAGTGTATATATGTATATGTTATGTGTATATATATATATATATGTTATCTATATATTTGTATATTATGTATATATATATACTTGCATGATTATATATATACATATACGTGTACGTATTTGTGATGTTATGCATATATATACATATGTTACTATAATATGTCTATGTTATACTATATGTATTATTGTGGATATGTATATATGTATATAGAGGAGTGTATATGTGTATATATATATATAGTTGTATATATATATATATATATATATATATATATATATATATATATATATATATATATATATATATATATATATAAGTATATATATTTATGTGTTAGTATAAGTGAGAGAGAGAGGGAACATCAGATTTAGCGACAGCAACAGCCACTTAAGCAACAGCAGCAACAATCATAGCTACAGCAGCAGTGGCTTCAGCAACAGCAGCAACAACATTGGCGACAGCAGCAGCTTCAGCGACGGCAGCAGCTTCAGCAACAGCAACAGCAGAAGCCTTCAGCGACAGCAGCAGCAGCAGCAGTATTAGCAACAGCAGTAGTAACTGTAGCAATAACAGCAGTATCAGCAGCCTTCAGCAACGGGCAGCAACAGCTTTTCACCGACAGTTTTGCAGTTAATATATATATTTATGTATTATTTATAGATAATATATATATATATATATATATATGGTATTGATGTATATATATATTCCTAATTGGTATTTATGCTTTAGTATACTATATTTGTAGTAGTTAGTTGTTAGCATATAGTTATTAATGGGTAGTTAGTATATATATGAAGTTTTGGCAATTACCATGAGATACCAAGGTAAGTATCAAGGTATTTGGGGATACCCAAGGTATTGGGTTTGGGTATCAAGATGAGTGTTTAGTAGTGCGATACCGAGTTGGTTCTAAACCAAGGTATCCACATAGCTTTTGTTAATTAGGATTTTATATTTAATATTGTTTGATATGTACATATGTGTTATATTTTATCCCTTGTTTGCGTATCCTGAGATACGGTATCCTAGTATCCTAAGTTTTAGCTTGTATGACCTAGATTCATAGTGTATGAACCCAACATCATTGAGATAGACTCATGCAACCTAGAAATAGGTAGTTTGACCAAATTTGACTTAGAGTTGACCTAATTTGACTTTTTGACTTAGAAATGGCTTGTTGACCTAGAAGTTGACTAGTTTAACTTATTTTCTTTTTGAAATCTTGTATTGATGTTATATTCCATATCTAGGTCTTCGAGGTACCGTATATGACATCTGTGAGACTATTCACCGGACTTCAGGCGAGTACATTCTCTGATAGTTTCTCATTTATGATATCCTCTATATTTATTGTATCTAGTGTAGATATCCTTGTTTTCTTGACATGATGGTTACACGGATTGGTATATCCGGATCTCGTCATGAGATATTATTCCTTGGTATATGGTGTACCTTGTGCAAGCCTTATTTCATTGATTATCTTGTATATGTACAGACACTAATTCTCGAGAAGACTAGCTATCTTCTTGGGGAATCCCGTGCCATAGCGTACCATGATTGGATCTACTATACTAGTCGGGGGTGGGAAGTATTTTAGTGTAGATATGTGATCATACCCTCCTTGTGCATGTTTTGTTCCTTGTGAGTGTTGATCATAGACCACACGTATGATTAACCAGGCCATTATACTCTTGTACAAGTTCCCAAGCCGATCATATGTTAAGCTAGTACTCACACACTTAGTCATTAGTATTCTTGTTCATTGTCATATTGTTTATTATTATTTTTCTTCCAATATTTCCTTATTTTATATCTCTTGTATCTATTGTGCATCTTGTATATTCACATCTATTTGCTGTTATATAGTTTTTATCATTGATTAGAACTGTTGTTAGAGATGTACTCTGCTCCTTTTCTGACTGGATATTTTTTTCCAGATGACACTGAGGACTGGTACCCTACACATTATGGACCTCAAGATGTTGTAGGCTTAGAGTCAGAGACCCTGGCTCAGGAGGGACTTATCTCGACTGAGACGACCTGAGACTTGTAGCTTCTTAGTATTCTTTTGTACTGGATTTGTCTCTAGCTTATTTATTAGTATTCTTTCAGACTCAGTGATGTTATTATTTGACTCATGAGTTGTATGTGACTACTCTATTCTTTATCATATTCGTGCTCGTTTCTATCTTAGATCTGTGATTGAGTATATTGTTATTGTTGGTGGTTCATTATATTACTAGATAGATTATCCAGACATCGTTCTACTGCCGATTCTACGGCGTAGGCTGGGCGTTGTTCCCGACTTGTATCCCTACATCGGGTGTGGGTTATGACACATTTTTAGTGGTGTCCCATACAGGTCTTCGAGGTCGCAATTAGTGCGATTCATAGTGGTGCTCTGAATTAAGTACTATTATGAGCCTGTTTTAGGATCTAGGATGTAGGCTATAGGCTAAGAATACTCAATCACATATAGAAAAAATTCTTTTGATTCATTCAACTATTCTTCCTTGATATTGATACTTAATCTTTTTAACTGTCCTTCCTTGAGTGTCTTACATCATGTGCCATATTGATTCTTTCTTTCGCTTTGTCTCAGGATGCCGCCTAAGACTAGATCACAGCAGGGGAGAGCAGCTTCTGAGAGGTCTGTGATATCCCAAAGTCCTGCACCAGTCACTTCTCCGGTGATTGGAGTGTCAGCTTCTTTCGGAGGTCCACCACCTACTCAGAGGACTGTGCCAGCTGTATCTGAGGGGCTTCCACCTCCACCTTCCGTGCCAGCAGATGCGATGCAGATGTTTACACTATTTTATGAGATGCTCAAGGCACAGAGGGCTCAGTTTGAGGCACATCAGAGGCAGACCGACGTTTTACGACAGGACATCGAGAGTGCTCATCAGCTTGCTCGTGCCGTAGTTGAGAGGAGTTTCGATCCAGCAGCAGGTTGCTCAGCTTCGGCCAGGCAACATTCAGGACTTCAAGAAGCTAGAGCCTAGGGTCTACAAGGGGATGGAGGGCATCGTATATGCTAATGATTGGCTCGAGAACATTGAGCGTCTTATGAGGGTGTCCCATCTTTCTGAGCATCTGAAGGTTAAGGCGGTAGACTTCAACTGTTCAACATCGCCCGTACTTGGTTCAGGAATAAGCCGATTCTTGTAGACACAGGACAGTCTTAGGAGGTATTCAAGGACCTCTTTAAGAAGAAGTTCTTCGATCGGGTAGACATACAAGACTTGGGGAGGCAGTTTGAGAGCCTCATTAGGGGAGCATGTCTGTGGAGGAGTACGCTGCGGAGTTCAGCAGGTTGAGCCAATTTGCAGAGTATTTGGTGAGAGAGCCGGAGGTTCGGGCTATTCATTTCCGTGAGGGTCTAAACTAGGAAGTGAAGATCCTCATTCTATCTTTTTATGAGACATACTCGGAGATACTTGCGGAGGCACGCAAGGTTGAGCGGGAGTTGGGTTTGAAGCCCAAGAGAGACTGTAATTCTTTTCTGGGGGCCAACAACAGTACAGTATCTGCCAAGCATCCTCATTTCTAGTCCAGGCCTTTCCAGTAGCCGCAGCAGCACCAGACTCCAGCTAGGGCGCCGTTTCACCAGGCACCACAACAGCAAAGACAGTTACAGCAATCTTTCTGCCACTTCTGCAAAAAGCCCAACCAAAAGTTTGCAAGAAGAGGTTGGGATTTTGTTTGTATTGTGGTACTGAGGGGCATCAGCTGAGGGAGTGTCCTTCCAATCCTCGTCGTGCAGTTCAGGGAGCGACTTCAACTCTGAGGACACAGGCGAGACTACCTGCAGTACAGCCGAGGGGACCGCTTCCGACCCAGCAGTAGCACTATGTCTAGCATCAGCAGCAGGGAGGTGCATGTCAGGGACGAGCGTTCGCTATGACAATCGAGGAGGACGAGCCCACCGGAGATATCATCGCAGGTTCTATTCTTCTTGATTCTATTCTAGCTTTAGCTTTGTTTGATAGTGGTGTTTTCCATAGTTTTGTATCTGTTTCTTTTGCTCTGAAGCATGGTTTGGTAGCTGAGTCTTTGCTCAGGACTTGCAAGATCATGACCGGGGGAGGCATTATCCTGGTTAATAATATTTGCAAGGATCGGAGAGTTACTCTAGGAGACCTAGAGTTGAGTGTGTGTCTACTTGTAATGCCACTTTTGAGCTACGATATTGTACTCAGGATAGATTGGTTGAGTAGGCACCGTGCTAGTATAGATTGTAGAGGAGGTAGAGTTTTGTTTGGTCCGCCAGGAGAGCCAGAGTTTGAGTTTGCTAGAGGAGCTATAGAGCAGGAAGAAGGCATTATTTGTGGAGCTATGGTGGAAGACAAGGAGTTGTCGCATCCGTTGATAGCAGAGTTCTTGGATGTGTTTCCTGAGGAACTGCCAGGATTGCCGCCAGATCGAGATGTTGAATTCTTTATAGACTTGGTGCCAGGTACAGAATCAATTTTATAACATGTCTATAGAGTAAACAATAGCGAGCTGGTCGAGCTGAAGAAGCAAGTGGATGAATTACAGGATAAGGGGTTTATAAGATCGAGTTCTTCACCATAGGGAGCCCTGGTATTGTTTGTACCGAAGAAGGATGGATCGGTGCACATGTGCATTGGTTACAGGGCATTGAATAATCTCACTATCAAGAATAAGTACCCTTTGCCACGGATTAATGATATGTTTAATCAGTTGAGTGGTGCCAAGGTATTTTCTAAGATAAATTTGAGATCAAGCTACCACCAGGTGAAAGTGAAGCCGGAGGACATACCGAAGACTACTTTTAGAACTCGGTATGGTCAGTACGAGTTTATGGTGATGATGTTTGGTTTGACTAATGCACCAGCGGTATTTATGAACTTGATGAACATGGTATTCTATCAGTACCTTGACAAGTTTGTGGTGGTGTTCATCGACGACATACTTATATACTCGTAGACACCGGAGGAGCATTCGTGGATTGTGTTCGATGTGTTGAGGAAGGAGAAGTTATATGGGAAGTTGTCCAAGTGTGAGTTCTTCCTAGACAAGGTACAGTTCTTGGGGCATGTTGTGACTGGTGATGGTATTTCAGTGGATCCGAAAAAGATCGCAGCAGTAGAATCTTGGAAGATCCCAAGTTTGATAGCAGAGATCAGGAGTTTCTTGGGATTGGTGTAACACCCCGTTCCGCTCAAGCGGACTGCCGTTTCAAACGGCAAAAGTGCAACTGTCCCGACCCGCTTTGCCTCAAACGAGAAGCAAATGATATCCAGACTTGTCCCTACAGAAATTCAGCTTAGGCTTTCAGAGGCTCGCTTGATGTATCGCTCTACCGAGGCGAATCATCGCTAAGGTGGGTGGCTACGGTGAACTTGTCTTTGCTTAGCCAGCACACTTAAAATCTGGAATGTTCATGCTAGTCGCTAGGTGATTCACCCCTGCATGCTAATAAGAATCCAACGCACCTAGATAAGGGAATAATCCCAACTTGTATTGCTTATGCTAGAACATGGAAATTAAAATACTGCTTATATTCAGACCCTCGCATGCCAAGTCCCCTAACGATCTCATTCCTCGGCTTACCTTCGGGCCCGAGCTAACGTGAATATTCGTATTTATACAAATGCATGCTTGTCTGCTTGTGTGTTGCCTTGTTTTCATCCAAACCCCGGAAGACTACTACGTAGTCGTTCCGTACATGATTGATCCTGCAAGTATCCCATACACTCCTGTTCTCGTGTTCTTGTACACTCATGTAGCCTGCTAGCAAAATAACAAATCACGTACTCATGTAGCCTGCTTGGCGAAACTCATGTAGCCTGCTTGGCGAAAATTATGTAGCCTGCTTGGCAAAATAATGGAATTGGAAAAGAAACCAAATAAGTGCATGTCGCGGACAACTCGAAAATAAGGTATAGTTCCACGGACGGTTCCGGGGCACCGAGGCTGATCCGATCCGGATGGAACTCATCGTTCAGTCTCACGTTCTTGGATGGGATGGTTTATAACACTCACGTTCTTGGCTGTATTCCATCCTCGTCATAGACTGAATGCACGTATAGTCTTACGTTTGGGAATGAACTCATGCAGCCTTCATGTACGAGCTGGGTGGTGTCTCCGGTAACGTTGCGCCACCTTCGCAGATTAAGGCTGATAGTTCTTGTCCTAGGACGGGGTAGTTTGTAATGCTCACATTCTTTGGTTGCATTCCATCCTTGTCATTGACTAGATTGGTCCTAAATGGCTATGCCAGCGACTCATGTTCATATAGATAAGTCATCCTCGCTTAGCGGCTATCCGCGTGCGAGTCACTGCATCGCATCAATGAATAACTGAACACCTGAATGATCATGTTAAAATGACTCTCGTGTTTGCATATGTTATTGCCCCTGAATGCTTATACTTGCCCGTGCTTGAATTAATAATGTTTTCCTTGGACATGGAAGGACAAATGGTAAGTTGGTAAGTCTCGCCGTGTTTCCTCTCATGTTGCACGGCGCACTGCCACACGGATTAGGCTATTCAATGTTTGCATGAAACCGATCCTAAGGCAACTAGAAAGACAACTTAATAGTTGGTGCACGGAACTTATATTACGTGTTTGGATTTGTCGAGCGGGCGAGTAGCTTCCCCACCAGTGCATTCAATGTACTGATAATCCACCAGTTTGTATGCAGGGTACGGAAGAACCTCGTTCGGTGCGGATGCCTCCTACGTGCGTGCTTAGGCGTGGAGATTACTCTGAAGCAGCGGTGCATCCAGGACTGAAGCACATATACAAGACATAATATTGGAGCATCGCCTGAACATCGCCTGAACATCGCCTGATCATCGCCTGTACAATCATTCCATAATTGTAGCCACTTGGCACGCTTTTACTGTTTCAGAGAGAGAGGCTTGAGCGACTTATAATCTCGGCTAAGCGTCGCCTGTAACACATGTTTATATCAATAAAAGAGCTTGTTTTACTTCAACTTGTGTTTCAATGCTTTCGCTATATTGTCGACTCAGTGAACCTGTTATCGATCGCCTATGCGTTCATGACTCCGCTGCACTCGGACAATCTGTGCGACTCTGTGGCTTAGAACTCTTACCGCCAGCCAATGAACCACGACCTTGCACGGGCGTGGCTCATGCTCGTACGGCATCACGCCCGGATGGGTCAAGCGATCGTTCCGCGGGAGCGCTGGCGAGGGTGAATCCCGCCTAGCTGGAACGGTCGATTTGCCTGCAGGAGATCGGGGCGTGACATAGTGGTATCAGAGCCTGGCTTCTATGTCTTTGGACTTTAATTCGATTATCTCAGTTTCGAAAGCTCGTTCGTGGGTTATGTGCACGCTCTCTCTCAATGCCTCGATGGGATGTTCCAATAATAAGTCTAAATACTTTCAAAATACATTTTGATTGATATGATTGCTTGTATGTTGTTGTGCCGTGAGTGGCCTTTATGCCAACCTGTGCGGACCCTTGAGAGTATCGCAGTAGATTGTCCGATTTTACTAACTCTAAGTTTGGTTGAATGCATCTATTCGAGGGACGCCTTGAACTTATGTACCATCCAAGACTTAAGAAAAGGTGAAACTCGAGTGCTAAGACTTCGTTATTACTAAGCTGGTTGACGTGCTCATGCTAGAAGTGCACTTCAAAAGTGCACACGATCTAGACTAAGCGATATGCTGATCTCGATGCTTGTGCAAGTGAATATCCAAATAAACAAGTACAACGACTTGTATAGGTTTGCCTCAGCCTTGTATCATTAAATCAAAATTGATTGAAACGTACTGCTTGTCCTCAGTAAGTCTCGAGGACGAGGCTTTTTCTGAGTTGGGTAGGATGTAACACCCCGTTCCGCTCAAGCGGACTGCCGTTTCAAACGGCAAAAGTGCAACTGTTCCGACCCGCTTTGCCTCAAACGAGAAGCAAAGGATATCCAGACTTGTCCCTACAGGAATTCAGCTTAGGCTTTCAGAGGCTCGCTTGACGTATCGCTCTACCGAGGCGAATCATCGCTAAGGTGGGTGGCTATGGTGAACTTGTCTTTGCTTAGCCAGCACACTTAAAATCTAAAATATTTATGCTAGTCGCTAGGTGATTCACCCCTGCATGCTAATAAGAATCCAACGCACCTAGCTAAGGGAATAATCCCAACTTGTATTGCTTATGCTAGAACATAGAAATTGAAATACTGCTTATATTCAGACCCTCGCATGCCTAGTCCCCTAACGATCTCATTCCTCGGCTTACCTTCGGGCCCGAGCTAACGTGAATGTTCGTATTTAAACAAATTCATGCTTGTCTGCTTGTGTGTTGCCTTATTTTCATCCAAACCCCGAAAGACTACTACGTAGTCGTTTCATGCATAATTGATCCTGCAAGTATCCCGTGCACTCCTGTTCTCGTGTTCTTGTACACTCATGTAGCCTGCTGGCGAAATAACAAATTACGTACTCATGTAGCCTGCTTGGCGAAACTCATGTAGCCTGCTTGGCGAAAATCATGTAGCCTGCTTGGCGAAATAATGGAATTGGAAAAGAAACCAAATAAGTGCATGTCGCGGACAACTCGGAAACGAGATATAGTTCCACGGACGGTTCCGGGGCACCGAGGCTGATCCGATCCGGATGGAACTCATCGTTCAGTCTCACGTTCTTGGACGGGATGGTTTATAACACTCACGTTCTTGGCTGCATTCCATCCTCGTCATAGACTGAATGCACGTATAGTCTCACGTTTGGGAATGAACTCATGCAGCCTTTATGTACGAGCTGGGTGGTGTCTCCGGTAACGTTGCGCCACCTTCGCAGATTAAGGCTGATAGTTCTTGTCCTAGGACGGGGTGGTTTGTAATGCTCATGTTCCTTGGTTGCATTCCATCCTTGTCATTGACTAGATTGGTCCTAAATGGCTATGCCAGCGACTCATGTTCATATAGATAAGTCATCCTCGCTTAGCGGCTATCCGCGTGCGAGTCACTGCATCGCATCAATGAACAACTGAACACCAGAACGATCATGTTAAAATGACTCTCGTGTTTGTATATGTTATTGCCCCTGAATGCTTATACTTGTCCGTGCTTGAATTAATAATGTTTTCCTTGGACAGGGAAGGACAAATGGTAAGTTGGTAAGTCTCGCCGTGTTTTCTCTCATGTTGCACGGTGCACTGCCACACAGATTAGGCTATTCAATGTTTGCATGAAACCGATCCTAAGGCAACTAGAAAGACAACTTAATAGTTGGTGCACGAAACTTATATTACGTGTTTGGATTTGTCGAGCGGGCGAGTAGCTTCCCCACCAGTGCATTCAATGTACTGATAATCCACCAGTTTGTATGCAGGGTACGGGAGAACCTCGTTCGGTGCGGATGCCTCCTACGTGCGTGCTTAGGCATGGAGATCACTCCGAAGCAGCGGTGCATTCGAGACTGAAGCACATATATAAGACATAATATTGGAGCATCGCCTGAACATCGCCTGAATATCGCCTGATCATCGCTTGTATAATCATTCCACAATTGTAGCCACTTGGCACGATTTTACTGTTTCAGAGAGCGAGGCTTGAGCGACTTGTAATCTCGGCTAAGCACCGCCTGTAATACATATTTATATCAATAAAAGAGCTTGCTTTACTTCAACTTGTGTTTCAATGCTTCCGCTATATTGTTGACTCAGTGAACCTGTTACCGATCGCCTATGCGTTCATGACTCCGCTGCACTCGGATAATCTGTGCGACTCTGTGGCTTAGAACTCTTACCGCCAGCCAATGAACCATGGCCTTGCACGGGCGTGGCTCACGCTCGTGCGATATCACGCTCGGATGGGTCAAGCGATCGTTCCGCGGGGGCGCTGGCGAGGGTGATTCCCGCCTAGCGGGAACGACAGATTTGCCTGCGGGAGATCGGGACGTGACAATTGACAGGCTACTACAAGAAGTTGGTGCATAATTTTTCAAGGATTGCCGATCCTAGGACCAGACTCACTAGAAAGGATATAGATGTGGGATGCAGATGTGGGGATTGTAGATACATTCAGAGTTGATGGACATGATCAAAGCAGCCAGTATACAGATATATCTCTGAGGAGCATCAGAGCTCAGGTGAGAGCAGGATTGGAGGATGAGTTCACCATTGCCGAGAATGGTTCTTTGTGTCATGGAGTTAGATTGTGTGTGCCTAGTAGGGAGCTGCGTGAGGAGGTATTACAGGAAGCGTATCGCTCTCAGTATTTTATACATCCAGGTGCCAACAAGATGTATCAGGATATGCGAGAGAGTGTGTGGTGGTATGGCATGAAGAGGAAAGTGGCATAGTTTGTATCCAGATGCTTAGTGTGCCAGCAAGTGAAAGTCGAGAGGCAGAGGCCAGGAGGTTTACTTCACCCATTACCCATTCCAGAGTGGAAGTGGGAGCACATTACTATAGATTTTGTGTCCGGACTTCCACGATCTCCAAGAGAGAAAGATGCGATTTGGGTCATCGTTGATAGGTTGACCAAGTCAGCCCACTTTTTGCCTTTCAAGGTGGGTTTGTCTACGGAGAAGCTGGCAGAGATGTATGTGAGGCAGATCGTCAGGATACATGAAGTTTCCATCAGCTTAGTCTCAGATCAGGATAGTCGTTTCACTTCTCATTTCTGGAGGAGTTTGCAGGCGAGTTTGGGCACTCAGCTCAAGTTCACTAATGCATATCATCCCAGACATATGGGCAGTCAGAGAGGACTATTCAGACTCTCGAGGATATGCTGCGCAGTTGTGTACTAGATTTTGGGGGTTCTTGGGAGGACCATCTCCATTTGGTAGAGTTTGCTTACAACAACAGCTACCAGGCTAGTATAGATATGTCACCTTTTAAAGCTCTGTACGGTCGGAGATATCGCATTCCCTTGTCATGGGAAAATTTTGGAAAAAGAGTTTTGTTTGGGCCAGAGATGGTTGTGGATGCAGCAGAGAAGGTCCAGTTGATCAGAGACAGACTTCGAGTGGCGCAGGACAGACAACGACATTGGTCCGATAGCCACCGGAGACCATTGGAGTTTGAGGTATAGTTTAGATTTTTGTTTTGTGCTTATTATTGGTTGTTTGTTATAGATTAAGTTCTTAAGGTGGTATTTTATTCTAGGTGGGTGGTTTGGTGTTTCTGAGGATTTCTCCGACATAAGGCACGATTCGCTTCGGTGGAGGCGGAAAGCTTAGTCCGTGATTCATCGAACCTTTCACTATTCTAGAGAGGGTCGGTGCTGTTGCTTATACACTAGACTTGCCACCTGTACTAGAGAGAGTGCACAACGTATTTCATGTGTCGCAGTTAAGATGGTACGTGGCGGATTCTAGTCATGTGTTGGATCACTCAGAGATAGAGGTGGGCCCTACTCTTAGCTATCCAGAGCAGCCAGTTGAGATTCTGGATCGGAGAGATAAGGTACTGAGGAACCAGACTATTCCTTTGATACGCGTCGCATGGAGGCATCACTCTCCGGGGGAGTCTACCTGGGAGAGAGAGGATAAAATGTGAGAGCGTTATCCATATTTGTTTGTGCCTTGAGGTATGTTCTTTCATAGTTAAGTTTTGTTCTTTAGTTTTGTTCTTTTGTTATATTCTATTAATTTATGGGGGTAGTTTTCATCTTTGAATTTTGAGGACAAAATTATTTTAATGAGGGTAGACTCGTCACTATCATATTTTCTAGGAAATGGTATTTTAGTAATTTCATAATTAATTAAATATTATGCATATTAAATAATTATTTGTTATATTATTTAATTGTTTTTATATGTTAGTTATTTATTTTGGACTTATGTTAGTGGACCTAACTAGTTTAGTTAGACTCATGGACCAACATGTATTAATTGTTAGATTTGAGCCCATTTAGAAAGCCCATTGATTATGAGGATGCTTAATTTAATTAAACCATTAGACTAGAAGCTTTCCTCCTTAATTATTTCTTCATGAGAGGCCCCAAGGGGTATAGTGGACATTACATAGTGACTTGAGAAAGGGGTAAGGGGGGCCGACCTATATGAGAAGGGGGAAAAGTTTATCTCTCATCTTTTTATTTGAAAACTAGAACTAGAATTTTTCTCAACCAAATTTCTTCATTCCACATCATTTTCCCTACCAAATTTTACCCTAATTCCTTTCCAAATCACCATTGGAGACTAGTGGAGAAAGGATCTAGAAGGAGGAAACAAGGATCTACAAAGAGGAGCAAGGATCTACAAGTTGGAGGCCAATTTTATCATATTTGGAGGTTTTATTGGAAATTCATCTTCTAATAGGTACAATTCAATTTTTTCCCTTAATTTAGGTTCTAAATATGATATTTAACCATGAGAAATTAACACATATGCATAGGCTACCCATAGGATTTGGTTTTGTGTTCATAGGAGGCCTATTGTGACAGTTATGGTACTTTTTGTGTCAATTTTGGGGGAATTCCGAGATTGACATTTGTTGTGTGTGTCAATTGGTCCTATAGATCAATTTGGCATATGCTTGTGTGTTTGGGGCTAGTGTAGTATCCAAAATTGGGTACGTGTAGGTCGTATCCCAACAATTTGGTGATACGTGTTGATTTGGGAGTTTTTCCTCCGACACGGGACTTTGTGTATGTCATATTTTGACACGGACACGTAGATTTGTGTTTGACTCTTCGTATTGTTCATAAATAATATATTAGACTTGCTCATATCCTTTGGGGTACGTTTGGATGTGTGGTGGACTCGTGTCGCAAGCGTATCCTAAATCTAGTGGGATACGGGTGTGATACGCTCCATGTGTTTGTGCAATTTATTTCTAGATCTATTTCCATTGTTCTTAGTCATTATAATATATATATATATATATATATATGTGTGTGTGTGTGTGTTAGTGTATCATATATCTATGTGTTATGTATATATGTAGCTATACTTTTACATATGTAATAGCTATTAAATATAGTAGTGTATATATGTATATGTTATGTGTGTATATATAAATGTTATCTATATATTTGTATATTATGTATATATATATATATATATATATATACTTGCATGATTATATATATACATATACGTGTACGTATTTGTGATGTTATGCATATATACATATATATACATATGTTACTATAATATGTGTATGTTATACTATATGTATTATTATGGATACGTATATATATATATATATATATATATATATATATATATATATATATATATATATATATATATATATATATATACACTCCTCTCTCTCTCTCTCTTTATATATATATATATATATATATATATATATATATATATATATATAGTTGTAGTTGTAGTTATATATATATAAGTATATATATTTATGTGTTAGTATAAGTGAAAGAGAGAGGGAACAACAGATTTAGCGACAGCAGCAGCCACTTTAGCAACAGCAGCAGCAATCATAGCTACAACAGCAGTGGCTTCAGCGACAGCAGCAGCAACATTGGCGACAGCAGCAGCTTCAACGACGGTAGCAGCTTCAGCAACAGCAACAACAACAGCCTTCAGCGACAGCAGTAGCAGTAGTATTAGCAACAACAGCAGTAACCGTAGCAATAGCAGCAGTATCAGCAGCCTTCAGCAACGGGCAGCAGCAACTTTTCATGGACAGTTTTGCGGTTATATATATTTATGTATTATTTATAGATAATAGATATATATATGGTATTGATGTATATATATATTCCTAATTGGTATTTATGCTTTAGTATACTATATTTGTAGTAGTTAGTTGTTAGCATATAGTTATTAATGGGTAGTTAGTATATATATGAAGTTTTGGCAATTACCTTGAGATACTAAGGTAAGAATCAAGGTATTTGGGGATACCCAAGGTATTGGGTTTGGGTATCAAGATGAGTGTCTAGTAGTGCGATACCGAGTTAGTTCAAAACCAAGGTATCCACATAGCTTTTGGTAATTATAATTTTATATTTAATATTGTTTGATACGTACATATGTGTTATATTTTATCCCTTGTTTGCGTATCCTGAGATACGGTATCCTAGTATCCTAAGTTTTAGCTTGTATGACCTAGATTCATAGTGTATGAACCCAATATCATTGAGATAGACTCATGCAACCTAGAAATAGATAGTTTGACCAAGTCTTAGAGTTGACCTAGTTTGACTTTTTGACTTAGAAATGGCTTGTTGACCTAGAAGTTGACTAGTTTAACTTATTTTCTTTCCGAAATCTTGTATTGATGTTATATTTCATATCTAGGTCTTCGAGGCACCGTATCAGACATCTGTGAGACTATTCACTGGACTTTAGGCAAGTACATTCTCTGATAGTTTCTCATTTATGATATCCTCTATATTCATTGTATCTAGTGTAGATATCCTTATTTTTTTGACATGATAGTTACACAGATTGGTATATCCGGATCTCATCATGAGATGTTATTTCTTGGTATATGGTGTATCTTGTGCTAGCCTTGTTTCATTGATTATCTTGTACATGTACAGACACTGATTCTCGGGAAGACTAGCTATCTTCTTGGGGAATCCCGTGCCATAGCGTACCATGGTTGGATCTACTATACCAGTCGGGAGTGGAGAGTATTTTAGTGTAGATATGTGATCATACCCTCCTTGTGCATATTTTGTTCCTTGTGAGTATTGATCATAGACCGCACGTATGATTAACCAGGCCATTATACTCTTGTGCAAGTTCCCAAGTCGATCACATGTTAAGCTAGTAGTCACACACTTAGTCATTAGAATTCTTGTTCATTGTCATATTGTTCATTATTATTTTTATTCCAGTATTTTCTTATTGTATCTCTCTTGTATTTATTGTGCATCTTGTATATTCACATCTATTTACTGTTACATAATTTTTATCATTGATTAGAACTGCTGTTAGAGATGTACTCTGATCCTTTCCTGACTGGATATATTTTTTCTAGATGACACTGAGGAGTGGTACCCTATATTATGGACCTCAGGATGTTGTTGGCTTAGAGTTAGAGACCCTGGCTCAGGAGAGACTTATCCCGACTGAGATAGATGACCCGGGACTTGTAGCTTCTTAGTATTCTTTTGTACTGGATTTGTCTCCAGCTTATTTGTTAGTATACTTTCAGACTCAGTGATTTTATTATTTGACTCATGAGTTGTATGTGACTACTCTATTTTTTATCATATTCGTGCTCATTTCCATCTTAGATCTGTTATTGAGTATATTGTTATTGTTGGTGGTTTATTATATTGCTAGATAGATTACCTAGACAGCGTTCTACCGCCGATTTTGTGACATAGGCTGGGCGTTGTTCCCGATTTGCATACCTACATAGGGTGTGGGTCGAGACACCCACTCTTGGCGAACCCCAGACTAACCATGCCTTCTGGAGTAGAAGCAATCATGGACACTCTAAGGTCTCCCATGAGTCTGGCAATACATAATAACCACAACCCCTGAACCTCGTCATCAAACTTGACTCCCATCGAGGATAACTAGTCAACCACTCCTTGGAACTCAATCAAAGGATTTGTGATAGACATACTATAAGAGTGTGTTTATATATATATATATATATATATATATATATATATATATATATATATATATATATATATATATATATATATATATATATATATATGTGAGTGTGTGTTTATATATATATATATATATATATATATATATATATATATATATATATATATATGTGAGTGTGTGTTTATATATATCATATTGTTGCCATCCTTTTGGAGAGGTTATCATGACAGGTTATTGTGAGTTATATATAGTTGTGACCTAGAACGGACCTAGACAGCGTTCTACCGCCGATTCTGTGGCGTAGGCTAGACGTACCCATGACTCATGCCCAATTTTTCGGGTGTGGGTCGTGACACAGACCATATTCTTTTTACCGCAGACCCATCATCGTTCGAATCAGGAACAACTTGTTTACCCAATCTTCTTCGCGTATAAAGATTTTAGCTTCTTCTAAAGTTTCTTCACATACTCTATACTGGCAACATGATTATACATATTTTCGTCAACAAATTGACGTATGTACCCACATACCT
Organism: Iris macrosiphon; assembly: GCA_036927795.1. Classification (NCBI taxonomy): domain Eukaryota; kingdom Viridiplantae; phylum Streptophyta; class Magnoliopsida; order Asparagales; family Iridaceae; genus Iris; species Iris macrosiphon. The sequence goes on from JAYESA010000007.1 coordinate 155,409,146, forward strand.
GTATGTGCTCAAAAATATAGTGCTCTTCGAATTTATTACTGGGCCTCTCAAAAGTAAATACTGGAAGATGCAGTTTCTTAAAAATAGCAAATCCATTATCTTGCTCTGCCAATAATTGTAGTTGAAACCGTTTAGGTTTACCATGCACACCGGCTTCACATCTATCTATTCTCCTTGGTTTGACTATCAAATCCTAACACCAACTCCTTTCAACCCAAAACTCTGATGCCACTCTGTTGGGAATGAAACGTGGAAACTGTTCTCCCAAACCAAAAAGACTATAAGAGAATCGAGAAAAATAAAACAAACTAAACACCAACAATCATAAAAGAACCAAACGCAAACACAAAGCAATTTTACGTGGAAAACCCTTGTAGAAAAAATCATGGGACGATCGAGGCCTTATCCAGAAAAGCCTCCACTAATGGAACAAAGAATTCAAGACTATCTACAAGCTCATCAACGATCCAAACAGATCACCACAACTCCTTGGAAGATGAAAATGATTACAGACACATGAATAACGAAGACGAAGAGAAAATAATACCCAAAATCGATCTCCTCTTCGAACCGACCATCAATCCCTCTCTCTTTATATCTCCAATAGTTACAAAGACTCCTCTTGCAATGTTGAGATCCATCAATTAGGGTTAGGAAACCATAATATATATCTTTTCAAAGTCGTAACAGATCTTGACCATCAGATTTAATCCAACAGTATAAAAATACCTTTCCAAGTTTGCACAGCCTGGCGGCACCGAACTCGGCCCTAGTTTTGGAGTTTTGGGCACTTTCGAGCCAGAACAGTTATGGACTCTAGAGATCGAACTCAGCCAGAGTTTGGCTGGAGACCAAACTCGGTCCGAGTTCTTCCATCTATGGACTAAACTATTCAGCTCTATTTTCCTGAGTTCTTTCGCTCCTCCAAATGGTACTCGTCATATCCCGAGCTTCTTTGACACACGAATGGTGCTCGTCGCACTGTGGGGTATTCTCCACTTAGTTTTGAAACCCTACCTACTCCAACACTTATCAAAGTGAGTAATTAAACTGGAAACATATTGTCGAAATCAGGTTGTTTGTAATTCTAATCCATCCTGATTTTGACATTATCCCAAGCTACGTATGAGCGTTGTATTCTAGAGAGCCTCTAAAATCTGATGTAATGAACGGTCTTCAGGAGAGTGATCATTGGCAGGGACTTTGTGAACATGTCGTCCAAGCTATATTGGGATCAGATTTGTGAATATGTCGTCGAGAGAGAAATAAATATTCCTTATAATAACTCAAAGAGAATCAGTCCTTTGTTATTTTTCTAAAGCTACTACAATACTGGCTCCATAAAGAAGAATCTTATTTTAGGAAAACATCCATTGACAATGCCACCGAGGAGGAAGCTGGAGGTATGTCACGTCCCGCTCCTAGAATACTGGATAAATACGAGGACTGACATGGCCAACCACACCTTGCAGAATACCGAAGTAAGCCGCAATATGCTAAGATTGTCTAAAAAATATATGGGTGGACTCTAGCATGCTATGACGTCAGTCCTTAGGCCAAAAAATCCTAGTATCTTAATCCATCAACAACAATTACAAGAGTATATCATACATAAAAGTAAAGAGGCATCCCAAATTACATGTCACATATGATCATGAAGCTAGTGAATATAAAATGTTGCACTAGCAGAGTATAATTATACATGATCAAATATACTAGCCATGGTCTAATATATACATCATGTTGACCAAAGTTAGAGAAGTAATCTCAAAATAAGGGGCTAACACCACCTCTTGCTAAAATATCATAAAATAAAATAACACTACGAGGGTGGAAGAAGGAAACCCATTCGCGAGCTTCGGCCGCAGTCCTACGAGTGTGAGCCATCTTGTTGGAAGTACGGTGGATCCTGGTTCTCATCGAGATAATCTGGCCATACAAAACCAGTGGGGTCAGAATCCCAAGCAACAATTACCACAAAGGAGCTCAAGGTGATAGACAAAATATATCACAACATTAGCAGAAAAGAGACATATAAGAATAAAAGTTGGTTGAAACTTGTACGGTACCAATGTACTTGTCTTAAAAATATACTAGAAGAACTGATAACAAGTGCTATAAAGGAAAGTAAGGCGACGAGCGGCAAGAGGACATAGGAACTACTCTGGATCGGAACCGCAACCCTTAAACCAAATAAGGACCGAGGTTGTAGTCCTTCACCCGAGCTATAATGAAAGTAACATCATTCATTCTACGACCAAACAACTCTACGACGATTAACTAGCTATGGTTGTCACATGCCTTAATTACTAAATGCATGTTTTAAGAATATTGCTACCACCGACACTGCAGTCAACCCGGATGGCCAAGGGTATGCTTGTTGGGTAACTTAAATGCACATTCAACATCACTACAATATAACTTGTTACTTGTCATAAACTTAAATTTGAATTTGTAAGTATAAACTTAAATTCGTGATCATAAATTAGCTTTATAAACATAAACTTTTCTTGTAACATAAACTTGCCTCATAATATAAACTTGTATATAAACTTGTCTAGTAAGTGTCATAGCACGCGTAAACTTGGTCAGTCATGGAGCCCTTGTCTAGTAGGGTTGGTCCATGTTGCATGGGGCCCTTATATATCTGGGTAGCCGGTAGCGCAATATTCTTCCCTCCCAATGATCTAGGTAAATCTTATCTTGTTTAATTATTACTAAATTATTTTAAGTTCTTAAGTCGTGGACACTTGAGAACTCCCTAGAATGACGACTCATGAGTACGAGCCTTTTACGAACTATCATATTCGTGATACGCGATACATTGGACAATACTCACACTCGATTGCCTGATGCAAAATGTAATGGATTTTTATACACAAATATTTCTACTGTGTCGAGAGGATTGTGAACTCGTACATAAACTTATCTCGTGAACTACATACAAAACTTGTATAGTAATATAAACTTTTATCATCATAAGAAAACACAGAGAAATAATCACTAAAAGGAGATATTAAATGGATATAATTAAAAGGATAAAAAAATGCACACAATAATTCATTGCCACATGCGCCTACTAGCCGCATGGACTCACTGGTTGCATGCACTAACTGGACGCATGCTCCCAAGTGCTGAGTGATGGGTCATAAATACGTGTCAGAGAGAGAATTGACTAAAGATGATTGATGTGATATTTCATAAAAATGTGTCAGGGAGATAAAACAAGAATCATAAAAAGATGTGCAAGGGCGAAGCAGAGTTATACATCCATAAAGAAAAGAGGCACATAGGGGCATTGTCGCATAAATCCTCTTGCCGCATGCTCTCTCGGCCGCATAGGTATTTTTTTTAGCAAATTTTTTATTCGTTCAGCGAGTGAATACACAAGGAGTTCAAGGACTTAGTTTCATAACACTTTGTGTAGTAAACAGTTATGCATTCAACAAGATGGACGCTTGCTGGAAGGTATATGCGACACAGAGTTCAGGCCGCATAGCACTCAGGCCGCATAACACTCACTGTCGTATATAATGCTGGTTGTATGGGAACTTTTTCTTCTCCAGACAGCAAGTTCAACCATCACGGAAAAGCTCAAAAAACCAAAAAAATATTTTCTTCATAAAAACTTTATTTTATCCCAAATCAAGTGAATTAAACGCCAAAATACTCGAAATAAAGTGCTACATCTACCCGAAAAACTGTTTTTCTAAAATACTAAGTTTTAGTAGATCAAAACCACTAAAAACACATAGGACCCATGAAAACCCTAAACTTTAAATTCATATCTACTAAAATATACTCATCAAAATATAAAACTACAAGAACTAAATATGATTAGCAACTCAATGAGAATATTTTTCATAAAATACATTTTTAAAACAACATATATGTATAAATTTCAAAAATTAAGGCTTCACCATTAAGCAAGATGTACTTGCCTTGGGTGGCTCCTAGCCTCTACCTCTCACGGTCCAAGTCACAGCAACTTCTCCCTAAGGTTAGGGTTTAGCTAGAGGGAGCATGGGGGAGAGGAGGAAGAAGGAAGCAAGAAGAGTTAAATGAGGAAATAAGTGAGGAGAGAGAAAATACTCATATATATACTAAGAGAAGAGGAAGATGGTTTAGTCATGGGTTCAATCAAACAAACCGAACCAAGTGTCCATTCTACATGCGGATCCTAAACCGGGTCTATGGCAATGTCAATGGGTATTCTACTGGTCTCGAGTAGTCTCTCTCAACAACAGGAACATAACTATAAATAAAGTGACAGGAACCAACATGAGAAATACAGCAGGAATACATTATCGAAAAAAATTAAATTCTAGAAATTCAAGAAATACTAAATCTGGAATCGGGTGTGACATCTCTACCCTCCTTAGAAAAATTTCGTCCTCGAAATTTCACCAAGGCTAGTCGAGCTAGGACACACGAGAAAGCTCAAGAAATCACATCACAAATCAAAGGATTATACTAAGAAAGTAACTAAAATAAAAGATAACTGCAGAAAGTAACTAATGAATAAATGCACAGAAGCATCACACGGGAAAAATGGAGGCTTATGGATGCATATACCCCTGAGTCAGTTAAATAGGAACTCGTTCTCGCTTGCCTATGCTGACTCACAAAATGGATAAGAGCCAAGCCTTGAGGTAAGTCGGTACCAACGATCTTATCAAGGAAATAACTCTGATCCAGGGCCTACCTTCACAGTCTGGTCGCATGATAGACATCACGCACCATGAGATACGAGGGCGAAAGAGGAAGATAAAAACTCATCTTTGCTCAACGAAAGGATCGAGATGACTATCGTATTCCGAATAGGTCGAAACACAAGATCATTCGACAAGAACCAAGGATAAGACAAACTAAAGAGAGCTCAGAAATCTCATCCACAATCGTAGTGCATGCGGCTAACAACTATTCCAGGTTGTCGAACTCTTCTGCATACGCATGCCTAGGGGCTGCTGCTCTAACCTGCTGCTAATTGTGTCTAGCTTGCTGGACTTGCTGGACTTGTACAAACTGAGCTGGACGTTGTTGCTGGAAATGCTGAGTCTGCGTCGAGAGAGGATGCTGGGCTAGTGGTCTAACTGCTAATGTTGGTCCCCTCGGGCCTTCAATCGTTGCCTAAGGCAGATCTGTCAACTGTCGGACTGAGGAAGCCTCAGGGTACAGAAGCGGGCATGAAACAATCACGTGGTCAGATGTCCCACATCTGAGATACTAGTCATTGGCCCTCCTACACTGATCTCTTATGTGTCCTGGCGTGCCGCAGTGGCTGCATCCTGCTGATACAAACTTCCTGGTGGATTACACTGAGGTTATTATGGAGGCTGGAGGTGCTGCGGGCGAGGAGTTCTGGCTGCTGGTGCTGGAGGTGATGACTGAATACGGATGCCTCTTATGGATGAGTGTGACCTCTTTTGGCCTTCGGTCCTTGCTACTAATCTTTGGCTAACAAGTTCTTGGTACCTAGCTTCCCTGAGAACTGCATCATAGGTGGTATAATTATGGCCCACCGAAAACTGCTGAAGCTCAAGATGTAACCCTTGCTCAAATCTCTTAGCTCGGTCCTCTTCAAAAACTACCATATGGGGAGCAAATCGGCTGAGTCGGCAAAACTCGACCGCATATTAATCGACTGAACACAAATCTTGTGTTTTGGCGGGGGTTGATGAACTAATGTTGGAGTTGGAACTTGACGGTAATGTAGAATTACTTCTCCTGGAAACGCTCCTTGAACGTCCTCCAGTCAATGGGCTTCAGAAGTACCATTTCTTATGATGTCCACCAATCTCAGGAATGATATGATAATTGTAGCTTTACGACTGCTACCTTCTCATCATCAGGGGACTTAGTTGCATCCAGGATGGCCTCAAAGCCCTGGAGCCAAGAATCTGCTGAAACTGTATCCTCTGTGCCGAAGAACTTGCTTGGGCACAAGCGACTAACATTGGTAGCCGAGTTATGAGTATAACACCTACTGTTCCCGAGTGCTACTCTAACTCCCTGGCAAAGAGTAGTGTTGGTCTGTTCTTGTCCTTGCTGAAACTACTGGCAGAGTTGGACCACTTATTGCTGAAGCTGGAGTTATTGTTGTTGTTATTGTTGCTATACCATCATCATGGCTTGGATCATCTCTAACATTGCCGACGAGCCTGCCCTGGTTGTATTAGAAGAACTGATGGCATTATCTGGGTTGTCTGGGCTGGCATGAACGGTAAAGCGAGCTGAACTGGCCATCCTGGCAAGACTGGTGGAACTGATTGTGCTGGTCGGGTATGCGTGACTTGCGGTGCCGGCTGATAAAAAGCTACTGACGCTTGCCCTTGGTTCAATATCGGAATCTAGCTTTGTCCTACTTCTGGATCTGCTGGAATTATCGGTACAACGGAACCCTCAGAAGGAGTAGCAGGTGGGGTGTCCCTGAAGGATAAGGACACAAGGATATCAACAAGGGACGAGAATTGAACAATCATGTCAAGCAAGCTTCAATTTCAAGGAGAGCGAGAAGTATATGTTATAAGTGAAGTTTATTTGAAGAAAAATAGAGGATTAAGATTCTAACAAGATGAGTCCACCCACAAGTCTGAAAAACAGACCTGTATGGGTCACCACTAAAACCTTATCACGCCCCGCTCCCAGAATACTGGGTAAATACGAGGATTAACATGGCCAACCATACCTTGTAGAATACCGAAGTAAGCCGCAATGTGCTAAGGTTGTCTAGAAGACATATGGGTAGACTCTAGCATGCTATGACGTCAGTCCTAAGTCCGACAAATCCTAGTATCTCAATCCATCAACAAAAATTACAAAAGTATATCATACATGAAAGTAAAGAGGCGTCCCAAATTATATGTCACATATGATCATGAAGCTAGTGTATACAAAATGCTGCACTAGCAGAGTATAATTATACATGATCAAATATACCAGTCGTGGTCTAGTATATACATCATGTTAACGAAGTCAGAGAAGTGATATTAAAATAAGGGGCTAACACTGACTCTTGCTAAAATACCACAAAACAAAATAACACTACGAGGGTTGGAAGAGGGAAACCTACTCGCGATCTTCGGCCACAGTCCTACGAGTGCGAGCCATCTTGCTGGAAGTGCGGTGGATCCTGTTTCTCCTTAGGATAATCTGGCTATACAAAACTAGTGAGGTCAGAATCCAAAGCAACAAGTAACACAAAGGAGCTCAAGGTGATAGACAAAAATATCATAACATTAGCAGAAAAGAGACATATGAGAATAAAAGTGGGTCGAGGCTTGTACGGTACTAATGTACTTGTCTCAAAAATATACTAGAATAACTAATAACAAGTTCTATAAAGGAAAGTAAGCCGATGAGCAGCAAAAGGGCATATAAACTACTCTGGATCGGGATCACAACCCTTAAACCAAACAAGGAAAGGGGTTGTAGTCCTTCACCTGAGTAGAACTTTGCACTCTAACCACTCGTTGAGAGAAATAAAACTAGAAGAGTGAGCTATAATAAAAGTAATATCATTCATTGCATGGCCAAACAGCTCCACAACTTGCTAGATTAACTATCTAGGGTTATCACAAGCCTTAATTACTAAATGCATGTTTTAAGAAATTGCTACCACCGGCATTGCAGTCAACCTGGATGGCCAAGGGTACGCTTGTCGGGTAACTTAAATGCACATTCAACATCACTACAACATAACTTGTTACTTGTCATAAACTTAAATTTGAACTTGTAAGCATAAACTTAAACTTGTGATCATAAACTTGCTTTATAAACATAAACTTTTCTTGTAACATAAACTTGTCTCATAATATAAACTTGTCTAGTAAGTGTCGTAGCACGCGTAAACTTGGTCAGTCATGGAGCCCTTGCCTAGCAGGATTGGTCTATGCTGCATGGGGCCCTTAGAGATCGGGGTAGCCGGTAGTGCAATATTCTTCCCTCCCATTATTTAAAATTTATTTATTTATTTTTAATTATGTGAGTATATACATATGACTTAAATGACACATTTTGTTATGTTTTTATGCCTCTTTATAAAGAGTATAGAAGAACAAAATATTGGAATGATGACCACACATCTTTTACTTCTACATCGACATATTACTATATTTGTGTTCAAAACTAGTAGAAAGAGTAAAGAGGAGGAAAGTTTCTTAAGTAAGATGATTTGGTTGTCTATAAATAAAAACTTGTTACAATTTTTGTTGTTCGAAATGGTGTTATAGTCATTTTCGATTACAATAAATGTTGTAGCAAGTGGGTATCACCAATTACAACAATAACACTATGTCATTTATGAGCATGTTCAATTAGGGGTGAGCATTTTTTGGTTTTGGACTGAAAATCGAACCGAATAAGGGATTCGATTCGGTTTAAAAAAATTGGTTCTATTTCGGTTTTGAAAATACTAAAATTTCTTATTCAGTTTCGATTTTGGTCAAAAATCGAAGACTGAATAACACTTATGCAATTATGTAAATATCCTCAATTATATGCATAATTTTTTTATTAAACATGTGTATATTTTGATAAGAAAAATATATATATATATACAACCGAAATATATTTATATATATATACAACCAATATATATATATATATATATATATATATATATATATATATATATATATATATATATATATATATATATATATAGTGTGTGTGTGTGTGTGTGTTTTAAAGCTCAACTTTGATAATTTAACAATGTGCAACTTTGAAATTCAATAAATGTGTGCATAAAAATTATAATTTTTAATAAATATTAACCACGATCCCAACTTTAGGCTCGACACATTAAACAATAAAAATAGTCAACGAAATAAACCGATTCGATTATTCGGTTCAGTTTTGGTTTTGTATTTTTAGAACTTCAATTTGGACTATTTCGGTTCTGTTGAAATCGAGTAAACCTAATGCTCACCCCTATGTGCAAGTTGTGCAATTATACAAGGTCCCAAAACCCGAAATACCCTTAAAATATTAACCTTTGTATACTAATATATTACTAATGTGAAATCTCTATGATTAAGATTTAGCCTCCCTATTTTTCAAAAACTACATTAACATGGTCCTAGACTAATAACGTGGTGATATCAACTTAAAATATTACTAGTAACATGAAAGTGCATTGTACGCACGTAAAATAATTATTGGTCCTAGCCCTTGCCTAGCAGGGTTGGTCGATACTGCATTGGACCCTACCCAAAAAAGAAATTAATTTAGTATCGTAGTGGACACATGGCCCATATATCTGATATTAAACTAATAAGAACATATACTACACTTAAATTATTAATATTCAAAAGTGAGCAAAATTAAGTCTTATAATTATGTTACATGGACTAAGGACGATAAAACTTGACTCTTGATAAACGCACTACAGAAGTTGATCGGGGCTGGCCCAAATTTTTTTAAAAAAAATTTTCACTCAAAATTTTACTTAGGGCTAGCCCAAAAATTTATTTAGGATTGTCAAAATTTTGACAGTCCTTTCAATAGGTTGGACTGTCAAAATTTTGACAGTCTGTTAAACTGATTACTTTATTTAGGACTGTCAAAATTTTGACATTCCAACCTATTGAAAGGGCTGTCAAAATTTTGACATTCCTAAATAAATTTTAGGCTAGCCCTGAATAAATTTTTGACTGAAAAACTTATATAAAAAAATAACTTGGACCTGCCCCGATCAACTTCTGTAGTGCCTTTATAAATGATCTAAAGCTTTAACTCAATCAACAACACCCTCAATCACATATGCTTACTTCATTGACACATAGGCCAAAATATAAAATAATCGGCCTATTTGTTTGTACTAAGAGGCTAGTCATATTGGAGACGCTGGCGCGACTAAAAAAAAAAAAAATCCATTTAAGGCTTTGTTTGGGAGTTATAGGTAGTTTCTTATTTGTTTATTTTTCTTCCTAGAAACCGATTCAATATTTTATACTACACCTACTAAACAAAAATTCTAGAGGAACTCATGAGTTTTTAATTTTTAAAACTCGGCCATGAAATGTCGTTGGATTATATGCACACCTAAAATCGAATTCTAAAACAAATGGTGAACGAACTAATCTTAATTTTTTTTTAATATATAGTAACTTTTTAGAAAAAAATGTGCCAAATCCTAGGAGCACAAAAAACTAAGAAATGTCCCTAAATATATATTGAGCTTTCTACGTCATTTTGGAATATTTGCAAGTTTAATTTTTTGCTCGACAAAATTACTTCAAACCCATAACCCCATTAGTGTGATTTTTATGGATATATAACTATTTTAAACTCAATACTTGGTTTTTGCAGAAATTACTATTGTCTTCTAGTATTTGTTTGTCGAAGGTGATTCTCTGATTAGAACTGTAGAAAGAAATAATGGATGATTTATTGTTCAGGAGGGAGTATATATATATAGGAGGAGGCTGGCCTCCTCCTTATTTCCTATCTGATGTAGGACTAAATAAGTCCTTATAACTCAATATTCCCTCTCAAGATGGACGATAGATATCAATTATCCCCATATTATTACAAAAGATATCAAACTCTTTAGGACCTAAACCTTTAGTTAAACAATCAGTTATCTGCTCCCCTGATTTCATGTAGCTCAAAGTCAAAACTCCTTTATTCAGCTTCTCCTTGATGAAGAATCGACCAATCTCCAAATGTTTGGTGCGATCATGCTAAACTGGATTGTTTGCATATCTATTATTAATTTGTTGTCACACCAAAGTTACAGAGAGTCTTCTCTAAATAAACGCATCTCAGGCAACAAGTTCTTCATCCATATCATCTCGCACAAGCTAACTGCCATAGCCCTGTAGTCGGCCTCAGCTATAGACCTAGCCACTACATCTTGCTTCCTTCTATGCCAAGATACAAGATTGCCTCCAAACAAAAATACAGTAACCTGTAGTGGTCCTACGATCGTCCATACATCCCGCCCAATTGGTATCATAGTAGCCTTCAACTCTCATATATCCAGAACTTCTAAACCATAACCCCTTTCTTGGGCTTCCTTTAATATACCTGATGTCACGCCCCAGTACCGAAATACAGAGATAGACATGGCCAGCACCCCATACAAGGTACTATATGTCGTACGACGATCACGGTTGTAATAAGACAAGGGGTGCATTCTACAATTAAGTCTCCTATGGTCAAGAACTTCTATGTCTCAATCATTCAAACAAGAAACAATAACCATAGAACATATATGATAAATCAATAAGGCGTCCTAAACACTTTCTCAAAATATTCTAGAGACCAGCTGTACAAAATAAAAAGCTGGCAGAGTATCAAAAGTACATAGCAGTGATCAGCTACAGTCTGATTTAATACAATCATGTAAGGAGGCTAATGTTCATACGTGTCGTCTAACAAGTACTGGTGGCTAAACGCCAAAAGAAGAAAATGTACAACGAAAGAAGAAAATCTACTCATTATCCTCTGCGATCATGTTTCTGGTATGCGCCATGAGTTGGGGGATAGTACGCTGGATTCTCTGGTGCTGGTTCAAAATCTGGCCATGCAAAACCAGTGGGGTTAGACCCCAAATAACAAGTACCACAAAGGAAGCACGAAATGGAAAAAACAAAAATCTAAGAAATAATTATATAATAATATATAGGTTCAATGTCGTAACTTAGGTTCATGTCATACCCTAGCGCAAAGGCCTAACCCTACAACCAAACAAGAACAAGGGTTGAACCATCACACTATGATAGTCCATTTCCCTAGGCTACTAACCGAATAATACAAACGCATCCAAGTCCATTTTTCTTATATCGGCCAATCATTTGTACGACTTTCTATTTTGCGGAGTCTAAGATTATCTAAGAAATAATGCATAATAGGTATCCTCAGATCACGCCAGTGTCGAACATGAGCTAACCGAGCCAAATAAGGAATATACAGGCACTTGCAGGATGCACGAGTCTCCCGTAGGGCCAGTGTGCTATAAATACGGTATTAGCGGTTCTAATGCACCTATAGTGAAACAATGGCTCGATATATTTGTCACGCCCCAGTCCTAAAATATGTAGGACTAGGAACACGTAAGCATGCCAGCCGTGTGTATATAGCAACTCCAATATATGGATACCATAATACACACGTATGCTGTAATATGAATATAAACTCACATGTGGTATATTAAATGTCACAGGTCATAGAAAATACTAATCTCATCCACACAACAAGTCACAGACAGAAAATACTAAACTAGAATAAAGAGTCTGAATAATCCAACAATGATAGTCGGATGGAGACAAATCCACTACCAATGACTATATCAACACTAAATGAGATAGAAGATTAAAATCACCAATATAAAATTAAGTGATGATATAAGAGTGTCAGCTAAAGTATTCATCGCTAGAGATAATTAATGATGCTCAATGGGTAAGGTCTCCTCGGCAGAAAGTAATACGTCAGGTCCGGGTCCGTACTCCTGTAGATACTCATGGTCGTCTATACCTGGCAAGGGACCAGGTCTTCAGAGGGACATAACAAGATACATAAAAGCAAGCAATTGAATACAGTAAACATGCATAATGTTTGAAAATATATAAGTACGCTGTACAAGACAATCTATATGAATGCAAATGAGGATAACTTTTTGACATATGGGCAAGGGTAGGCTACTCGATCTAAACCTCACAACTCACACACACGTCTAGAACATCATCAGCCGTCATACCGCAGGGTAGCGACCATCGTGACTCCATCAATCGACATACCGCGGGGGTAGCAACCATCGGACACGACTACCATAGTGCGTGCTAAATACTACGGTTTACCAGAGTAGTTATAGTCCATACGCCAACTGATTATCCTCTATGATACTAAGTGTCAAGTGTGTGTCAACATATCTAATATATAGTAATGACTGAACAAAACTACACATGCAATGAATATACAGAAATGCAATAAATATACAGAAATATAAATAGCATGCAAAGTACTGTAAACAATTTGGCAAGGTATACTTGCCTGGCAAGAAGCTATGTAGTCCCAATATCCTACTCCGAAAGTCGCGTAGAAAAATCTAATGTCCTCGGGGTCAGCGTGCACAGGCACGAGAATCGGGGGTAACTGCTACAGGTTGCCTTTGGCAAGGGTGACGGATTCGCGATGACGAGGGTAATGTGGATGATGATGATAAGGATTAAGGTGATAATGATAATTATGGTTAAGGTGGTGATTAGGTCAATGATTAGGATGATCTTGGTGATGATTATGATGATGATTATGTGATGGTGATAATGATGATAGGATGATGGTGATGATGTGGATAATGATGGGGATGATGGTGATGACGAGGATGATGATCTGGATGATGGTGATGACGAGGATGATGATGTGGATGATGGTGGTGACGAGGACGATGATGTGGATGATGATGGTGACAATGAATGGTGATGATGAGGATGGGTGTGATGATGATGATGATGTTAATAAGTTGATGATGATATGATGATTGATGAAATAATGATGGTGATGAGATGATGACAGGGATGATGATGAGGGTGGCCGGCAGCTTACTGCCGGAGTTCGATAGCTTCAGGCGATGAGGGGAACAGACAAGAAAGAGGAGGAGCTCAGGGATAGGGAGGAGTTCGTGGTGGTGCTGGTGGTGTGGTACAGTAGTGGTGCTGGTGGTATGGGGTGATGCCGGAGGTGAGCAGCAGCGGAGGTCAGGCTGAGGAGGAGGAAGAGGGAACGGGGATGGCAATAGTGGACGTTCAGGCGGAGAAGGGAAGTCCGACGGATCAGTGGACAGAGGGGAGAGAGGGATCCGGCTTCAGGCGAGTCGAGGTAAGATGGAGGTGGTGAAGTCGACGGCTCGGGTTAGCCGGAGATGGAAGGAGGAGAAGAAGAAGTCGCCGAGGGAGAGGGGGCTCGGGTATGGCGAGGTACAGCGGGGAAGATGGCCTCGGTGGAGGTCGTGGTGTCAAGGAGGAAGTCGTCAGCGGCTCGACGGAGGGGACTGCTCAACGCTCGGGGAAGGCTCGGCCGCGGCTGCTGGCAATGGCGGGGACAGCGGGCTTCTCCAGCGTTCAGTCAACCGGAGGAGAAGGATGGTGGAGATGGGAGGAGTCCAGTGAGGCGGGCTCGGCTGAGCGTGTACAGGGAGGAGACGCTGCTCCGATCGAGACTCCGACGAAGTCGGGGTCGGCTCCGGCCAGGGGGTATTGACAGGGAAGGAGGATGCACAGGAAGGGGGTGTTTGGTCGGCTAGGTATTGGGTTTTGATGTGGAAAAAAAATAAAGAAAAGAAAGAATAGGTTGTATATATACATGTGCAAACTAGGGTATGATGTTGACCTAGGAGTTGGGCTTGGTCAACATCCTTGGGTTTGGGCCTTGGTCTCACATGGGGATGTTTGGGAGGGCTATAATTTATATTGTTTTAAAAATGCAAGGATAGGATTAAATGAGGGGCGATGTTGCGCGTTGCATATTCTGAAAATTGTGGGGAAAAAATCATATGAAGGGAAAATTGGATTTCTTCCAGTATTGTCCAATGATGTGGACATCTTCATACATTTTTGCATAAAAATGCCCAACAATTGGAAAAATTGCACAAAGGTGAAAATTAGATTAAATTAATTAAAATTAATATTTATGGTATTCTAGAATTAATTAGAAGTACATGGGGATAAAATTAGGTGGGATACAAGTGTCATGGACGTAGAGGGCTTAGAGTAGAATTTTATCATAAATTGGGTTGCACAAAAATGGATCAAGATTGTGTCTTCAATTTCGATTGGAACGCACAAGGGTACAAAGTTTGAATTTATTTATAATTAAATAATAACGTCTGCAACAAATGTTGTGCGACTAAAATATAGCACGAGAGAGTATAATTATAAGTTACACAAAGGTCAGAATTGATGGCGGGCATGTCTAGGACAAGGATGTAAAATTTGTAGGAAGGCAATGGCTAGTGTAGTGCTCCAATTAATGAAGCAACGGTAGGGTGCACTAAGTGATTTAATTGTATAATTAAATAAAATATCGTGTTCTATTTCTAATTGGATTCAAACTAGCCCTAGTTTCTCTTTCTAAGCCAGTTAGGCCTAATTTTGGGTGAGGGGGTTTACAATATTATAATTGGTCAAATATTGTACTCCACTAAGGCAGATAATATACAGTATCTGTGGTGTCCAGCCCACAACGCACTTAGAATAAATCTCCGTGGGAAGGTTCGTTGGCATAATCTTTGGATACCATTTTCTCCAAATGTTACTTCCACTTTTAGTTACCTAATTAGCCCTATATTGTGTTCAAAATATTAAGGCGTGGTCACATAAGAATTTCTCTTAAGATATCGTAAGAAGTACGGGCATGCTAGATACGAAACCATAGAAGTTCAATCTAGATTCACCCGAGTGTTTATGCAACATTCAATCAGCATTCTAGCCACGTTTTGGTAGTTGACTCGCTTATTATGTCCGTGTTGCGAAAAAGTAGTATGTATATATAATATCATGCATTCAGAAGATTTGGAGGCATTCTTGATGCACAACCTAAATATAAATCACTTAACACGTGACATGGTATGTCGTACCTCAGCGCACATCCGATCATATACACTTTCAAAAAATAATTTGTATCAGCACGGATATAATATTCGAGTCAAATTACCAATTATACATTGGATCACATGAATCAAGATCACATTGTAACACGAAGCTTATGTCATGCACATAGCCAGTTAGTTACTATCCACTTAGTCTGGTTCATACTGAAATTTCAGTTCAACTCATGCCATGTTCATAGCCAATCTTAGCTCATGGTCATGTCTGGCACGGGGTCTGGTTACTAATTCCATTCTTTCTTAGAATCATAACACTAGCATTAACTCAATTATAAATCATAAAAGAATAAAAAAATATTCAATCAACCAGTCAAGGCCGCTTGGGTATCTAGGCCGCATATGAAGTCAGGGTCGTATATGTCTCCAAGCCGCAGGGAAAATCCTGGCCGCATATAAAGTCCGGGTCGCATAGACCGCTTGGCCACATATGGAGTCAAGGTCGCATGAACTACTTGGCCGCATATGAAGTCTGGTATCATGTTCAGGGTTAAAGTCTACTCCTTGGAACAAGTGTTGAAGTGACGGCCAATAAATGAAGTGTCAGTTATGTGACATAGAGTGAATGATGTGACTGAGGTAACAATGCAATAAAGTATGTCAGAAAGAAAGGACAAGGTCATAGAAATAAGTGCCAACGGTTCAGAGTCATGTGTCCAAGAAAGGTGGTCGCATGCTCTACTTGCGGTATATGAATCATGTCGCATAGATTTTCTCTTGAACTTAGTGAATTTTGCATTCGTTCAGCGAGTTAAAACAAAAGAATCTCAAGGACACTTGTGTAAAAATAAGCAGTCATGCGTCCAACAAGATGGACGCATGCTGGTCAGTATATGAGGCACAGAGTTCAGGCCGCATAGCACTCAGGCCGCATAGCACTCTCTGCCGCATATGATGTTGGCCGCATGAGCACTTCGTCTTCTCCAACAGCAAATCAGCCATGGCGGAAGCCCCAAAAAATATAAATTTTTAATCATCAAATATATATATATATAACTGAGGGTATTTACCTAATTGCATTAATCTTATTTGATTTTTGTTTTTGGACAAAAACTGAAACTCAAAACCATAATATAAAAAGAAATTTTAATATTTTTAAAATCGAAACTGAACCAAAATTTTTTTTCAATCGAACCTAGTCTCCTTTTCGTTTCAGTTCGATTCTGGGTCCAAAATCGAATAATGCAACCCCTACATAGGATTTCCAAATTTGTAGCGGTGTTGATTTTTTTTCAGAACTGTCCAAATCTAAAAAATGGTAGCTGTAGCCTTAAAACTGTTAAAATTGCAGGACTGGCATAGTCCTTAGACTATTTCTTCAACAAAAGCACTAGTTGTCCCTAATAACAACACCATCATGTTAGGAAGCACAGTCTGCATCTGCATTATATTGGGGTCACATTTCGGCACAACATAGATAATCAAAAATACACAAATATACCAGGACACACAAAAATTAATATTGTGTCTGTATTGCCGTGTCCTTATTGTATCGTATTAGTGGTCGTGAAATATAGCTATTACGTAATCATAACCTAATAAAATAGTCAAAACCAAATAAATGAAACTTCTGAAAAATCCAAAATCGAAACCTTACAAAAATTAGCCATTGGCAAAACCAAACTGATAATCGATTAGGTTTGTTGGGTTATAATATTTTTATTGTTTAATGGGTCAAACTCAAATTTGAGATTGTAGTTAAATTATATATATTTTTAAAAATTATAGATACATTCGTTCTATTCCAAAAAGTTTGGTCCATAGTTGGACTAGTTGTTAATTACCAAAGTTGAACTTTACAACACATGCATAGTAATATATATTTTTAATTAAAATATGTATAAAATTGAGAGTATTTACATAATTGCGTAAGTCTTATTTGGTTTTCGATTTTTGATCAAAATTGAAACTCAAAATCGAATAATCAATTTTAGTATTTTCAAGTCAAAATCGAACAAACAGAATTCCAACCGAACCTAGTCTCTTATTCGATCTGGTTTGGTTCAGATCGATTCTCGGTCCAAAATTGAATAATGTCCACCCCTACACACATGATTACCAAAATTTTAGCGGTGTTGATTTTTTTTCTAGGGCTGTCCAAATCCAAAATTTTGGCGGTCGTAGTCCTAAGATTGTTAAAAGCATAGGACTGCCAAAATTATAATACACCCTAACAATTTTATTTTGTGGTTAAGCTTAACGCGGAAGATCCAGCACCTCTAGAGAGAAATAAATATTCCTTGCAGCAATTCAAAGAGAATATTTCCTCTGTTATTTTCCTAAAGCCATTATAGCATTGGCTCTATAAAAGAAGAATCCTATTTTAGGGAGCCATCCGCTAATAATACCACTGAGGAGGTCGCTTAAGGTGCAAACCACTAGACTCGACATATCTTAACTTCAATAAGTATATTAATGTACATAGCTAAATGTATTAGACCTGACATATGATGCTGGCCTCATGCTCTGCTTGCCGCATATGAATCATGCCGCATGGATTGTCTCTTGGACTTAGCGAATTTCTCATTAGTTTAGCGAGTTAAAACATAAGAATCTCAAGGACACTTGTGTAAAAATAAGCAGTCATGCGTCCAACAAGATGGACGCATGCTTGTCAGTATATGCGGTACAGAGTTCAGGCCGCATAGCACTCTCGGCCGCATATGATGCAGGCCGTATGAGCACTTCGTCTTCTCCAACAGCAAATCAGCCATGGAGGAAGCCCCAAAAACTAAAAAATTGTTTCGACCATAAAATCCTCATTTTAAGTCCAAATCAAGTGAACCAAAAGCCAAAACGTTTGAAATTGAAATCTCTATTATGTAGCAAAAATTAATTTTTAAAAATATATGTTAAATAGATCAAAACCAAGAAAAACTCATGAAGCCCATAAAAAACCCCTAAGTTAGAAATGTAGATATGCACTAATCCATCTACTAAATCCGAAACTCCAAGCTCTAATAGTGTCTAAAATCATGCAAAGAACATAATAACCAATTAATATGGAGGTTCTTCATTTCTTATGCAAGATGTACTTGGCTATAGAAAGGGGAGAGAAAACACAAGAGAGAGAAAGAAAATGAAGTAATGAAGAGAGAGAAGGAAAGGTTGGCTTATATATGGTAGGGTAGAGGGTTTAACCAATGGTTCTCATGACTTGAACCAACCCACAAAATGAACCATGAACCTGGTTAAACCAAAGAATGAGTCTAGTATTCATGCACCTACAACCATGCTAAAAAAATACGTTCCAAATATGTATATCGAAAACGGGTAGTGACACCTAAGAATTTTGCGAAATGCCTCCATATGTTGCTCTCTGGGATCATGCTTATATCTACTCACCACACTCACAACCTAAGTAATACCAGGTCTCGTATGGCATAGATATATAAGCCAACCAACTAATCTTTGATATTGCTCCTTACTCACCGGATCACCATCCTCGGCAAATAACTTGTGATTCTGCTCGATAGGAGTAGAAGCAACCCTGCAAACCAGCATCCATGTCTCTAAAAAAGGTCCAGAGTTTACTTTTGCTGAGAAAGCACTATACCATTTCGTGACCTTACAATTTCAATTTCGAGGAAGTACTTCAACTGCCCCAGATCCTTGACTTCAAATTCCTCTCTAAATCTTTCCTTCAGCCGTAGGACCTCCTCAGTATCGTCTCCAGTATTTACAATATCATCAACATAGACTACAAGAACAGAGATACAAGTCTTAGAGTGCCTGTAAAGCACAATATGATCTCCATTGTACTACCTATACCCCATACCACAGACTTCAAGCCTAAATCTATCAAACCATGCTTTTGGAGACTGCTTTAGCCCATACAAAGACTTTTTCAATTTGTATACATTTCCATTTGCTTGTGAAGTAGCAAAGCCTGGTGGAATCTCCATTTACACCTTCCCCTGGAGATCCCCATACAAAAAAGCATTCTTGACATATAGATGATGTAGTTGCCAATTGAAGTTGGAAGCACATGACACCAACACTCGCACAGTGCTCATCTTTGCTACTGGAGCAAAGGTCTCTTCATAGTCGACACCATAAGTTTGGCTGTAGTCTTTAGCTACAAATCTGGCCTTGTACCTGTCAATCTTGCCCTCTGGATTCTGCTTAACAGTATAAATCTATTTACATCCAACAGCATGCTTTCCAGCTGCCAGTAGTACCAGCTCCCATGTGTTCTTCTTCTTCAAGGCCAAAAGTTTCTCCTACATGGCACTCCACCACCTAGGATCTTGCTTAGCTACCAGCCAGTTGTTAGGTACAAGCACTGAATGCAATGATGCAAGAAAAGACTTATATGCAGGTGGAATGAATGCATATAAAATATAATATGCAATGTCGGTATTCCAACTGCCAAACTTAGCTGGAGGTATTCCAGCATTGACTCTAGACTTTTTACGAAGCAAGACAAGAGTATAAGAAGTATCAGGGGAGAAATTGTTACCAGTGACTCAGGTGGAAAGGCTGAAGAAGGACCTGGAGAAGAGGGACTTGAGACATCATCATTTGTGGGTACTTTCATAGGTACATGAGATGGCTCATGCTGCTCATACTGCTTCTGGTGCTTATGCTGCTCATGCTTCCTATATACTCTCAGCTCCCTCTGACTGTTGGCTCCCTCCTGAGGCACCATCACTCCTCGATGACTCAAAAGGACATGGAATCATACTAACCACGATGCCACTCTCATTCTCTCCCTATTTACTAGCATCAGTAGAGTCATCCTTGAATAAGAAACTCAAATCTGTCTTATCCCCATAAAATGGTTCAAACTCCCAGAAGGTCACGTCCATACTCACAAACTGCCTTCTTTCAGTGAGACACCAATACTTGTATCCTTTCTGACTTGATGAGTAGCCCACAAAGATATATTTAACTACTTGTGGATCCATCTTGCTCACCATTAATCTGTGATCTCTCGTAAAATATGTGCATCCAAACACTCTGGGTGGAACAATAAAAATATTATAGCCCAAAAGTATCTCACATGGTGTCTTCATCCCTAATACTCTTGACGAAATATTGTTGATTAGATAAGTTACTGTCATAACAGTCTCACTCCACAAAAAATTAGGCACATTCATCGTCAGCATCAATGAACGTGTCACTTCCATCAGATGTCTGTTCTTGCGTTCATCCACCCTATTCTGACCAAGAGTGTCTGGGCAAGTGGTTTGATAAAGAATTCCCTAACTAGAGATGAAAGTAGCAAACTCCTTATTGGCGTACTCGGTCCAATTATTTGTTCGAATAATCTTTATATGTACTCCAAATTGGGTTTTCACATATGCCGAGAAGTCTTAAAAATATTTGTACACCTCAGATTTTTACTTCATAATGTAGATACAGGTCATACGTGAGTAGCAATCAATGAAAGTAACAAACCATATGAATCCACTGATAAAAGTAGTAGGACACGGTCCCCAAATATTAGAATTTTAAGCCCCCTAAATTTCAGAACTTTTAATTTAGATTTTTCTGGAATTTTTCCAGAATTTTCGGTAATTAAAACTAAGGTAATTTTTGGATTAAATGATTTTTAAATGATATTAATTAATATTAAAATATTATGGAAATAATATTTTATGGTGTAAAATGGAAAACCAGACATAGGGTAATTTTCTGTGAATTTATTGGACCCCGGAAGCATTTTAAAAGTCCTAAAAACTATTTTAAAATAAATCGAATTAAATCCTGAAATAAACCGGGTTTATTTGAAATAAACCAAACCAACCCAGACCCGGGTTCAGTTGAACCGAACCCATCCTTATTGGGTCAGATCCGGGCCCAAAATCCAGACCCGATCCGCTAACCCGACCCGCATTAATTATTAGTGAATTCGGGTCTAACCCGCTACCCGCTGACCCGACCCGACCCAAACCCGATACCCAAATTCTAATCTGAATCCTAACCCTAGTCGGACTACTGTTCACCACCTATAATAATCCCTCGAAGTTCGCGCCGCAGCCGCCGGAAAACCGCCCTCTCTCCTCTCTCAGCCCCATCTCCGCCGCTCCGGCCGCCGCCCTAGCCTAAACCCTAATTCTCCTCCGTCGCTCCCCGCTCGACCCCCGCCGGAACCCTAGAAGCCTCCTTCTCCTTCACCTTCCCCGACCCGTGGCGCCCCGACCCCGTCGACCCCTCCGCCTTCCTCCTCCTCGAACCCCCAGCGTCGCCTGAACCCTAACATCCTCATCTATCCGCCGCCTCTCCTCCAGATCTCCGTCCCCGACCCGCAGTGTCGTGCCCGCCCGCACAGCCGTCTTCCCCAGCCTTCGTCCCCGACCAGTCGAAGACTCTTCTCTGCCCAGCCTGCTCGAACCTCCTCGCCGTCCCTCCAACATCACAGCCCAGCCCAGCCCCGACAACGACCCCTATCCCCTTCATCTCTTTCCGCAGCGACTAAATCCCCCGCCTCCGACCATCTCCGCCCACCCAGAGCCCGACTCCGCCCTCCAGCGCTGCCGCCGACCCCGCACGGCCACGAACCGCTCTGAGCTCGCCTCGTCCACCTTCCTCCAGAACCTCCTGACCCGTCCGGCTCCTCCTCCAGCAGCCCTAACCCTCTTTTTTCTCCGGCCATTGTTTTCTCCCCCGACCACAGCCGGTCCTCCGCCGCGAGCCCAGCCATCTCCGGCGGACACAGGAGCACAGTGAACCCTAAACCCTAATTTTCTGTGTCGTGTCGGACACAGTGTCCAGGACACAGGACACAACTCGGACACGCGATTCGCAGTTTCCGGAACCCACTTCAGGTACCCATAACTTTTGACTCGTAGCTCTGTTTTCGATTCCTTCAATTGCATCGCGTAGACTGTATGACCCCCTCGGTGCTCGTGCAACCCGCTCGGCGCATCGCGTCCTATGGTGATCGCACACCGCGATCCAAAAATAGGAAAATCAACGCCCCGATTCACCCCGAAACTGGGTACGCCCCGCCAAACGGGACGACTTGGTCGCACGCGGTCTTTACCGAAACGTGCGTGACATTGATACGGTCGTGTAGGATTTCGCAGAAGTCGATTCGGAGGTGCATGCACCCCGGAATCAACGCGTATCCGCCGACGACACTCCGTATCTGTCCTTTTTGGAACACGCTGTAACTTTGTGTACGCACGTCGGATCGAGACGAAACTTGCGCCATCGGACTCGTAGCGATACGTTGGTCCTATGACCCAAGTTTGGTCCGATTCCGAGAACGTTGACAAAATCACGTATCGTGGGCCCCACAGGCTCCACTTGACGGGTGATTTTGAGATCGGCTCATCGGAATCCAATTCTGGAAGTTCCGTTGGGTTCGTATCATCGTTCCTGACTTGTAGACACTGAGTTTGCAGAATTTGGAGACCTTTGACCCTGACGTGCTTTTCGGTGCAAAGTGGCCCACATGTGGACCCCGCTTTGGCCCGAAAATGACCTTTTTGTCCCCTGTGTCCAAATTGGACTTAAGGACAGACGTTTCTATCTATTTGATATCTTCTGAGACTGTTGGTGATGTTTATTACAGCTTTTGGAGGAGTACCCACCGGACCCACTGATCCAGGGACAGTTGTTGGATCCAGGACCCCAGGCAAGTGTACCTTGCCAAACTCTGCAGTATTGTTATATAATTTTCTTGCTTCATTATATTGCTGTGCATGCTTAACCTAGGACCGTGTGACGTACTTAGCGTCCGATTATCAGTCGGGTGCCAACACTGTACGCAGTGTTGGGTACTGTCATTTAGAGATGGACATTCGTGACACTTTATTCTCGTACTTGTCTTACCAAGTATATCATGACCCAGGACACTTGACACTATTCATGAGACAGAATCTTCTTGAGATATTTATGGTGATTCTGTGTAGGATACAGGTTTTATGACATAGACATTTATTCATAGACATTAGATGACTTGTTGCATTTAGCTATGATCGCGCTTGACATGGACATGAGACGTTATGGACATGATATGCATGGTTACATTGGGTGGGGAGAGACACACAGGCTACAGGCTGATTATATATATATAAAACATAGTAAACACATAGTAAACACATAGTTATTGCTGCTACCGGCTCCCAGACACAGAGCTTGTAATGGTCTCAGCCTGAGTATTCGTGCTGCTCTCACTTGCATTTCACTTAGATGGTTACATATTTACCCCATTGTTTCATTTAGTTATTTATCTGCTGCACTGCATTTATTTTGGCATGAGCTTTCTTGTACCTTGCTATGTCCCCTGAGGACCTGGATCCGGATTATGTCCCCAGATATTGCAGACGAGATCGATCCAGAGTTATACAGGAGCATTAGCAGGAGCAGGAGCAGACACCGGAGCAGTACAAGATTTAGTAGACGAGTGATCACCGAGGTTACCCTCTGAGTATGTACTGTTCCCATACTCAGTATTGGATGTAGTTAGCTTATTTCTTGTATCTTGACAGATGTATCAGACTCATTATCGGGCTATTTCCCGAGTGTTATATTTTATTGAGATTGATCTTGTTCTATGATTCTGTCATTGTTATATTTATTTCTGTGGATGAGATTAGTATATCTAGACCCTTATTGTTGTACTACAGCTTAAGTATGCCCTGATGGATCCATTAAATTGGGTTGTCCATCGGTGCGTACTGCTGGCCATTGCCACGTGTCCAGTCCCTCGGTATTTTGGGGCTGGGGCGTGACATGGTTTTTGTGGTGGCCCATGCATGTCAACGACTAAATTGTTCGGTTTCAACTTAGGGACCGAGCAAGCCTGCAATAAGAATAAGATAAGTTTTTAGGATCTCATCCACTTGCTTGAATCGTTCTTGACATCTGTATTGGATTCGAATTAATTTCTTGACTTGCATCCTACCTTGATTCCTGTGCGCTTCTTATTGTTTATTTTGGTTGTTACTCTAAATTTTTTTTTGAATTATGTGATTGGTAATTAGAACTTGACAGTTTAAGTTATTATTGTAGATTATGACCTAATGATTACCCCTTAGCCTTAAGTCACGTAATTAGTACCCCCACCTCGATACAAGTTAGATCCCTTCCCCTTGACGGCCAGTAACTCCTCTAGCCTCACTATCGACACTTGTCCTATAAGCACTAAGACTAAGGCTTAAGACGACCATGACCTATGTAATATAGGAGGATACCCTAATAGGTACCAAGTCCCCTTCTCGTAGACCTTAACAAGAGTTTTTCACGGTATCCTTAAGACGATTTCAGTATTAGTTATTGTTTTAAGTTGGGTAGTATGCCTCAGAACCTAATACCACCTATCCCTATTGACCCATTGATGAAGTGAACTAGGATGACACAACTTTAGACTTGCATAAGAAGATAGTATTTATTCAGACTGTAGAATTTAGAGGTCCTTGCCCCTATTTGGTAAACTAGCGACTTAGAGAAAGAGGTTGTATGATAACTGTAGAGATTGTAGAGTCTGTTATTATTATGGTTGCTTGTTTATTTTGTTTTGTGAACTTGAATTAAATTTGTACCACCTTTCATCATCATCTAGCGTATTTATATTGCTGTACTACCTTGACTTATGCTGCTGTTATAGCCTAGTTTTGCAAGCTTATTCTTTATCGAGCTTGTTCATGACATATGTATTAGTGGACATGTACACTAATACAATTGTCTATTCAGAATCAAGGTATTAGGGTCTGGCCAACCTTAGTACGTTTGATTCGCCCTTCGTAACGCTACTTTACGTGGATTGAGATATGTAGTGATTAGTAGACGAATATACTTGCCCTAGACATGTCTGACATATCGTATCGGTTACATAACTGTACTAATACGAGCATGCGAACAAAGAATTCCCAGAATAGGATTTTAATCCACAACTGCTTGACCATTCCCCTTTGAATCCTTTAAAACGCCTTGATCCCGATACTTCTATTATATTACCTCACCTTTGAACTCTTTATTATTGATCTCTGTCTTCCTTTATTTCGGAAAGACGAAACCTCGTGCTTGGTATAAGTTGACATATAGACAGTACTAGATATACCCCATAGGCCAATCATACTACTAGATGACTGCCTTTATAGCTGATTAAGGACATATCATAGATGATATGGTTGGTGTTAAAGACTTGAGGATTCAATAACATGATTAAATAAGTTGGGCATAGATTTCTTAGATGTATAGCCTTAGATGATAGATGGGTAAATTCTAAGTTGGGTAGAGACCTCAATGCTCACTTGAGAGTAATTCTTGGAACTGTGATCAAGTGAGATTTGATAGAGAGACCCCACCTTATTTTAATTTCGAGGACGAAATTGTTTTAAGTTGGGTAGATTGTAAGCCCCCTAAATTTCAGAACTTTTAATTTGGATTTTTCTGGAATTTTTCCAAAATTTTCGGTAATTAAAACTAAGGTAATTTTTGGATTAAATGATTTTTAAATAATATTAATTAATATTAAAATATTATGGAAATAATATTTTATGGTGTAAAATGGAAAACCAGACATAGGGTAATTTTCTG
The DNA here is from genome assembly GCA_036927795.1 of Iris macrosiphon. Lineage (NCBI taxonomy): Eukaryota > Viridiplantae > Streptophyta > Magnoliopsida > Asparagales > Iridaceae > Iris > Iris macrosiphon. Next base: position 155,435,244 of record JAYESA010000007.1, read on the forward strand.
TGAATTTATTGGACCCCGGAAGCATTTTAAAAGCCCTAAAAACTATTTTAAAATAAACCGAATTAAACCCTGAAATAAACCGGGTTTATTTGAAATAAACCAAACCAACCCAGACCCGGCTTCAGTTGAACCGAACCCATCCTTATTGGGTCGGATCCGGGCCCAAAACCCAGACCCGATCCGCTAACCCGACCCGCATTAATTATTAGTGAATCCGGGTCTAACCCGCTACCCGCTGACCCGACCCGACCCAAACCCGATACCCAAATTCTAATCTGAACCCTAACCCTAACCCTAGTCGGACTACTGTTCACCACCTATAATAATCCCTCAAAGTTCGCCCCGCAACCGCCGGGAAACCGCCCTCTCTCCTCTCTCAGCCCCATCTCCGCCGCTCCGGCCGCCGCCCTAGCCTAAACCCTAATTCTCCTCCGCCGCTCCCCGCTCGACCCCCGCCTGAACCCTAGAAGCCTCCTTCTCCTTCACCTTCCCCGACCCGTGGCGCCCCGACCCCGTCGACCCCTCCGCCTTCCTCCTCCTCGAACCCCCAGCGTCGCCTGAACCCTAACATCCTCATCTATCCGCCGCTTCTCCTCCACATCTCCGTCCCCGACCCGCAGTGCCGTGCCCGCCCGCACAGCCATCTTCCCCAGCCTTCGTCCCCAACCAGTCGAAGACTCTTCTCCGCCCAGCCTGCTCGAACCTCCTCGCCGTCCCTCCAACATCACAGCCCAGCCCAGCCCCGACAACGACCCCTATCCCCTTCATCTCTTTCCGCAGCGACTAAATCCCCCGCCTCCGACCATCTCCGCCCACCCAGAGCCCGACTCCGCCCTCCAGCGCTGCGCCGACCCCGCACGGCCACGAACCGCTCTGAGCTCGCCTCGTCCACCTTCCTCCAGAACCTCCTGACCCGTCCGGCTCCTCCTCCAGCAGCCCTAACCCTCTTTTTTCTCCGGCCATTGTTTTCTCCCCCGACCACAGCCGGTCCTCCGCCGCGAGCCCAGCCATCTCCGGCGGACACAGGAGCACAGTGAACCCTAAACCCTAATTTTCTGTGTCGTGTCGGACACAGTGTCCAGGACACAGGACACAACTCGGACACGCGATTCGCAGTTTCCGGAACCCACTTCAGGTACCCATAACTTTTGACTCGTAGCTCTGTTTTCGATTCCGTCAATTGCATCGCGTAGACTGTATGACCTCCTCGGTGCCCGTGCAACCCGCTCGGCGCATCGCGTCCTGTGGTGATCGCACACCGCGATCCAAAAACAGGAAAATCAACGCCCCGATTTACCCCGGAACTGGGTACGCTCCGCCAAACGAGACGACTTGGTCGTACGCGGTCTTTACCGAAACGTGCGCGACATTGATACGGTCATGTAGGATTTCGCAGAAGTCGATTCGGAGGTCCGTGCACCCCGAAATCAACGCGTATCCGCCGACAACACTCCTTATCCGTCCTTTCTGGAACACGCTGTAACTTTGTGTACGCACGTCGGATCGAGACGAAACTTGTGCCATCGGACTCATAACGATACGTTGGTCCTGTGACCCAAGTTTGGTCCGATTCCGAGAACGTTGACAAAATCACGTATCGTGGGCCCCACAAGCTCCACTTGACGGGTGATTTTGAGATCGGCTTATCGGAATCCAATTCTGGAAGTTCCGTTGGGTTCGTATCATTGTTCCTGACTTGTAGACACTGAGTTTGCAGAATTTGGAGACCTTTGACCCTGACGCGCTTTTCGGTGCAAAGTGGCCCACATGTGGACCCCGCTTTGGCCCGGAAATAATCTTTTTGCCCCCTGTGTCCAAATTGGACTTAAGGACAGGCGTTTCTAGCTATTTGATATCTTCTGAGACTGTTGATGATGTTTATTACAGCTTTTGGAGGAGTACCCACCGGACCCACTGATCCAGGGACAGTTGTTGGATCCAGGACCCCAGGCAAGTGTACCTTGCCAAACTCTGCAGTATTGTTATATAATTTTCTTGCTTCATTATATTGCTGTGCATGCTTAACCTAGGACCGTGTGACGTACTTAGCGTCCGATTATCAGTCGGTTGCCAACACTGTACGCAGTGTTGGGTACTGTCATTTAGAGATGGACATTCGTGACACTTTATTCTCGTACTTGTCTTACCAAGTACATCATGACCCAGGACACTTGACACTATTCATGAGACAGAATCTTCTTGAGATATTCATGGTGATTCTGTGTAGGATACAGGTTTTATGACATAGACATTTATTCATAGACATTAGATGACTTGTTGCATTTAGCTATGATCGTGCTTGACATGGACATGAGACGTTATGGACATGATATGCGTGGTTACATTGGGTGGGGCGAGACACACAGGCTACAGGCTGATTACATATATATAAAACATAGTAAACACATAGTTATTGCTGCTACCAGCTCCCAGACACAGAGCTTGTAGTGGTCTCAGCCTGAGTATTCGTGCTGCTTTCACTTGCATTTCACTTAGATGGTTACATATTTACCCCATTGTTTCATTTAGTTATTTATCTGCTGCACTGCATTTATTTTGGCATGAGCTTTCTTGTACCTTGCTATGTCCCCTGAGGACCTGGATCCGGATTATGTCCCCAGATATTGCAGACGAGATCGATCAAGAGTTATACAGGAGCATTAGCATTAGCAGGAGCAGACACCGGAGCAGTACAAGATTTAGTAGACGAGTGATCACCGAGGTTACCCTCTGAGTATGTACTGTTCCCATACTCAGTATTGGATGTAGTTAGCTTATTTCTTGTATCTTGACAGATGTATCAGACTCATTATCGGGCTATTTCCCGAGTGTTATATTTTATTGAGATTGATCTTGTTCTATGATTATGTCATTGTTATATTTATTTCTGTGGATGAGATTAGTATATCTAGACCCTTATTGTTGTACTACAGCTTAAGTATGCCCTGATGGATCCATTAAATTGGGTTGCCCATCGGTGCGTACTGCTGGCCATTGCCACGTGCCCAGTCCCTCGGTATTTTGGGGCTGGGGCGTGACAAGAATGAACAAGTGCAAATGGCTCAAAACTTTGAAGATCGACCATTTTATAAGTAGAGCGTGTATGCTTCCCAAGTTCACAAGCATTACAAAATAACCTTTTTGTCTACTTTATTCATTATCTTAGGTTCTAACTTATTCAAACTATCAAATGATAAATGTCCCAATCTGCAGTGTTGAAATATTACTTCTGCCACTGGCCCTCCACTAACACTAGCAGCAAATATTGCAGCCTCCCTGTCTAGGTACCAAAGGCCATCACGCCTGATGCTAGTCCCAAGCCTTTTCTCCGTGCCCTTCTCCTAGAAAGAACACATATCCCGATCAAAATGAACAATAAAATTAAATTAATCAATGAGAGTGCTAACAGAAACTAAGTTGATCGGAAACGAAGAAACATGCAATACAGATGACAGGGTAACAGATAAAGTACAATGGACTGAGCTAATACCCCTGATGGGTTAGGATATCCCATCATCAGTCTGAACTGTCTCGGGATGCATATGCTTGCTCGAATAATATAATGCAAACTCACTAGATGCACCCGTGATATGCCTAGATGCACCTGAGTCTATGATCCAACCAACATCAGATTTAGTGGATGCAAGTGCCTGAACATGGATACCTTTGCCCATATGAGCGTAACCAGTAAAGTTACTAAGGTAGGTAGTGTTATCCAGATCTTGAGTGACCTGTCCCTTGCCCTTAGAACTCTCAACCTGAAGCTTGAACTGACGTAGCTCATCCAGCTCTATCATCTCAGCTCCAGTCATCTCAGTAGTGGTCTGGGACTCCACTGCCACAGTTAAGTGAGCAACTCCTCGGCCTCCACGTCTCCTGCCTTCTAGACCTATACGTCCACCTCTCTGTCCTCTGATATGCCATTTCTTTTCACAATTGTAGCACTCGCTGTCATCGCTGATGGGAGCACTAGGAACCACCAATGTTGAGCGGACAGCAGGTGAGGTCTCATCTTTCATTAGTTTCGGTCTGATATCCTCTTGCTCCATCGATGCAACAGCTTCATCCATGGATGAGAGAGATGGCAGATGACACATTGCTGCCCTCATAGCCTCAAACTGCTTCCCAAGGAGAACATTTGCCGGGTTTTATAATGATAGCGGATCATAGTGGTCCAAGTTCGCCCATAAGCGACGTAGCTCCGTTGCATATTGGAGTACTGTCTTCTCCCTTGTGTGGTAGCATCAATCTTCTTCTCAACTTCCATCATCATCGTCATGACACTCCCAGCTTCAGAGTACTTCCTAGCCAATGTCTTCCAGACATCAGCTGCACTGTAGATCGACTCCACCATCCCAACTATGGATGGAGACACAGAAGTCAGCAGCCAAGAAACCACTAAAAAATTAAGTTGACTCCATGTGTTTCACTCAGCACTCGTCTTATCCTTTGGTTCAGTGCATTCTCCATTCACATATTTTTCAAGTTCATTGGTCCTAAGGTTCAGCAACGTCCTCCTAGACCAACTTAGGTAGTTTTGTCACGCCCCAGTCCCAAAATACCGAGGGACTGGACACGTGGCAATGGCCAGCAGCACGCACCGATGGACAACCCAATTTAATGGATCCATCAGGGCATGCTTAAGCTGTAGTCTAACAATGAATGAAACAATTGTTACAAGTCACAGACTAGTCTAATCTCATCCACAACAGATAATCACAGATTAAATGCCAGAATAAATACAAATAAATATAAACTAACTGATCTCAACATAAGTATCTCGGGGAACAACCCGAGAATAAGTTTGATACATCAAAGCAAATAGACATGAATTAAAGTATCTGGAAATAGAAATAACTGATTATGTAAAGCCAGTACTCAGGAGAAGTCCTCTGGGACGATCTCGTCCTCAGGTACTGGTATTGTTCCGTGAAGTGCTACTGTTTCGTATACCTCTGGATAAACCTCGTCTGCTAATCCTGGGGACATAATCCGGATCCAGGTCCTCAGGGGACATAGCAAGGTACAAGAAAGCTCATGCTAAAATAAATGCAGTGCAGCAATAAATGAAACAATAGGGTAAACTATATAACCAGCTAAGTGATAAATGCAAGTTGAGAGCATCACTAGAACTCAGGCTGAAGCCGCTACAAGCTCTGTGTCGGGGAGCCGGTAGCAGTAATATCACTAGTAGAGTGCCTAGCTCTGATATAGAGTCTGAGGCCTCACAATAAATATAACACTAGTAGAGTGCCTAGCTCTGATATAGAGTCTAAGACTCACCATAAATAATATATATAAATCAGCCTGTAGCATGTGTGTCTCTCCCCACCCAATGTAATCACACGTCTCATGTCCATGACACGCAAGATCAAGCTAATGCAGCAGGTCATATACTGTCTATGAATATAATGTCTATGTCATAAAACATGTATCCTATACAGAATCACCATGAATATCTCAGGAAGATTCTGTCTCATGAATAGTGTCAAGTGTCCTGGGTTATGATGTACTTGATAAGACAAGTACGAGAAGTATAGGGTCTCGGTATCCATGTCTAGATGACAATACACAACGCCGCGAACGGTGTTGGCACCCGACTATGAATCGAACGCTAAGTAAAGTCGCACGGTCCTAGGTCAAGATGCACAACAATATAAATGAATCAAGAAAAATATGTAACAAGACTGCAAAGTTGGCAAGGTACACTTGCTTGTGGTTCTGGCTCCAACTGTGAAATCTCCAGGAACGTCTCCGGATGCTGAAACAAATATCACCATTAGATCCAGAAAATATCAATCAGCTAAAAACGTCTATCCTTGAGTCCAATTTGGAGACAAGGGCAAAAATGACAATTTCGGGTCAAAACGGGGTCCGCATGTGGGCCCGCTTTGCACCAAAAAACGTGTCAGGGTCAAAGGTCTCCAAATTCGCCAAACTTAGTGTCTACAAGTCAGGAACGATGATACGAACCCAACAGAACTTTCAGAATTGGATTCCGATGAGCCGGTCACAAAATCGCCCGTCAAGTGGAGTATGTGGGGCCCACGACACGCGATTTCGTCAACGTTCTCAGAATCGAACCAAACTTGGGTCACAGGACCAGCGTATCGCTACGAGTCCGATGGCGCAAGTTTCGTTTCGATTCGACGTGTATACACAAAGTTACGACGCATTCCAGAACTGACGGATACGGGACGGTGTCCGCGGATACGCGTTGATTCTGGTGTGCACGCACATCCAAATCAACTTCTGCGAAATCCCGCACGTCCGTATCAACGGCGCGCACGTATTGGTGAAGACTGCGTGCGACCAAGTCGTCCCGTTTGGCGGGACGTACTCAGTTCCGGGGTGAAACGGGGCGTTATTTTTCCTATTTTTGGATCGCGGTTCGCGATCGCCACAGGACGCGATGCACCGAGCGGGTTGCACGGGCACCGAGGGGGTCATGCAGGCTACGCGTTGCCACTGACGGAATCGAAAACGGAGTTACGAGGTGAGAGAAAACGGTACCTGAACAGGGCTCCTTGAACTGCGAATTCTTCGTGTCCGGCACGTGTCCGAATTGTGTCAGGGTGCTGTTCACCCTAGGGCTAGGGTTCTGGTTCGCCGGAGAGGTGCTGGGCACGACTGGGGGAGGCGGAGGTGCGACGTCGGGTTCGAGGGGCGGAGGAGCTAGGAGGAAGGAGGGGAGTAGGTGGAGGTCGGCGCCGGAGGGGAAAGAGCCGTCGGGATCAAGGGGCAGGGCTGGGCGGACTCGGCGTCGAGCGGGAGGTGGCTCTGAAGTCGGCCGGAGCTAGGGCTTCGTCGGTGTGGGAGGAGAAGAGGAGGAGTAAGGGTTTAAATAGGGGGAGAGCCACGGGGAGGAGGCCGGAAGAGGCGGAGAGGCGTGTAGACGTGGCGCGGCCGCGGGCGGGTCAGGCGCGGGCTCCGGCGACGTGGCCGGAGCCGCCGCCGGGAATCGCGGGGTCTGCATCGTGGGGAGGAAGAGGTCAGAACGGGTCGGGCGGGTTCGGGTCTGGCAGACCCGACCCGACCCGATAGCCAACCGGGCTGGGCTTGATTGGTTGGGCTGGGCTTGGGCTTGATTTGGGTTGGGCTTGATTTGGGTTTGGATTAAATAAATAATAAAAATAGTTTTTAGGTGATTAAAAATAGGTCTGGGGCCCAATAAATTTCAGAAAAATTACCCTAAGTCCAGTATTTTATTTTACACCATAAAATATTATTTTTATAATATTTTAATATATTTTAAAAATATTTAATTTTATTTAATGCCAAAAATACCTTGTTTTTAATTAGCAAAAATTTCCGAAAAATCCCAGAAAATTTCAAAAAATTCAGTTTTGAAAATCTTGAAAAATCAGGAGGTTTACAAGTTTATCGTCCCTTCAAGTTTGATGTCATTGGACAGCAACTCTATCTTCTTTATCACATGCGACGGTTCTGGTACGGGCACGACTGCCCAACTGGATGAGATCTCCTCTAATTTGGCCTGAAATACCTTGGCCACCCCCTCTAGTATCTTCTTCAGCTCCTGACTAGTCACATGTGTTCTCATCTCCACGGTTGGACTTATCTCAAAACCAACACAGGAACAAGATCAAATGCAACTCAACTACGGGCCGTGCACCTATACGCAATCACACATTTCTCCATCTATCTGTACACCTTCAAGTTCATGCGGCAGGAGAGGTGCACGATGGGTAGAACCTCGTCGAAACAAAGGCTAGAAATAGAAATCTGTGCAAAACTATCCAGGAAGTATGCTCTCTAATCTCAGAACTCACGTTGAGATCGAAATCAGAGGATCACACAAAAATTTTTCTCTGATTATTCATGATCCAACGAACAACTCGCCTACGTAAGCGTACGACAAGGACAAGGTCGACAACAACGTACCCTGCTTTCCGCAGGGGGTCGATAGCGTATCCTGCTTTCCGCAGGGGGTCAACGATGGCAGGGGACGTCGATGGCAGATCGACGACAGAGAAGAAGGACGGTGGCAGAGAAGAAGAGAATAATTTTTTTTTTTTTAATGTGAAGAAAGAGATTCAGAATTTTAACTCTGATACCATGTAGAAAGAAATAATGGATGATTTATTATTCAGGAGAGAGCACATATATTATTTTCTATCTGACGTGGGACTAAATAAGTAAATTATAACTCAACAAGAACCAGTAAAGATCACGTTACATGAATGAATCCTTGGGAAAATTGAGTATCACCATAAAATATACAAAAAAAATCATGACATTTCTTTTGATACGCATTGCCAGTTTAGTGTTCTTTCGTGTTAAGTGTGTGGGTAGATGCTCCATAGAACATGGTCCTTAACATTTTGTCAAATAAAAAAAGAGAAAAAAAGAAGATAATTTCTCGTAGTTAAAGTGTCGTGCAGCAGTATAAGGACTTTATGTTAACCCATTCGCGAGTTAAAATAGATCCTTGTGCACAGTTTTAAGGACTTAATGTGTTGCACCTGTTTGAGTTTTCATGTTAATAGTTAGGAAGGAAATTACTATTTATGTCAATAGAATGGTAGTTTTCATGTCAAAAGAAAAATTAGTTTATATTAGATTTGTACAAATGATTACAGACAGAACTTTGAAGTAGTCTACTAACATTGCCTTTCTGTTACTATGTAGAAAATTTATGTTTAGAAAAACTATTTTTCACGGTTCCGTGAGGACCGACACAAACATTTACGCATGGAGGAACAACAATTTTTTACTTTCATAAAACGATAATAAAATTTTGGTTTTGAATTGGTGGGTGCGCCAGGCCCAAGCAGTAGTGCAACGCTAGGGCGACACATGAGGGCCCGCAGTAGCAAGCTACTGATGATGGACCCTCCCCAAAGAAATAAATTAATTTAATATCATAGTGGACACATGGCCCACGTATCAGATATTAAACTGATAAGAACAGATACTACACTTGATCTTAGCCAAAAGGCCGAGAAAGGTATGAGTTGTTGGTCGTGCCACTATAGCAGTTTTATAGCGGCTACTGCTCCTCCATCCTTCCTTCTCACCCGATGTGGGACTAAATAGCATGTCAATAACATTCCTCCATGAGTTGTTTACTTCAGTCTGTTGTGTGGCAGCAAAATATTACACACCACCATCTTCTACTTGGACTCGGACATTTTATTAAGCTTCTTTTGGCTTTACAGAAGGTAATATAAGAGAGAGGGCGACTTACAATTTTCTTACTTGCCTGCAATGTGGTGTATGATTTTATACTAGTCATGATGTTTTATTTTTTTGGGTTAGTAAATTTTTACTTTGCAATCTATACCAATCTATCTGGTTTTCACCAAGTGAGTGATGTTTTACCTTCCATCAATTCTTGATTCTATAGAATTTGATATAGCAAAGTAAATTAGTATCTAAATAGTCGTATTCATTAAATATTTATTTATTTTGTTTTTGTTGTAATTATAAAGTGGTTTTGTTAAAACCAAGCAAGTAAAGGAGTTAGATTAATTCAGAAGGACGTGAATTAACATATAAGTTTAAGGCTACTGAGAAGTCAAATAATAACACTACAAAAATTATTAGGGGATATCACAATTTTTCACATTTTTGTGCATATCTAGAACTATCTACATGGCAGTCTTAAAAAAACATGACTGCCAAAATTTTGGCATTCTTGTGCATATTCAGGGCTATCAAAATTTTGGTAGCCCCATGTTCATATCCATGAGTGTCAAATTTTGGCAGTCCATATAAAATCTTGATTGACAAATTTTTGGCAATCCTAAAATAACATGTACTGCTAAACTTTTGACAGTCTTGAATATGCACATGACTGCCAAAAATTTAGCCCCCTTATAAATTTTGGTAGTGTCCATATCATTTTCCATTGATAAAGACGCACACATAAAGTGTTATGGGCGTAACAAATTTTGACAGTCCTAATTCATTGGAGGACTGTCAAACTTTTTACAAACCTTTCTATGGTTAGTGTTAGGCCCGAGGCTTAACCAAAGATGGAAGAATGCTTGGTCGAGATCAGAGGTTCACACAAAAGTTTTCACTCTGACTATTCTCGATTTCCACGAAGAACTATATAAGGATTCTGATTACAACTTGCTCTAAAGATTACAAAAGAATCAGAATTAACCAAACTTCTCGTTCTTCCTTTCAAAACGCAGTTGCAATCGGACATAATGAACCAAGAAGAAAAAGGAGAAGAAGACAGAATAAAAAATTATTCTTGCTGGGGCGGTGAAGACCACCGTTACTTAAAGCAAGATTCGTCATCTATCGACGATCTGCTCCCAGGAGCCAGCAAATTCACAAAAGAACTTCTGAAACGCTCGTAGTCAACTTTTTATGTGACTCAAACAGACTCCTTTGTACTCCTATTTCTCAACTTTTTGGACTATCTTAAAAGGTGGCTAGATGGCTCTTTATATAGGGAAGGATGGAAGCCCATCCTCCTCTTCTTTCCGATGTGGGACTAAAAAGCTAATATACAAAATTGATATCCACAATTGCAGCCCAATGCATAGCCCGCTCATCGTCCGTTCAGCACCCACTCAGCGCCCGTCCAGCGCCTGCTCATGCAACACGCGCATGCAATCCGAACATAAAACGAGCTCATAAAACGAGCACACGAGCGCAACAATAGCGCACAAGCGCCTTGCGACGATGTTGACGTGCTAAGTGCAAAGTGCGCCAACAAAGTGCCACTTTGCGTTCTTGAGCCCGTCTGAGTCCGAGTTGCTAAGCCCCTTTGGGGCTTAGCTCTTATGAAAATATTTCCAAGAGCATGACAAAAAGCATAAATACTTTCATGAGAAGTTAATCCCTTTTTCTCCTAGAAAAATACCCCCATATTTCACCCATGTGCCCCACCATACCCCATGTGCACACCTCAACTCATACAAAGTATTATATTGAGATATCCACTTAGTGGTGTAGCCAATGCGAGACTATCTTTACTAGTCCAAAGGCAAAAATACCAACAATCCCCCACATATCTCAATATATATGGGTTGAGCATTTCCCACAGTGTCTTTCCATCATGCATTAGGGTAGATGTCGCTTCGACTTGAATCTTTTCGCATGGATTGAACAACAGTATGATACAAGAATGGACTAAGCCTTGAATTCTACACCATAGCTGCAATTCTTCACACTCACACAATGTCATCAGCTATGCTTCCGGTTGCACATTAAAGGTCCTGTGCACGCCTGGTTTCGGTGTATGTATTTTGGACATCTACAAGTTTTTTCTCAATAGACGACATATATCTCTTTCCATACACTCAAGGTGAGTTCTTTTAAAGAGTCATTGGCATGAATCCTAGAGCTTCCTTGCGGTGCTACTCTGCTATGACATGGCCCAGAGCCGAGGCTAAACCTCATCGTGGTGTCATACCACTGTAGCATTAGGTCCCAGCCTCTTTATAGTGCCAAACTATCATGCATGAAGTCTTGCGCTTCTTTGCGGTGTTACGCCGCTGTGACATGGCTCGCATAGCCAAGGATTTACATCTTTTACCTCTGTGGTGTCATACTACTGTAACATGAGGACACCGACCTCTTTGTAGTACTGCCTACACTCTTCATTCTACAATATTAGGCTACCTGCCTACATGCGGTATGCCGCTGTAACATGGCTCGCGAAGCCGAGGCATCACCCTTATCGAGAAACCTCTTGGTGGTGATATAGATTTTGTGGACCCATTACTTCTTGCGCACCTGAATGCAAGTTCGAAAACAAGTAATAGATTTGGACGTGATAGGTTTTGTGGACCTGAATAATAAGTTCAAAAACAATCTCTATCAGAGGTAATGTGGACGTGATAGATTTTGTGGACCCATTACTTCTTGCGGACCTGAATACAAGTAATAGATTTGGAACAAGCCCTGTCAGAGGTGATATGTACATGACATATTTTATGGACTTAACACCGCTGGTGTACCTTGGTAAGTATAGGTGATAAGTGGATATGACAACCGATATCAGAGATAATATGGAAGTAATGATCGATAGCCAAGACCCGGAAGATTTGCTCAGAGGTAATATGGACATAAAAAACTCAGTCGGGGAGGAAGGTTAGGACAATAGTTTAGAGATAATATGGACATGAACCAATATCCGAGAAACTCACTGACGAGTGATTTGTTGGGTGTGGTCTATCCGAGAATGAAGATAGACCTGAGGATTGCTTTGCTGGGGAGATCATCAGGACAATAGCTTAGAGGTAATATGAATATGGCTAGCGTCTAACGAGACTGATTTTTGGGTGGTCCAGGCAGGAGTATGCTGATGGACCTGAGGATTGCTCCGCTAGGAAGACTTTGAGGATCCATCATCTGTTGCGTATCCAGGACTCCTGGATACAGATAATGGCTTTTACAAAAAGTTGTAAAAAAGGGGATTGCTGTACATAGGCCCTTGCTGGGGATGAAGAACCAAGAGTGTAAAGACTGTACATCTTGATTGCCCGGCTGGGGATAAGGGGAGTACAAGTCTAGCTTAGACGTAGTACTTTTTTAGGAACTTGTCGTTGATAGGCATTACGAGCAAGTCGTTGTTGGGTTTTGCGAGCCGGTAGGTGCCGTTGGAGAATACCGATTCTATGATGAACGGGCCTTCCCATTTGGGTTAGAATTTATCGGCCGTCTTGTGGGTCATAACCATCGGACTCCTTATGGTCATGACGAGATCACCTACTTGGTAGGTTCTCTTCTTCACCCGTTTATTGAAGGCTCCCGAGAGACGCGATTACAATAGATCAATGCACTGTTAAGCTAAGAGACGTTTCTCTTCGAGTGCTTCTAACTCTTGTAGCAGTCGGCAGTGATTGTTGTCGTCGATTAATTGGTTGGCGAAAGCTACTCGGGGTAAAGAGATTTGGATCTTGAGCGGGAGGACCCCTTCGCTTCCGTACACCAGAAAGAATGACGTATTGTCAGTATATGTCTGGACCGTTGTTCGGTAGGCCCAGAGATATTCACCCAACTTCTCATTCCAGTCGCGTTTGTTGGATGACATAAAATTTTTGAGTAGCTTTATGATGGTCTTGTTGAAGGCTTCTGCCAGACCATTTGCTGCCGAGTTATAGGCACTTGACGCTACATTCTGAATTTGGTTTTTGTTGCAAAATTGGTAGAACACATGACTTACGAACTGTGGACTGTTGTCGTATGTAAACCCCCTAAAATTTAGATAAGGTTATTTTAGTAATTTTATTATAATTATAAATTATTAAAATAATTTCTAGAATTAAGAAAACCTTTAGTGTAGTCTTAATACCAGGAATACAATACTAGCTTTTTTCTTTCCAACCAACTTTGTATAATAGGCTTAGCCGAGCCAAATTAGGCTCATGGCATGTATGTCTCTCATAATTTTATAAACCTATACTTCGTTTTGGTCGCACAACAACTGCGATATTTTTTGACTCAAAATATGATACTTGGATTTTTTTTGTTGCGATCAATTTAGACGAGCAACATGAACCTAAATTTTAAAATTTACTTTTATAACCTCTAGCTTAACATGACCAACTATGCATATGAAATTGGTGTCATATTTATTTGACTTCCCGTAGGCTCTAAAAATAATATAGAAATATCGTGCATTTTAATTAGTCAAAAATGACTCTTTTTGATTAATTGCACCTGACTGAGCCCGAACCCCCATAGTTGAACCCTCAAACCAACTTGTCTAACTCATACACAATACCACACACCCATTCCCTACCTTCCTACTCACCAAACACCATTTTTTCTCACCCCAAATACCACTTTTTACCTTATTTCATTTAAATTTCAGCATAAACCTATTAATAACATAAACCTGGGACCATCTTAACTAAAATGCACCATGTGTACACACAAATGGAGAGAGTGGGGGGGGGGGACTAACTGTGATGACTCACACCCGAATATTCTGGCACGAGTACTTGGGTACGCCCAGCCTATACTGCAGCATCGGCGGTAGAACTCTGTCTAGGTCAATTCTAACTAACTAACTAACATTTCAATAATATAAATATGGTACCTGTCAATCTTCTCAACTCCAAACGGAGAAACAATATGGTATCTCACAAATATAACTATACTCAATCACAATACAAACTAAGAAAGATAGAGCACGAATGGAATAACAAAGAAAGAATAAAGATACAATCCACAAGTCTGAAATAATATACATACCATGAATCTCAAAAAGAGTCTAATACAAGTCAACCAAAATATAAACTAAACCTCCTCAGGCTCTGTAACTAAGTCTTCCTAATCTATAAGAGTATCCTCTAAAGGTACACCGTCCTGCGGCCCATAGAATATAGAACACTGATTTATGAGCCAATCATCTGGAAAAATATATCCAATCAGGATTGGAGCGAAGTAAATACCTCTAAAAGCAGTTTCAAATACATAACCGAGCATATAAAATAGATAATAGAAAAGAATACAAGATAACTAAACATATGAATGAAATGAACTAGGGTGAACATGTAATGTACTGGAATGAAGGACAATAATATGAATATCTGCAATATAAATGAATAACTGAAATCTAACTAATGTGCCTCAGAATATAAGTTCATTATATGATCGGTTTGGGTTGAACATGAACAATAAGATAACTCGATTACAAGTGTGGTATATAATCGACATGTACACGAATAATACTGGGGATTTAATCACATAATCAACTCCTACTCCCCCATCCCCAACTAATACCAATGGATCTAATTACGATACGTTACGAACACGAATATGGGCACATTGAACACGAGCAGTGTGTACACGAAATATAAATAATCAATACCCAATTCACACGATAAAATACATGTGAAGGATTATCCGCTGAACACGATAGGGAATAACATCTCCTAACAAGATCCATATAGTACCAGTTCATGAAACCACTGTGTCAGAATTAAGTATACAGTTTTAGAACATGAGATATGTACACTATTATAAAATAAAAACTAATAGAAAAATATACTCGCTTGAGGTCCTGAGCAAGGTGTGTCTCTCGATACCCAAGCTGGTGTCACACAGACCTATATATGGTATGTTACATTAATACAAGGTTCTGGAATAAAAATAAGTTAAACTATTTCAATTCTAGGTCATAAAGCCATTTCTAAGTCAAAACAGTCAAACTTGGTCAAACTAGCTATGGCTATGTTGTATGAGTCCAACTCTAGGATATTAGGTCAATACACTATGAAACTAGGCCACACTAGCAAAGTTAAGATACTAAGATACACACAAAATACCGTATCATAGGATACATAAGTTTTTGATATAACCAATGCGTATCTCACTACCTACACACCCATCTTGATACTCAAACCCAATAACTTGAGTATCGACCAATTACCTTGGCATTACCTTGGTATCACAAGGTAATTCAAATCCTATTATATAGCTAACTACCAAAACTAAACTATATGCTAACTTGCAATACTACTATGATGCTACTAATCTACTTAACATACTACACTTATATACAATACTTATATATAATACTACTTATAGCTACTTACCATCAACTTATATACATAGGTACATATAGTTAATAGTCTAACTAGTACATATCTATCTAACTATTAATAGCTATATCTACTAACTATTTAGACTAACAATGTAACTATATACATAACTATTTTACTAACTTACCAATAATCAACTAACTAAACTACTAATACTACTAGCTAACCTTACCTAACTAGCTGAACCCTCTGCTTGATGTGCTCGATGATAAAATAATGCTGCACTCATGCTGAAACTGCACTTGCTGTAGTTGCTGCCTTCAGTTGTTGGACTGCTCTGCACTTGCCTTTGCTGAGACTGCTGCTAGTGCAAGCTGTACCTTGCTGATGGCATGCATGCATGTTGCTGCTCATGCTGTGCACGAATTGTTGAATGCCTTGGTTGCTACTGCTCTTTGTTGTGCTTACTGCACAGTACAAACTGCTCTATGCCTTGCTGAATGCACTGCTCGCTATGTTCGAGCTGATGCATGCTGCTCCATGTGTTGTGCATTGCTGTACATAGTTGCACACTGCAACTGCCCTTCAGTTGATCACTGCAACTGATCCTGCTGTAACTGCTTTCTGTTTGCTTGTTGTTACTACTGTCCCGAGCTCCTCTCAACACATCCACACA
The DNA here is from genome assembly GCA_036927795.1 of Iris macrosiphon. Classification (NCBI taxonomy): domain Eukaryota; kingdom Viridiplantae; phylum Streptophyta; class Magnoliopsida; order Asparagales; family Iridaceae; genus Iris; species Iris macrosiphon. The sequence goes on from JAYESA010000007.1 coordinate 155,451,396, forward strand.
CTATATACCTATGCACTATATGCACACACAACCAAACTTATATAGATACATATGGATACCTATATATATCAACTTATATATATACACTCACCTATACACACACACACACACACACATACACACACACACACACACATATATATATATATACACTCATACATACACACATATATATAAACATACACATATACATATAGAGAGACTCTCTCGCCAACCTATGAGAGAGAGTCTCTTGCATAGAGTACTGAGATCAATGTGCCTCCTGAAGAATCTTCTTGCGCAATGCTCTACTCATCACACACAATCTGGTACCGTACCGCAATGATCCATCATCTGCAATGCTGAAGTCTTCTGCGAACCATATTTTGACCTATACTCTGATGCTCCTTAGAGGCTCATCCTCGAAATGTGCAGCTCTGATCTGGTCCATCAACTCTGACTTTACCTAAAGTCCCCATATCTGTGCTGCAACTCTAGGAACTAATACCTCAATGTCCAAACTATCAAGATTGGCCAATAAATGTCTGTCTTTCTTCAAGTGTATAGCCACTGGATACCTGCTCAAGGCATCCACGACTATGTTGGCCTTTCCTGGATGGTACTGCAAAGAAATGTCGAAGTCCTTCATTAACTACAACCATCACCGCTGCCTCATGTTGAGCTCTTTTTGTGTAAACACGTACTTCAAGCTCTTGTGATATATAAAGATCTCTACCCTCTCTCCATATAAGTAGTGCTTCCACAGTTTAAGAGCAAAAATAACTGCTGTCAACTCTAAGTCATGGGTAGGGTAATTCTTCTCATGCGGGCGTAATTGCCTGAAAGCATAGGCAATCACCTTCCAGTTCTGCTGTAACATACAACCCAAACCCTTATCCGATGCATCACTGTATATGGAAAATCCTCTTACCCCTGATGACAATGTCAATATTGGAGTTGTAGTCAACCTCTTCTTCATCTCCTCAAAAGTAGACTGACAATCCTCAGTTCAAACGAACTCTATGTCCTTCCTGGTTAGTCTAGTCATCGGCTCCACAATCCTGAAAAAATCTTGAACAAATCTTCGATAGTAGCCTGCCAATCCAAGAAAACTCATGATCTTTGCTACTGAACTCGGGGTAGACCATGACCCAACTGTTGAAATCTTCTTCGGGTCTACTGAGATTCCGTCTCCTATAATCACATGCCCGAGGAATTCAACCTTATCAAGGAAGAACTCACACTTTGAAAGCTTGCCATATAGCTTCTCCTTCCTGAGGGTCTCCAGAACTATCCTCAAGTGCTTCTCATACTCCTCCGGGGTCTTTGAATAAATCAGTATATCATCAATGAATACTAAAACAAACTGCAAATACTGATGAAATACCTTATTCATCAGGTTCATCAATACCACCGGAGCATTGGTCAACCCAAACGGCATCACCAAGAACTCAAACTGCCCATACCGAGTCCTAAAAGCTGTCTTCGGAATGTCTTTCTTCTTTACTTTCACCTTATGGTACCCCGACCACAAGTCTATCTTTGAGAATACCTTCGCTCCACTCAATTGATCAAATAAATCGTTAATTCACCGCAACGGGTATTTATTCTTGATAGTGAGGTTGTTGAGTGCCCTGTAGTCGATATACATACGTACCGACCTATCCTTATTTGGTACAAAAAGTACCGAAGAACCCCATATTGATGAACTGGAGTGGATGAAGCCCTTGTCCTGCAACTCATCTACCTGCTTCTTCAACTCTGCTAGTTCACTGTTGTTCCCTCTATAGACGTGCTATGATATTAGCTCTGCGCCTGGCACTAAATCTATAGAGAACTCTATATCTCTGTCCGGTGGCAACCCCGGTAACTCCTCCAGAAATACGTCCATATACTCTGCAATCAATGGATGTGGCGGCTCCCGCTCATCTTCCAAAGCTCCACAGAAGTCTCCTTCGCTCTGCTCTGCCGCTCATCTGACGAACTCAAACTCTAGCTCTCCAGGCGTCTAAAATAAAACTCTGCCTCCATGATGATCGATACTAGCATGATGCCTACTCAACCAACCCATCCCGAGTACTATATCGTAGCTCAGAAGTAGCATTACGAGTAGACATACGCCCAACTCTCGGCCTTCCAAAGAAACTCTCTGGTCCTTGCAAACATCACTGACCAGGATAATTCTACCCCCGGTCGTGATCTTGCAAGTCCTCGCAATGGTTTAGACTTAAGACAATGTCTCAGAGCAAAGAATACAATGCAAAACTATGAGAAGCACCAGAATCAAATAAAGTATGAGCTAGAAAAGAATCAAGATAGACTGAACCTAAGATAACATCACCGACTGGCTCCTCCTCCTTGATGGTCAAGGCAAAAGCTCTCTCCTGTCGCTAGGCACCTCTCTACTGGTGCTGGTGCTGAGCAAACTGTTATTGTTACGATGATAAAGGTCCTCTCTGCTGTCCCGCTGGTAGTTTCGCAGGTGCTCTCTGTGCCTTAGCTCCGCCCTGAGCTGAACAAGCCCTCAATTGGTGGTCTCCTGATCCGCAGAATAAGCAGTGGCCTAATCTCATCCTGCATGCATCACATCCACGTCCTTGCTTCTTACAAAATGTACAAGGAATAGCTGGCCTCTGAATCTGGTGCATCTTATGTGCCGACGCTCTAGCTGGTCCATGATACTGCTGCCTCGGATGCTGGAAGTGCCTCTGGTGCTGCTCCTAAAAATAAGACCGCTTTATTGGACCCGTCTTGGTACTGGATCCTCCTGTTTCCCTGGGCCTCTTAGATCCAAGCTCTAGATAATCCTTTGCCCACTGTGCCTGTCTCAGAATCTCCTCGAAAGTAGCGGTGGGATCTCCGTTTGTGTGTGATTTAACTTTCCTATTTAGGCCCTTCTTGAACTTCCTGGCTCTCCCTCTGGGGTTCTGCCCCTCCACAAAGTGACCTAATCTGCAATATTTTGCCGCATACTTATCCACCGACATACCTCCCTGAACAAGGTACTGGAATTGGCTCTCTAGAGACGTCAGAGCCACATCTGCAAAGAAATTTTCTTTGAAGAGCTCTTTGAAAGATTTCTAAGTAAATCCTGGTACTGAGATCCTGGGGTTCGTCCTGAACCAAGTCAAAGCAATGTCAAACATTATGCACCCCGCTGCCTCTATCTGTAATCTGTCTAGAATCTGCGCCAGCTGCAGGTTTCGCTTAATGTCTTCTATCCAATCATCAGCATAAAGGATCCCTTTTGTGCCTCTAAAGTTCTTTGGCCCCATCCTCTTGAAGTCTATGATAGTCCTCGGCCTCGGCTGCTGCGGGATAAACTGAGGTGGTGTCGTCTGTGGCTAGACTAAGGTGGCTCTCTCTCAACTGCTGCGAGCGCGATCTGGTGAGCATTCTCAATGCTCTGCCGCATGACATCTGACTGACACTGTCGTGCCTCCATTATCTGCTGAAAGAGCATGAATATCTGCATCTGATCGACTGCGGGTGGTGGGGGTGGAAGATCCCCTGAAACTGTCGGCGCTGCCCTTCATACCGGAGGTGGAGCACCTCCGAAAGCTGCTACAAAAATGCCCACCTGGATCGGTAAAGCTGACCTTTGAAATGTAGGTACTGGAACATCGTCTGATGGTGCTTCCCTCATAGGCGATGAAATGACTGACCGTGCTGACATGGCACCTGAGCGTTGGAAACGCGTCTTCGGTGGCATCCTAAAGATAGATTGAACAAAGGAATCGATATTGAGTAAGATACTATATCGTCAATGAAGGAATATTTTATTCCAAGGAAAGCAACATTCAATTGATAAGGATAGAAAAAACTGATATTTAGAAGTGTTTCCTAGTTGTGATTGAGTAAACTTTCAGCCTAAATCATATTTTCTAAAGCAGGCTCGTAGCAGTACTATATGTGAGTACTACTATGATATCCCTCTAGTTGCGACTCTAGGACAGACCTGCATGGGTCACCACTAAAAATGTGTCATGACCCGCACCAGGATATTCGGGCACGAGTACGTGGGTACGCCCAGCCTACGCCGCGGCATCGACGGTAGAACGCTGTTTGGGTCAATTCTAACTAACTAACATGTCAACAATATAAATATGATACCTGCCAATCATCTCAACTCCAAACGGAGGAACAATATAGTATCTCATAAATATAACTATACTCAATCATAATACAAACTAAGAAAGATAGAGCACGAATGGAATAACAAAGAAAGAATCAAGATATAATCCACAAGTCTGAAATAATATACATATCATGAATCTCAAAAAGAGTAATACAAGTCCACCAAAATATAAACTAAACCTCCTCAGGCTCTGCAACTAAGTCTTCCTGATCTACAGGAGTATCCTCTAAAGGTACACCGTCCTGCGGCCCGTAGAATGTAGGACACTAATCTATGAGCCAATCATCTAAAAAAAAAAATCCAGTCAGGATTGGAGCGAATTACATACCTCTGAAAGTAGTTTTAAATACATAATCGAGCATATAAAATAGATAATAGAAAAGAATACAAGATAACTAAACATATGAATAAAATGAACTAGGGTGAACATGTAATGTACTAAAATGAAGAACAACAATATAAATATTTATAATATAAATGAATAACTAAAATCTAACTAATGTTCCTCAGAATACAAGTTCATTATGTGATCAGTTTGGGTTGAACACGAATAATAAGGTAACTCGATTACAAGTATGGTATACAATCGACATGTACACGAATAACACTAGGACTTTGATTACATAATCAACTCCTACTCCCCCATCCCCAACTAATACTAATGGATCCAATCACGACACGTTACGAACACGAATATGGGCATACTGAACACGAGCAGTGTGTGTATATGAATAAGCACACTGAACATGAGCAGTGTATGAACACGAAATATAAATAATCAATACCCAATTCACACGATGAAATACATGTGAAGGAGTATCTGCTGAACACGGTAGGGGATAACTTCTCCTGACAGGATCTATGTAGTACTAGTCCGTGAAACTACTGTGTCGGAATCAAGTATACAGTTCTAGAATATGAGATATATACATTATTATGAAATAAAAACTAACAGAGAAGTGTACTCGCCTGAGGTCCTGAGCAAGATGTGTCTTTTGATGCCCATGCTGGTGTCACACAGACCTATATATGGTATATTTTATCAATACAAGGTTTTGGAATAAAAATAAGTTAAACTATTTCAATTCTAGGTTATAAAACCGTTTCTAAGTCAAAATAGTCAAACTAGGTCAACTCTAGGTCAAACTAGTCAAACTTGATCAAAATAGCTATGTCTAGGTTGTATGAGTCCAACTCTAGGATATTAGGTCCATACACTATGAAACTAGGCCACACTAGCTAAGTTAAGACACTAAGATACACACAAAACACCGTATCATAGGATACACAAGTTTTTGATATATATATATATACATATATATATATATATATATATATATATATATATATATATATATATATATATATATATATATATAATATAAGACAATACATATAGTAGCTTAGCTAACTAATGCAAATCAGATACCTTGGCTTTGAACCAATACGTATCTCACTACCTACGTGTAAACCCCCTTACGCAAAATTAGGCCTACTTGGCTTAGATAGAGAAACTAAGGCTAGTTTGAATCCAATTAGAAATAGAACACGATATTTTATTTAATTTTATAATATTTATATCACTTAGTGCACCTTACCGTTGCTTCGATAATTGGAGCAGTACACTAGCCATTGCCTTCCTACAAATTTTACACCCTTGCCCTAGACGTGCCAGTCTTCCATCCTAACCTATGTGTAACTTATAATTATGCTCTCTTGTGCTACATTTTAGTCGCACAATATTCGTCGCAAACGTTTATATTTAATTCTAAATAAATTCCAACTTTGTATCCTTGTGCGTTCCAATCAAAATTTGAGACACAATCTTGACCCGTTTTGTGCAACCCAATTTATAATAATATTCTACTATGAGTCCTCTATGTCCATGATACTTGTGACCTACCTAATTTTAGCCCCATGTACTTCTAATTAATTTTAGAACACCATTTACATTAATTTTAATTAATTTAATCTAATTTCCATCTTTGTGTAATTTTCTAATTGTTGGACACTTTTATGCAAAAGTGCATTAAGGTGTCCACACCATTGGACAAAGTACATGAAGAAACCTATTTCTCCTTCATATAAATTTTCTCTATGATTTTCGGAATGTGCAACACACAACATCATCCCTCATCTAATCCTAGCCTTGTATTTTAAACCATGCAATCCTAGCCCTTTGAAACATCTCCATGTAAGGCCAAGCCCATCCCAAGAGGATGTTGACCAAGCCCACCTTCCTAGGTCAACACCGAAACCCAAATTCTATATACACATATATAAATATACAACTTTTTTCTCCTTATTTTCCAAAACCCTAAAATCCAATCCCTATGCTAACCTAGCCGACCCCGTTCCTCCCTTCTTATTCATCATCCCTAACCTCCTTCCCTCTGCCAACCGTCGGCCGGAGCAGCCCCAGCCGCCGACCGGAGCCCAGTCCTCCATGCTCTCTTCCCTGTCCACCCTCGTCGACCTCGTCTCGTCCTCTACACCCGCCTGCCAACCGCCGAGACCACGACCCTGACTTCCCTTCGACTTCACCATCTCACCGGCCATCCCGACCTCCGCCGGCCTGCCTCCACCCACGGATGCATGACCATCTTCGCCTCCATGTCGTCTCCCTTCATCACCACCACCATCTCCTCCCTGTTTCCATCTCCCCGACCATCCACCATTGTCTTCACCATTGTCATCAACCTCCACCCGACCCGTCGGAGCTCGACAAACACAGCCACCACCATTGTCCCTCTCCGTCGACGAGCAGGCGACCGCCTGGACTGACTGAATCCCGAACCAACCTCCTCCGGTCGACTGTATCACTACCACCATCGTCCCCATCACTATTAAACGTCTCTTCCTCGTCCTCCTCGTGCCCGACTCCTATTCGACCATGACCTGCAGCCATCTCCTCACCCCTGAGCATTGCCACAACCACCACTCCTCCCTACGACTCTCCTCCACCCGCTACTCGCCTGAACTTCCTCCTTCCCGCCAGTAGCATCTCCACCTCCCCTCACCATTAACATCACCACCACCAGCCCCATCAACGACTTCATAACCACCCTATTCTCCACCTCTTCCGACCTGCCCTCATCTCCTCCTCCTCGCCTGGATGACTGAACCGCCCTCCTCCTCATCGCCTGAAGCCGTCGAACTCAGGCAATAAGCCTCCGTCCATTAACATCATCATCATCATCTCCATCATCATGATCATCAATATCACCATTAACATTCTCATCATCATCCCCATCATTAACATAATAATCATCATCATAATAATCATCATCACCATTATAATCATCATCAACATCACCTTAATCCTCTTAATTATCATCTTCCTAATCACCATAATTATCTTAATCATCCCTTAATCATCATCATCCTTACCTTAATCCCCTTCATCAATCATCACCATCATTACCCTTATCCTTACCATCATCATTACCCTCATCATCACAATCATCATTACCCTCGTCAACATCATCAACATCGATATCATCGTCGTCATCGTAGACCCGTCACCCTCACCGAAGATGACCTGCAGCAGTCACCCCGATCCTCATGCCCGTACATGCTAACCCCGAGGTTCGAACCTGTCCCCCTCCTTTCATTTTATATGCGTGTTTGTGTGAATAACATCTAGGTTAGCATATTGGTTCAGTTTAGTTAGTTGGTTGATTTCAGACCATTTCGGTGAACCCAATAACTTGTATGCATACACGTACGCGTATTATAATTAAATTAATATATATATATATATATAAATATAAATATATGGATGTATTATATAAGTAATTATATGCTAGTAATAGTTATGACATATGTATATATATATATACTACATGACCCTAGTATAATTACGGATATCCCGTATTGACCATGTGACCCTGAGGATTGCAAGTTGACCGCCTTGTGTACATTAACGTACTGGCTTAGGCACATATTAGTTGACTGTCTGATTTATACAACATTTGAAGACGTAACACCCGCGTAATTAGACGCACATTTGAACCTGTTAGTTGACCAGTGTCACCCCTAGCGTACCCTCTGAGTCCAGTATATTATGATTGTGTATGTGTAATGACTGATGTTGTATTGTATTATATTATATGTATATAGGACCATTGAATTGTTCTACGCGACTTCAAGAGCAGACTATTGGTAATACGCAACTTTTTTGCCAGGCAAGTATACCTTGCCATTGTACTGTAATTTATATTCTATATGATGCATGCATTTTATTTCTGTCATTTAGTTCATATATTTTAACTGCTATATAAACTGCGCGTCTAAGAAAACTTGGGTGTAACGACGGTGTCGACGTATTCTGTTTTTATTATGTATATGCATGTTGACCTAGTTTATGAGACCACCCCATTACCATGAGGCATTCTTAGGTTTCATTTGGCCGTGACATATCTCTTACACGAGTGTGAGTCTTATATAGATTACGGACTTGCGTGCCGGGTTTGGCCTCCTGTACATATGGGACTTATGATAGGGAATAACTGCCAATAGAAACTTTGCATGCTAGGAGACTTGGCAGTTAGTAGAGGTATTATCGTGTCATGGATATGACATACTCAGAGCATGGGATATGGAGAACAACAAGTAAGGTATTTGGGCTCCTTTGCACTTTCCTTTCTGTAACCCGTACGCTCCGCCGGAGATACGTAGCAGTGATGACCCCTATATTACTGGCGGCCTCTGGCGTTCAAAAGACGACATACTCCCCTGATTCTCTGAGAGAATCATGCCAATCCTATTTATGGCCAGATAGCCCACTTGTAAGAAAGTTGTTCTCAAACTGCATTCACATAGATGGTTAGGCGACCCAATGGATATTTATTTTAGTACTTTATTGGCATGCTTATATGTATCTTGTTATGCCCTTCTGAGGAACTGGTCCCTTTCCAGGTGTAGATGTTCATGAGTATTTGCAGGAGTGCAGATCAGGACTTGCTACTTATATTTCTAGGAGGTCTTCTCTTCGAGTCGCATTGATTGTTAGTTGATGTACTTATATTATTTCTTTTATATTCTAATTTGGTAGTGGATTTTTTCCACCCGACTATCATCCTTTGATACTTCACATTGAAATTTAGTTACATAGTTATTGGTTATCTATCTATTTATGATTTTCTGTAGATGAGATTTAGTTATGCCCTATGACTTGTGATAGTTTATACCACTTGTGAATTATTATTCATATTATAACGTATGCATGTGTTATGGTTTCCATATATTGGAGTTGCCATAGCATGCGGCTGGCATGCTTACGTGTCCTAGTCCTACGTATTTTGGGACTGGGGCGTGACTGTTTTTAGTGGTGGCCCATGCAGGTCGAGAGCATATTGTCTCGGTTATGTTACTGTACCGAGCAAGCCTACAAATAGGATTAGAGTATATGATCTCATCCACAATTGACTATGACTTATCTTCCTTCCAATCTATTCTATTTGAATAATTGCATCCTACTTGATTCATGTGCTTCCCTAATAGTTCCTTGAGTATAGCCTCTCCTAGAATATAGGAATCTTTGTTGTTAGGATGATAATTAGGATAATAGCCCTACTAAGAATACAACCAGAATATTGACACATCACTAAGATTAGAATACCTAATGAACCCTAACATCCCTTACCTGTAGATTAATTGACCATTACCCCTTGATATATTTATGAAGGACTTGAGAGTAGTATAGACACTACTAGAGTTAGTTAAAAATTTAACCATATTGTTTGACCGTAGTATTGAGGAACCAATAGAAATCCAAGGTTGAATATTAGAACTAAATCTAACTTTTATAGTGAGATAGTATTAGAGAACTACAACCTTATATTCTTGTCTTGATATTAGTAGACAGTGCCTTAGGAAGCCAAGAGAAAAGAATATAACGCTTCCCTTGATCATACCTCGAACACGGAGATTAGCATACCACCTTTTCCTTAGGAAACCATGATATTATTAAGAGTCTCTCTATTTTAATTTTATATCTTGTTCCTCCGAAACCTTAACGCTCGCTAATTGTGCGACGACAAAAAAAATTTCTTTCATCTTTCAATTTGTGCCACTAACCCTTCTGATTGTAGGCCAAGTAATTCCTTTATGTTAGGATATATATTATGCTAGGATTATAGTTGTAATCTTGAATTTTGAATTTCTGTGCTTGGTAGTTAGAACTTGATAGTTGAGTATTCATTTAGATTATAATTTTATGGTTATACCTTAGTTTTGAATCATGTAATTTGTACCCATAACTCCATATAGGTTATATCTCCTTTCACTTGAGAGCCCGTAACTTTTCCATTTTACTATTAACACTTTTGTTCTATAAACACTATAACTAAGACTTAAGATAACCATTACCTATATAATACAATAGGATACCCTAATAAGTACCAAGATCTTTTTTCGTATACCCTAACAGGAGTTTCTACTTTATCCTTAAGGCAGTACAGTATTAGTTATTATTTTAAGTTGGGTAGTATGCCTCACAACCTAGTATCACATAGTCCTTTTGACCCATTGATAAAGTGTAACTGAATGACACTAACTGTATGCTAGCATAAGACGATAGTGTTTATCCAGACTGTAGAACTTAGAAGTCCATACCCCCATTTGGTCGAGTAGAGACTTAGACATGAGCCGTATGACAATTGTAGAGGCACAACACCGGATGAGTCTTATCTTCTTAGTAAACTTGAATTATTTTGTAACTTTCGCCATCATAATCCAGCGTATTTATATTTTCTGTACTACATTGACTTATGCCGCTATTATAGCCTAGTTTTGCTAGCTTATTCTTTTATCAAGCTTGTTCATGACATATGTGTTATTGGGGCCTGATCAACCACACAATGATACAATTGTCTAATCAGAATCAGTGTATTATGGTCTGGACAACCTTAGTACACTTAGTTCGCTCTCCGCATGACTACTTTACGTGGATTGAGATATATAATAGTAGACGAATATACTTGCCACTAGACATGTTTGAGCATATCGTATCGGTTACATAACTGTACTGATAAGAGCATGCGAATAAGTTACCAAATAGGATTTCAATCCACAACTGCCTTGAACACTCTATTTTGAATTCTTTAAATGCCTTAATCCCCATACTTGTATTCTATCACCTTCACCTTGAATTCTTTATTATTATTTTCCGTCTTCCCATACTTCGGAAAGACGAACGCCTGTGCTTGGTATAAGTTTAATACACAGAGAGTACTAGATATACCCCATAGGCCAACCACATTATTTGGTGACTATCTTTTATAATTGATTAAGGGCTTATCATATGTGATATATTTGGTGTTAATGTTTTGAGGACTGAATAACATGATTAAATAATTTGAGGAATATCTTTCTTAAATGTATAGCCTTATGTGATAGATGGGTAAATTCTAAGTTGGGTAGAATTTGCATTATCAACTTGAGAGAAATTTCTTTTAGATTGTGATCAAGTAAGATTAGATTGAGAGATTAAGTCATTTTAAATATGGAGAATTTTAGAAGAAGGAGTTAGATGATGAGTATTTAATGAATTTTGAAATCTTGATATTTTGGACCAAATATTTATACTTTAAGTACATGATTTAAATTTTGAAAACTGAATATTGAATCATCGATTTAAACTTTGAGGATAAATATAGAATTTTAGACTTAAACATTGGTGGATTGAATTTAAAATTTTATAATTTGATGATTTGAATTAAGAGTTAAAATTTGATTGTTGGATTACCTATTTAAAATATTGAGGATGAAAATTAAATTTAAAATTTGAAGAGTACAAAAATTCATAAGTTGAAGATATGAATAATATTTGATTAGAATTATTTTCTAAAGGAGATTATGATTGTTGGAGATCGTGATATAAAATTTGATATGCATTATTTAAATCTTGAAGATGTTGTATGGATTGACTTAAATTTGGATGTTGATGATTTGAAAAATCGAGAAGAAATTACAATATGTTAAATTTGATTTGAACAGTGGTTATTTTAAATATAAAAGTGATTGCGATAAAATTGAAAAGATTTTGTTATTTAAATTTTTTGGAAGAGATTGCGATTGACTTGCCTTATATGCGAATGTGAAAGAATTAACAAATTATGTCATATTTTAATTTTGAGGACAAAATTATTTTAAGTTGTGTAGATTATAAACTCCCTCACCCAAAATTAGGCCTACTTGGCTTAGATAGAGAAACTAGGGCTAGTTTGAATCCAATTAGAAATAGAACACGGTATTTTATTTAATTTTATAATATTTATATCACTTAGTGCACCTTACCGTTGCTTCAATAATTGGAGTACTACACTAGTCATTGTCTTCCTACAAATTTTACACCCTTGCCCTAGACGTGCCAGTCTTCCATCCTGACCTTTGTGTAACTTATAATTATGCTCTATTGTGCTACATTTTAGTCGCACAATATTTGTCGCAATAGTTTATATTTAATTCTAAATAAATTTTAACTTTGTATCCTTGTGCGTTCCAATCAAAATTTGAGACACAATCTTAACCCATTTTGTTCAACCCAATTTATAATAATATTTTACTCTGAGTCATCTATGTCCATGACACTTGTGTCCCACCTAATTTTAGTCCCATGTACTTCTAATTAATTTTAGAACACCATTTACATTAATTTTAATTAATTTAATCTAATTTTTATCTTTGTGTAATTTTTTAATTGTTGGGCGCTTTTATGCAAAAGTGCATTAAGGTGTCCATACCATTGGACACAGTACATGAAGAAACCTATTTCTCCTTCATATGAATTTTTTTCATGATTTTCGGAATGTGCAACATACAACATCACCCCTCATCTAATCCTAGTCTTGTATTTTAAACCATGTAATCCTAGCCCTTTGAAACATCTCCATGTAAGGCCAAGCCCATCCCAAGAGGATGTTGACCAAGCCCACCTTCCTAGGTCAACACCCAAACCCAAATTCTACATACACATATATAAATATACAACTTTTTTCTTTTTTTCCAAAACCCTAAAACCCAATCCTTATGCTAACCTAACCGACCCCTTTCCTCTCTTCCTATTCATCATCCCTAACCTCCTTTCCTCTGCCAACCGCCGGTCGGAGCAGCCTCAGCCGCCGATCGGAGCCCAGTCCTCCCTGCTCTCTTCCCTGTCCACCCTCCCCGACCTCGTTTCTTCCTCTACACCCGCCTGCCAACCGCCGAGACCACAACCCCGACTTCCCTTCGACTTCACCACCTCACCGGCCATCCCGACCTCCGTCGGCCTGCCTCCACCCATGACTGCACGACCATCTTCTCCTCCGTGTTGTCTCCCTTCATCACCACCACCATCTCCTCCCTGTTCCCATCTCCCCGGCCATCTCCCCGCAGAGCCACCACCGTCTTCACCATTGTCATCAATCTCCACCCGACCCACCGGAGCTCGACAAACACAGCCACCCCCATTGTCCCTCTCCATCGACGAGCAGACAACGAATCCCGAGCCGACCTCCTCTAACCAACTGCATCACCACCACCATCGTCCCCATCACCATTAAACGTCTCTTTCCCGTTTTCCTCGTCCCCGACTCCTGTTCGACCATGACCCGCGACCATCTCCTCGCCCCTGAGCACTGCCACAACCACCACTCCTTCCTACGACTCTCCTCCACCCGCCACTCGCCTGAACTTCCTCCTTCCTGCCAGTAGCATCTCCACCTGCCCTCACCATTAACATTACCACCACCAGCCCCATCAACGACTTCACAACTACCCCGTTCTCCACCTCTTCCGACCTGCCCTCATCTCCTCCTCCTTGCCTGGATGACTGAACCACCATCCTCCTCCTCGCCTGAAGCTGCCGGACTCCGACAATAAGCCTTCGACCATTAACATCCTTATCATCATCCCCATCATCATGATCATTAATATCACCATTAACATTCTCATCATCATCCCCATCATCAATACAATCATCATCATCATAATAATCATCATCACCATTATAATCATCATCAATACCACCTTAATCCTCTTAATTATCATCCCCCTAATCACCATCATCATCTAATCATCCCTTAATCATCATCATCCTTACCTTAATCCCCTTCATCAATCATCATCATTATTACACTCACCCTCACCATCATCATTACCCTCATCATCACAATCATCATTACCCTCGTCAACATCATTAAAATCGATATCATCGTCGTCATCGTGGACCCGTCACCCTCACCGAAGACGACATACAGCAATCACCCCTGATCCTCGTGCCCATGCACACTAACCCCGAGGTTCGAACCTGTCCTCCTCCTTTTATTTTATATGCGTGTTTATGTGAATAACATCTAGGTTAGCATATTGGTTCAGTTTAGTTAGTTGGTTGATTTCAGACCATTTCGGTGAACCCAATGACTTGTATGCGTACACATTCGCGTATTATAATTAAATTGATATATATATATAAATATATGGATGTATTATATAAGTAATTATATGCTAGTAATAGTTATGACATATGTATATATATATATACTACATGACCCTAGTATAATTACGGATATCCCGTATTGACCATGTGACCCTGAGGATTGCAAGTTGACCGCCTTGTGTACGTTAACGTACTGGCTTAGACACATGTTAGTTGACTATTTATACAACATTTGAAGACGTAACACCCACATAATTAGATGCGCATTTGACCCTGTTAGCCGACCAGTATCACCCCTAGCGTACCCTCTGAGTCCAGTATAATTATGGTTGTTATGTGTAATGGCTGATGTTGTATTGTATTATATTATATGTATATAGGACCATTGGATTGTTCTGCGCGACTTCAGGAGCAGACTATTGGTACTACGCAGCTTTCTTGCCAGACAAGTATACCTTGCCATTGTACTGTAATTTATATTCCATATGATGCATGTATTTTATTTCTGTCATTTAGCTCATATATTTTAACTGCTATATAAACTGTGCGTCCAAGAAAACTTGGGTGCAACGACGGTGTCGTCGTATTCTATTTTTATTATGTATATGCATATTGACCTAGTTTATGAGACCACCCCATTACCATGAGGCATTCTTAGGTTTCATTTGCCCGTGACACATCTGTTACACGAGTGTGAGTCTCATATAGATTACGGACTTGCGTGCCGGGTTTGGCCTCCTGTATGTATAGGACGTGCGACAGGGAATAACTGCCAATAGAAACTTTGCATGCTAGGAGACTTGGCAGTTAGTAGAGGTATTATCGTGTCATGGATATGACATGCTTAGAGCATGGGGTAGGGAGAACAATAAGTAAGGCATTTGGGCTCCTTTGCACTTTCCTTTCTATAACCCGTACGCTCCGCCGGAGATATGTGGCGGTGATGACCCCTATATTACTGGCGGCCTCTGGCGTTCAAAAGACGATATGCTTTGTAGGCCCCTGATTCTCCGAGAGAATCATACCAATCCCATTTATGGCCAGATAGACCACTTGTAAGAAAGTTGTTCTCAAACTGCATTCATATAGATGGTTAGACGACCTACTGGATGTTTATTTTGGTACTTTATTGGCATGCTTCTATGTATCTTGTTTTGTCCCTCTAAGGACCTGGTCCCTTTCCAGGTGCAGATGTTCATGAGTATTCGCCGGAGCGCAGATCTGGACTTGCTACTTATATTTCGAGGAGGTCTTCCCTTCGAGTCACTTTGATTGTTAGTTGATGTACTTATATTGTTTCTTTTATATTCTAGTTTGGTAGTAGATTTGTTTCCACCCGACTATCATCCTTTAATACTTCACATTGAGATTTAGTTACATAGTTATTGGTTATCTATCTATTTATGATTTTCTGTGGATGAGATTTAGTTATGCCTTGTGACTTGTGATAGTTTATACCACTTGTGACTTGTTATTCATATTACAGCGTATGCATGTGTTATAGTTTTCATATATTGGAGTTGCCATAGCATGCTGCTGGCATGCTTACGTGTCCTAGTTCTACGTATTTTGGGACTGGGGCATGACATATACCCATCTTGATACTCAAATTCAATACCTTGAGTATCGACCAATTACCTTGGCATTACCTTGGTATTACAAGGTAATTCAAATCCTATTAAATAGCTAACTACCAAAACTAAACTATATGCTAACTTGCAATACTACTATGATGCTACTAATCTACTTAACATACTACACTTATATACAATACTTATATATAATACTACTTATAGCTACTTACCATCAACTTATATACATAGATACATATAGTTAATAATCTAACTAGTACACATATCTATCTAACTATTAATAGCTATATCTACTAACTATTTAGACTAACAATATAACTATATACATAACTATTTTACTAACTTACTAATAATCAACTAACTAAACTACTAATACTACTAGCTAACCTTACCTAACTAGCTGAACCCTCTGCTTGCTGTGCTCGATGTTGAAATAATGCTGCACTTATGCTGAAACTGCACTTGCTGCAGTTGCTATCTTCAGTTGTTGGACTGCTCTGCACTTGCCTTTGCTGTGACTGCTGCTAGTGCAAGCTGCACCTTACTGATAGCATGCCTGCAGGCTGCTGCTCATACTGTGCACGAATTGCTGAATGCCTTGGCTACTACTGCTCTTTGTTGTGCTTACTGCACAGTACAAACTACTCTCTGCTCTGTGTTCGAGCTGATGCATGCTGCTCCCTGTGCAGTGCATTGCTGTACATAGTTGCACACTACAACTGCACTTTAGTTGGTCACTGCAACTGATCCTGCTGTAACTGCTTTCTGTTTGCTTGCTGTTACCACAGTCCCGAGCTCCTCTCAACACATCCACACACTATACACCTATGCACTATATGCACACACAACCAAACTTATATAGATACATATGGATCCCTATATATATCAACCAATATATATACACTCACACACACACACACACACACACACACACACACATATATATATATATATATATATATATATATATATATATATATATATATATATATATATATATATATATATATATATATAGAAACACATATCCATATAGGTATCTATCTACATATATAAACACATATACCTATAACCATATATGCATATCTATACAATATATAATAGATACATACACATATACATAGATATATATCATCACATAATATATCCTACTAATAGATTTACACAAGTCAAATGAATTAAAAAGCATTGAAGCAAACACGCGGAGTGCACCGCACCCGTATCACACTCATTCTATGATACACTTGCAATACGGCTCCACCATACAACCAAACGCATCCCAAAGGACATAAGAAAGTCTAAAATACTAATTATGAATAATATAAAGAATTAAATACACAATTACATGTCCATGTCAAAATGCGACATGCTCAAACTCCCGTGTCGAAAGAAAAACCCCCAAATCAATCTGTATCATCAAATTATCGGGATACGGCTTACACGTATCTAATTGTGGACACAACACTAGTCACACACAATCAAACACATGTTAATTTGGTCTAATTGACCAATTGACAAACATAACATGTGTCAATCTCGGAATTCTTCCAAAATTGACACAAAATATACCATAACTTTCTCCATAGGCCTCCTATGAACCTAATTCCAATTCTTATGGGTAGCCTTAGCATATATGATTGTTTCTTATGGTTAAATCATAGATTTAGAACCTAAATAAAGAGGAAAAACTAAATTGTACCTATTGGAAGATGGATTCCCAATAAAAAATCTAATTCAAGTGAAATTAGCCTCCTCCTTGTAGATGTCACTACCACGTTCAAAAAATCGGGGTATTTTTGACTTTTTTATATATATAATATTGCGTGTATTTAATTTAAATAAATTGCATGAGATGTGTATTTATAATATTATGTACAGTGTTCTTAATGTTTGAGCTAGTAGACTTGACCTAGAAGCCCACTAGGTGAACACCTGACCGAATTATAGGGTTGTGAATTTATTTGTATTATTTTAGAATTTAATTATTTGAGGTTATAATTAATTACCATAATTTTATTTAATTGTTGCGCCTTGCCGTTGCTTCGATATTTGGAGTGCTATCCTGTCTTTGTCTTCCAACAAATTTCACAACCTTGCCCTAGACGTGCCCGCCTTCCATTCTGACCTTTTTGTAACTCATAATTATGCTCTCTTGTGCTTTATTTTAGCCGCACAATATTTGTTGCGGACGTTTATTTAATTTCTAAATAAAATCTGACTTTGTATCGTTGTACGTTCCAATCAAAATTAGAGACAACCTCGACCCATTTTTTGTGCAACCCAAATTAGGGTAATATTCTGTTCTGAGTCTTCTTCACTATTGATATTTGTGGCCCAATCTAATTTTGGCCCCATGTACTCCTAATTAATTTTAGAACACCGCTTGCATTGTTTCTAATTAAATTGGGGATACCAACTTTGACTAATCCTATTTTAACCCAATTTAATCCAAGTGCCCCATTAATTAAGCCTATACCAAACACACAACACTCCCTTACGCTACAAAACACCAAATATCAATTTTTTCCATCAATTTTTTATCATTTTATGTGTCTGTGCAAATACCCAAATTTAAAGGGGCTATTTTACAAATGTTGCATTAGGTGTCAACACCCCATTGGTTCAACCAAATGGAGAAGCCCAAAAATTTGACTAGTCAACCCAACCCTCTCCATGTATAAATGATTTCCTCATGATCAATCCTGACCATTCATTCAAAATGGGACTCATCATCACCACACACTTCCCATCACCCTTCCTATAAAATGTCATATCACCTCACTCTTCCCAACATGCCCTAATCTCCAAACCTAAGAAAGCCCCCACCTCCTTCTTCTCCCCAACGTAGGAAAATTTTCCTTTTCTCTTCTTTTTCTCTTTTCCTCCTCCTTCTTCTTCTTCTTCTTCTTCTTCTTCTTCTTCTTCTTCTTCTTCCTCTTCACCTATTTTTTAGGTTTAAGGAAACCTCCCTCCACTGTTCACCCGGGTACCCCGGTCCTCCCCCAGCTTCGGCCGACCCGCCGAAGATCACCCTCTTCTCCACAGCAGCTCACCCGCTCCATCTCCAACCCCGTAGCTCAGGTACAGCCACCCTGGCCAAGCTCCGGTCAACCGCGGCCCTCCATCAGCTGCCGGCCTCCGTACTGACTTCATCCTCCCGAGCATTACATCGTCTACCACCAGCACCACCTCATCCTCTTCTCGACCTCATCTCCCAGCCGGCCTCGCCTCGACGGAATCCTCCACCTTCCCTCGCCTGAGACCCGCCGAGCCACCTCGCCGACCGTCGACCCCGGCTCTTCTTCCTCATCGTCGACCATAGACACCGCTGTACCCTGGAGATGACTCCTCCCTCCGCCTGATCCCACCGAAGCACCTCGAACCGGCCTCCCCGTCTGGAACACCCCGACCCCGCTCCTCCTCCATCTCCTCCACGCCGAGCCCCCTCGGCCTGAAGCTCTCCCCCTCACTCCCGAGCTCCCCTCACCTGAGACTCCCCGTCAGCTTCCTTCTCTTCTCCTCCGACTACACCGCCATTAGAACCACCACCACCACCACCATTAGAACCACCACCATCATCAGTTCATTCCACCACCTACAGCTCCCTACACGAGCCTCCACCACCATCGTCGTCAGCTTCCTCTACCCGGCTGCTACTGCAGCGACCCGACTGGCCCTCCTCGTAATGGCCAGAGCACCGCTGCCATCCCTCGCCTGAACAGAACCCGATCTTCTCCGTTCGACAGCCCCGGATCCACCCTTCCCGGCTGCTACTACTGCTATACCACTGTCTCGAGCCGCCATCCTCGCCGAAAGCCCGAGCCGCCATCCCGGTCATCCTCCCTGCCGCCTTCGACTGAACTCGCCGGAGTTCATCGACCCACTGCCAGTCCTCGCTCGTCGTAGTCTCCTCCGATCAGTTCCCCGGAGCAGCACCCCGCTGTCCTCCTCGTCAAGCTCCTCCAACTCTGGCAGCCACCCTCGCCTTCATCCATCAACATCCTCTTCGTCGTCTTTACCTCGACCCGGCCTCCTCCCTGTTCATGACCTTCACCACCTTTGTCATCTTCGTCGTCACTTTCATCTCCTTCGTCTTCGCCGTCGTCGTGCATGCACACAGGTACGGTTTGATCCTCTCCTCGCGTACACGTACGCGTATACGTATGTATGAGTATACGTATATATTTCTCTATTAGTATATTTATGTATTTAATATATATATATATATATATGTATGTATGTATTAATATGTACGTAATAGTATATATGTATTCATATATGTACCATATGTATATGTATGTATATTAGTTTATTTTCATATAGTATATATTTTATAAAATGTATACTGGTATAAATTCAATTAATGTATTAGTATATAGTATATGTATTTTTATTGGTATATATATATATATATAATGTATTTCTCGAACTGGTATATATATACATATGTATACGTATTGTACGTGCATCCCTAATACCCTTTTTAATATATGTATATATGTACATAGAATAATTTGATTAGTATGTATATGTGTACATATATATAATAGTGTAAATTCATTAAGTGTATATATATATTATGTATGTATTTAATTGGTAATATATTATGAGTGTACTATGTATATTTAAATATATATACCTCTACTAGGTAACCCGAGTGTAAATACGAATACCCTGTAACTACACATGACCTTGTGACCCTGTGAACTATTAGCAGACTGCCATATGTACATCGACGTACTGGCAAGACCCGTATCACCAACTGTCTGATTGTATAGCAATTACAGACGCGACGTCCGTGCAACTTGACGCACACTGACCCTAGTTGACCAGTATCATACCTAGCATAGCCCTGAGTCCAGTGTATTTATAAAGGTGTGTTAGAGTAATGTCTGATACAATATTGTATTATTTTATGATATGTCTATAGGACTGTTGGATCATCCAGACGATACTCTGGAACAGGACATTGGTGTTACCAGCTAAGGACCCAAGGCGAGTATATTCTCTGATAATTCTAATTATTTGATAATATCTATAATTTCAGTATCTAGAAATATTACATCTGATTCTTGACACTATGCTACACAGACTACTATATAGATTGCATATGCAGTCATGAGATTTTACATTGATTATCGTATTGATATTGTACACGACATTGATATTTAGACCTTGTACATGATATATTGGATATTGCTCGTGTATCGTGATGTGTCGTGATTGATCCACTGTACTAGTTGGGGGTGGGGGAAATATTAGTAGATTATGTGATCATACCCAACTCTACATGCATCATAGCTCACCCCACATCTCACGTCGGGTGCGGCCTGACCATTACATGCCTCATAGCTGTTATATATGATTAGCCTGACCACTACTTGCATCATAGCTAACTAAATGGCTAGCCTGACCTTACATGAATCATAGCTAATCATATATAACCAGCCTGATCTTGTCCCAAGCCGATCACATGATAGACTGATATTTTAAACACTTAGAATAGTTACAGTTCTCTATTTTAGATCATATACTACATCACCCGTATATAATATTATACCTCGTTCTCTTTGTTTCATATATGCACTGACTGTATCATATTGTCTATATTGCCTGTCTCTTTACATTGCCTGTCTCTTTATTTTGCCATTGCATTTATTCACTGTCTACTTTCAGTATATAGCATTATCTGTTTATTGTTTTATAGTCCTTATCAATTAAATGGAAATGTTATTTGAGATGTACTTTGCTCCTTCCTGACTGAAAAATATTTTTTTAGACTATGCCTTAGAGGACTGGTGTCCGACATTTATGGACCACAGGGTGAGTAGCTGCAGACTTGGACTTGGTAGTTCTGCTGTGATTCTGGAAGGTCTAGCCGGAATTACTAGTTATCTAGTTAGTTATTTTAGCAGATTATTTTGGTACCGGATTTGTCTCTGGCATACTCTTTGAGACTTGGATTATATTGTTGAGTTAGACTATTTCTATTTAGAATTATGTTGCATCTTACTTGTTTCTTCGAGATCTTATCGTGTTGTAGTTGTGATTGAGTATGTTGTTCATATTATATTGTGGTATCCGTGTCTCCTTATGGAGTTGGATGCTCGTGTAAGATTGTTTAGATAGCATCATGACCTAGACAACGTTCTACCGCCGATGCTGCGGCGTAGGCTGGACGTACCCACGTACTCGTGCCCCAATTCTGGGTGCGGGTAGTGACACGTTTTTAGTGGTGGCCCATGCAGGTCAAACTTCGCAAGTTGTACGATTTCGTAGTAGTACGACATCTTAGTTGTACTACTGCGTGCCTACTATAGAATATAGGACATAGGATACTAGTATGAGAGAGGATACTCAATCACAAATTATTTGAGAGATTCCTGGGACGACCCCTGAGAATCTCATTATGAATTCCAATTTAATTCCTTTCCCCTTGTTTTCGTCTGTTCTCGCTTGTTGATATTGAGTTTGATTCTTGTTGACCAGTTGTTAAATTTAAATTCTTGGTATCGTTGTTAAGTTGATTTCTTATCGAGATGAATTTTACGGACTAAACTTTACGGTATCATCTGATGACATATATTGATGAGAACAGTGAGAAAGGTAAAACGTCTACTTGGTTATGGAACCTCGAGTTTATCGCAGCCATACTAGCTGTCGTGATGAGAACGTAGGAACCTGACTTGGATGTACATACTTTAGTTATGAAACTTAGAGTCTCTCGCAGCCATGCCGGTTGGCGTGGCAAAGATTCTAGATGACATGATTATAGAGTTGCATACCTTAGTTACGGAACCTATCGTTTATCGCACCTATGCTTACTGGCGTGGCGAGGATTCTAAGTGTCATGATTTCTGACAGACGTGTATGATTATCAGGTTGTATCTTAAATTGGTTCTTAAAGTATTATCTCAACACTTATATATTTCTGTTATTACAGGACTTTATTCCATCGCTTCTTTTATTTGCTAGCAGTAGAAATACCTTCAGTCCTCAATCCAGTTCCTTTTTAAGCTTCTATTCTTGAGGATTCCTTGTTAAGTATGATACTTAGTGACTTGTAATTATGTCTGTGTCTTGTATTAATGTTTACTGAGTGTGACTTGTGAGCTTGTAAGTATTTCTTGGTTGGACATGTGAGCAGTAGGCATCAATCTAGAGTTAACCCATAGCATAGTGCCTTATAGCAAATAGTTCTATGATAGGTGTTATAGTTAGTATTGGCACTATAGATAGAAGGAGAAAAGAGTATCAGTGATGGTTCCAAGAGTAAGTATCAGAATCAGCATGCCAGTCCTAGATAGTCATTAGTTTATGTAATTGGATGATCTAGGTAAACAATTAAGTATTAAGGAATTGTGCTAAAGATTAATGGAGCATGATGTTCAATTTGATGATTGATACTTGGGTGTGTTAAGAGTAAAGAAATGTATATGCATAAAGGGTTTTAATGAGATGTCATGAGTAGAGAAATATCAGGATTGGTAATGGAAGTTGTGAAGCGTATCACAGATTAGTTTAACAGGTTGTAAAAGATTAAAGGGAAATACATATACATCAATCGAGATGAGGAACCATATACTTGCCCATAAGAGTAAAGTAAAACCTGGGTGTTATAGAAGGTGCAAGTAATCGTGAGTTCTAATAAGTTTGATGAGATGATCCAATAATAAAGCTAGTGTTATCATACCAAGGGTACTAATGTTTCTATATCGAGGATTAGTTGAGCAATATGCTAGTAACAGTAAGTACCTTGTATAATAATGTTAGATTAGTGTATCCGTTAATATAGACAGAAACTCATTGGAGAAAATACGTGTGATGATAACTTTGATCATTTGGAAGTAATGGTGCAAGTAATTCAGGCAGTACAAATTTCAGTACACAGTTGAGAGTTGTAGACAATGGGTGTATTTGAGTGCACCTTGAGTATTAGGGACCATGAGCATTTATATGTATACTTGTGGATTTAAAATTGAAGAGTGGAAATGAAATTCAATTTTTAAGAATTTTGAGGAGTTGAGATCCTATGTTATTATATTTTTGAGGATTCAAATTTGATTCAATAAACATAGTCAAAGCTGTAAAAGATTTTAGAAGTGATTAAAATTTTATTTTGATATTGAGTATTTGACTTTTGAGGAAGTATATGCATTTTATTCTAAATCATTCGAGAAGTAAAATTTTGATGATCTTATTTTAAGGATTAATTTTACGGTGGGTAAGAAATGTATAATAGTATATGAGTGGTTGATGTGCATGTGTAAGGATCTATTGGCTTGAGCATGATTGAGATGGCACTGCAAACAGACTTGGGTGTCCATCTAGAGTTGTATTAGAGAGAACAGTACTTAGTATGGTGTGTTGCACTTGGTGTGCACTTGAGTGATAAGAACAACTAGTATGAACAATTGTAGTAGAAAAGAGAACTAGCAGTAGGTGTACTTGTAGTAGAACAGAGGTACCTAAAGGGATAAGAGTATCAAACTTTGAATGCATCATTGACCTATGATTGTGTTAGAGGCCCTTAGTATCAGATTTTGGTATTAATAGACAGGTGTGTGCAATGAGGATGTATTCATGGATGTTGTGGACTAATGATTAGTTGATATGGGTACCAGTGTACAAGGATAGGAATTAGTTAGTGAATGTGCCAGAGTTAAGTGTATATTAGAGGATAAAGATATCCAAGTAATGGGTTAGAAGACTATGTTCTGTTTCTTCCTTCTGTTCCTTTTTCCGTCTGTTTGATTGATAGCACCGTAGCATGTATCAATGATTCTTGCTAGAATATAGCTAGTAGTACACCCTGACAGAGACCATAATACCATGACAAAGGAGACTATGACCATGCATGTTTCATCTAGATTGCATATTTATCTAGAATACATGTTGTATTGCGTGTTGTATGACTATAGGTAGGATTCTCTTAGACATTGATTATTGAGAGTTGACCATAGTAAAGGATTAATAAAAAGGTTATGATTTGACAAAAAGAGACAGGGTACCTTAAATTTCGAGGATAAAATATTAATTTAAATAAAGAGTGAGAATTAATATGGCAGAATTGACGATTTGTTAAATCATAAATTTTTATGAAGATTATGGTATGATTGAATGTCACTAACATTTGAGAAAATTAAGGAGATTATCATTATATTCATTGGCCCGCAAGTTATGAACTTATATCGAATGTGGTATTGAAGATTTCATAACTATTACATTATTTGAGTATTGTGTGGAAAAAGGAGTCGAGGAATAAGATCACTAATGGAATAGTATTTTCGGATGAGATTTCCTAAATTTTATAAATATGCGTTGACTGGATTTCAATTAAAGGATTGGGTAGTAAATATTGTATTTAGTGATTTACTCAAAATTTGAGGAGTAAGATGATTACTGGATTAGTGTTTAAATTCAAACTTTCCGGATGACATTTCAAATTTTATAAGTATACGTTGATTTGGAATTAAATTGAAGGATTGGATTTATGGATTAGTGTTTTTAGATGGGATTTCTTAAAGTGCATTGAGTGAATTTAAATTAGAGGATTGGATGTTAAATTTTGAGTATTTAATTATTAACTTAAAATTTTGGAGGAAATTATGATAAAATTGGAATTTGATTTTATTTCGAGGATTTTCAGGAATGCAATAATTTTAGAATTTTGAAAATTGTGAAATGACAAGGGGGATTATTTCATGATTAAGTGGGTTGATGAATTTGAATTTTGATGAAAAATAATATAATGAGAAAAATACAACCATTGAGGAACTAAAATTTTGAGGAAGAAATTCTTTTAAGAAGGGTAGACTTGTCACTACCACGTTCCAAAAACAGGGGTATTTTTGACTTTTATATATATAATATTGCGTGTATTTAATTTAAATAAATTGTATGAGATGTGTATTTATAATATTATGTACAGTATTCTTAATGTTTGAGCTAGTAGACTTGACCTAGAAGCCCACTAGGTGAACACCTGACCGAATTATAGGGTTGTGAATTTAATTGTATTATTTTAGAATTTAATTATTTGAGGTTATAATTAATTATCATAATTTTATTTAATTGTTGCGCCTTGCCGTTGCTTCGATATTTGGAGCGCTATCCTGTCTTTGTCTTTCAACAAATTTCACTACCTTGTCCTAGACGTGCCCGCCTTCCATTCTGACATTTTTGTAACTCATAATTATGCTCTCTCTTGTGCTTCATTTTAGCCGCACAATATTCGTCGCGGGCGTTTATTTAATTTCTAAATAAAATCTGACTTTGTATCATTGTGCGTTCCAATTGAAATTGGAGACAACCTTGACCCATTTTTCGTACAACCCAAATTAGAGTATTATTCTGTTCTGAGTCTTCTTCACTATTGATACTTGTGGCCCAACCTAATTTTAGCCCCATGTACTCCTAATTAATTTTAGAATACCGCTTGCATTGTTTCTAATTAAATTGGGGATACCAACTTTGACTAATCCCATTTTAACCCAATTTAATCCAAGTGCCTCATTAATTAAGCCCATACCAAACACACAACACCCCCTCACCCTACAAAATACCAAACACCAATTTTCTCCATCAATTTTTCATCATTTCATGTGTCTGTGCAAATACCCAAATTTAAGGGGACTAATTTACAAATGTTGCATTAGGTGTCAACACCCCATTGGTTCAACCAAATGGAGAAGCCCAAAAATTTGACTAGTCAACCCAACCCTCTCCATGTATAAATGATTTTCTCATGATCAATCCTGACCATTCATTCAAAATGGGACTCATCATCACCACACACCTCCCATCACCCTTCCTATAAAATGTCACATCATCTCACTCTTCCCAATATGCCCTAATCCCCAAACCTAAGAAAGCCCCCACCTCCTTCTTTTCCCCAACGTAGGAAAATTTCCCTTTTCTCTTCTTCTTCTCTTTTTCTTCTTCTTCTTCTTCTTCCTTCTTCTTCCTCTTCACCTATTTTTTAGGTTGAAGGAAACCTTCCTCCACTGTTCACCCGGGCACCCCGGTCCTCCCCCAGCTCCGGCCGACCCGTCGGAGATCACCCTCTTCTCCACAACAGCTCACCCGCTCCATCTCCAACCCCGCAACTCAGGTACAGCCACCCCGGCCAAGCTTCGGTCAGCCGCGGCCCTCCATCAGCCGCCGGCCTCCGCGCAGACTTCATCCTCCCAAGCATTACATCGTCTACTACCAGCACCACCTCATTGTCATGCCCCGATCTCCCGCAGGCAAATCGACCGTTCCCGCTAGGCGGGAATCACCCTCGCCAGCGCTCCCGCGGAACGATCGCTTAACCTATCCGGGCGTGATGCCGCACAAGCGTGGTCCACGCCCGTGCAAGGCCATGGTTCATTGGCTGGCGGCAAGAGTTCTAAGCCACAGAATCGCACAGATTGTCCGAGTGCAGCGGAGTTTAGGAACGCATAGCGATCGGTAACAGGTTCACTGAGTCGACAATATAGCGGAAGCATCAAAACAAGTAAAGTAATCTCTTTATTGATATGAAATATGTATTACAGGCGGCGTATAGCCGAGATTACAAGTCGCTCAAGCCTCTCTCTCTGAAACAGTAAAAGCGTGCCAAGTGGCTACAACTGTGGAATGATTGTACAGGCGATGGTCAGGCGACGCTCCAACATTATGTCTTGTATATGCGCTTCAGTCCCGGACGCACCGTTGCAAGGCTTCAGAGGGAACTCCTGGCCTTAGCACGCACGAAGGAGGCATCCGTACCGAACGAGGTTCTCCCGTACCCTGCAAGCAAACTGGTGGATTATCAGTACATTGAATGCACTGGTGGGGAAGCTACTCGCCCGCTCGACAAATCCAAACACGTAATACAGGTTCCGTGCACAACTATTAAGTTGTCTTTCTAATTGCCTTAGGATCAGTTTCATGCAAACATTGAATAGCTTAACGTGTCGGGCAGTGCGCCGTGCGATGTTTGAGGAAACACGGCGAGACTTACCAACTTACCATCTCTTCCCTGTCCAAGGCAACATTAAGGCAACATTGTTAATTCGAGCAGAGGCATGTATAAACATTCAGGAGGCAAGCATATGCAAACAGGAGGTCATTTTAACATGATCGTTCAGGTGTTTAGTTATTCTTGATGCGATGCAGTGACTCGCACGCGGATAGCCGCTAAGCGAGGATGACTTATCTATATGAACACGGTCGCTAGCAAAGCCATTATGGACGTAGCCGGGGACAAGGATAGCTTGCTACAAGAGTACACGATGAGCTGCAAGCTACCCAGTCTCGAACACGAAGACTACACACGAGCTCCATCCTGACCGGATCGGCCCTAGTGCCCCGGTGACCGTCCGTGGAACTAGTCCGCGACATGCAAGTCAGGGTTAACCAATCTCAGGCAACACGATTTAACCAATCTCAGGCAACACGATTTAACCAATCTCAGGCAACACGATTACACGAGATACACGAGAACACGCGTGCACTAGAACACGAGAACACGAGTGCACGGGAACACGAGTACACGAGTATGCGGGATACTTGAATCTTGGTTCTGTACAATAACTTGTCTTGATGCATTCCCCTGGTTCGGGGCTGCCTTGGTGACCTAACGGTCCCGGATACTTTGCAGGTTCGTTCAGGCACGGAACGACTACGTAGTAGTCTTCCGGGTTTGGATGAAAACATGGCAACATTACAAGCAGACAAGCATGCGTTTCTAAGGAACATAAGCAATCACGTTTGCTCGGGCCCGAAGGTAGTCCGAAAGATGAAACCGTTAAGGGACTTAGCATGCGAGGGTTTGAATATAAGCAGTATTTCCTTTTCCATGTTCTAGCAAGCAATATGAGTTGGGATTATTCCCTTAGCTAGGTGCGTTGGATTTATTAGCATGCAGGGGGTGATTCACCTAGCGACTAGCATAAACATTCCAGATTTTATGTGTGCTGGCTAAGCAAAGACAAGTTCACCGTAGCCACCCACCTTAGCGATGATTTGCCTCGGTAGAGCGATACGTCTGAGCGAGCCTCTGAAAGCCTAAGCCGGATTCCTGTAGGGACAAGTCTGGATATCCTTTGCTTCTTGATCGAGGCAAAGCGGGTCGGGACAGTTGCACGATTGCCGTTTGAAACGGCAGTCCGCTTGAGCGGAACGGGGTGTTACATCCTAGCCAACTTAGAAAAAGTCTCGTCCTTGAGACTTACTAAGGACAAGCAGAAATCTAGGGTTGAGGCAATCCTAGACAAGTCGTTTGTACTTGTTTTATTTGGATATTCACTTGCACAAGCTTCAAAATCAGCATATCGCTTAGACTGGATCGTGCGCACCTTCGACATGCATTTCTAGTGTGAACACGTCAACCAGCTTAGTGATAGCGAAGTCTCAGCACTCGAGTTTCACCTTTTCTTAAGTCTTGGATGGTGCACTAATTCAAGGCGTCCCTCGAATAGATGCATTCAACCAAACTTAGGGTTAGTAAAAATCGGACAAGCTACTAGCGATACTCTCAAGGGTTCGCACAGGTTGGCTCAAAGGCCACTCGCAGTATACAACCAGACAAGCAAGCATATCATTCAAAACGTATTTTGAAAGTATTTAGACTTATTGTTGGAACATCCCATCGAGGCATTGAGAGAAAGCGCACACATAACCCACGAACGAGCTTTCAAAACAGAGATATCGAATCGAAGTCCAAAGGCGTAGAAGCCAGGCTCTGATACCAACCTGTCACGCCCCGATCTCCCGCAGGCAAATCGGCCGTTCCCGCTAGGCGGGAATCACCCTCGCCAGCGCTCCTGCGGAACGATCGCTTAACCTATCCGGGCGTGATGCCGCACGAGCGTGGTCCACGCCCGTGCAAGGCCATTGTTCATTGGCTGGCGGCAAGAGTTCTAAGCCACAGAATCGCACAGATTGTCCGAGTGCAGCAGAGTTTAGGAACGCATAGCGATCGGTAACAGGTTCATTGAGTCGACAATATAGCGAAAGCATCGAAACAAGTAAAGTAATCTCTTTATTGATATGAAACATGTATTACAGGCGGCGTATAGCCGAGATTACAAGTCACTCAAGCCTCTCTCTCTGAAACAGTAAA
Organism: Iris macrosiphon; assembly: GCA_036927795.1. NCBI lineage: Eukaryota > Viridiplantae > Streptophyta > Magnoliopsida > Asparagales > Iridaceae > Iris > Iris macrosiphon. The sequence continues at coordinate 155,481,620 of JAYESA010000007.1, forward strand.
AGCGTGCCAAGTGGCTACAACTGTGGAATGATTGTACAGGCGATGGTCAGGCGACGCTCCAATATTATGTCTTGTATATGCGCTTCAGTCCCGGACGCACCGTTGCAAGGCTTCAGAGGGAACTCCTGGCCTTAGCACGCATGAAGGAGGCATCCGCATCGAACGAGGTTCTCCCGCACCCTGCAAGCAAACTGGTGGATTATCAGTACATTGAATGCACTGGTGGGGATGCTACTCGCCCGCTCGACAAATCCAAACACGTAATACAGGTTTTGTGCACAACTATTAAGTTATCTTTCTAATTGCCTTAGGATCAGTTTCATGCAAACATTGAATAGCTTAACGTGTCGGGCAGTGCGCCGTGCGATGTTTGAGGAAACACGGCGAGACTTACCAACTTACCATCTCTTCCCTGTCCAAGGCAACATTAAGGCAACATTGTTAATTCGAGCAGAGGCATGTATAAACATTCAGGAGGCAAGCATATGCAAACAGGAGGGTCATTTTAACATGATCGTTCAGGTGTTTAGTTGTTCTTGATGCGATGCAGTGACTCGCACGCGGATAGCCGCTAAGCGAGGATGACTTATCTATATGAACACGGTCGCTGGCAAAGCCATTATGGACGTAGCCGGGGACAAGGATAGCTTGCTATAAGAGTACACGATGAGCTGCAAGCTACCCAGTCCCGAACACGAAGACTACACACGAGCTCCATCCGGACCGGATCGACCCCAGTGCCCCGGTGACCGTCCGTGGAACTAGTCCGCGACATGCAAGTCAGGGTTAACCAATCTCAGGCAACACGATTTAACCAATCTCAGGCAACACGATTTAACCAATCTCAGGCAACACGATTACACGAGATACACGAGAACACGCGTGCACTAGAACACGAGAACACGAGTGCACGGGAACACGAGTACACGAGTATGCCGGATACTTGAATCTTGGTTCTGTACAATAACTTGTCTTGATGCATTCTCCTGGTTCGGGCTGCCTTGGTGACCTAACGGTCCCAGATACTTTGCAGGTTCGTTCAGGCACGGAACGACTACATAGTAGTCTTCCGGGTTTGGATGAAAACATGGTAACATTACAAGCAGACAAGCATGCGTTTCTAAGGAACATAAGCAATCACGTTTGCTCGGGCCCGAAGGTAGTCCGAGAGATGAAACCGTTAAGGGACTTAGCATGCGAGGGTCTGAATATAAGCAGTATTTCCTTTTCCATGTTCTAGCAAGCAATATGAGTTGGGATTATTCCCTTAGCTAGGTGCGTTGGATTTATTAGCATGCAGGGGGTGATTAACCTAGCGACTAGCATAAACATTCCAGATTTTATGTGTGCTGGCTAAGCAAAGACAAGTTCACCGTAGCCACCCACCTTAGCGATGATTCGCCTCGGTAGAGCGATACGTCTGAGCGAGCCTCTGAAAGCCTAAGCCGGATTCCTGTAGGGACAAGTCTGGATATCCTTTGCTTCTTGATCGAGGCAAAGCGGGTCGGGACAGTTGCACGATTGCCGTTTGAAACGGCAGTCCGCTTGAGCGGAACGGGGTGTTACACTCATCCTCTTCTCGACCTCCTCTCCCCGCCGGCCTCGCCTCGACGGAATCCTCCACCTCCCCTCGCCTGAGACCCACCGAGCCACCTCGCCGACCGTCGACCCCGGCTCTTCTTCCTCCTCGTCGACCAGAGACACCGCTGTATACCGGAGATGACTCCTTCCTCCGCCTGATCCCACCGGAGCACCTCGAACCGGCCTCCCCGTCTGGAACACCCCGACCCCGCTCCTCCTCCATCTCCTCCACGCGGAGCCCCCTCGGCCTGAAGCTCTCCCCCTCAGTCCCGAGCTCCCCTCGCCTGAGACTCCCCGCTGGCTTCCTCCTCTTCTTCTTCGACTACACCGCCATTAGAACCACTACCACCACCATTAGAACCACCACCATCATCAGTTCACTCCACCACCTACAGCTTCCTACACGAGCCTCCACCACCATCGTCGTCAGCTTCCTCTTCTCGGCCGCTATTGCAGCGACCCGACCGGCCCTCCTCGTAATGGCCGGAGCACCGCTGCCATCCTTCGCCTGAACAGCACCGCTGACAGCCTCGGATTCACCCTCCCCCGGCTGCTACTGCTGCTATACCACTGTCTCGAGCCGCCATCCTCGTCGAAAGCCTGATCCGCCATCCCGTTCATCCTCCCTGCCGCCTTCGACTGAACTCGCCGGAGTTCATCGACCCACTGCCAGTCCTCGCTCGTCGCAGTCTCCTCCGAGCAGTTCCCCGGAGCATCACCCCGCTGTCCTCCTCGTCAAGCTCCTCTAACTCCAGCAGCCACCCTCGCCTTCATCCATCAACATCCTCTTCGTCGTCTTCACCTCGACCCGGTCTCCTCCCTGTTCATGACCTTCACCACCTTCATCATCTTCGTCGTCACTTTCATCTCCTTCGTCTTCGCCGTCGTCGTGCACGCGCACAAGTACGGTTCGATCCTCTCCTCGCGTACACGTACGCGTGTACGTATGTATGAGTGTACGTTTATATTTCTCTATTAGTATATTTATGTATTCAATATATGTATGTATTAATATGTACGTAATAGTATATATGTATTCATATATATACATATGTATATGTATGTATATTGGTTTATTTTCATATAGTATATATTTTATAAAATGTATAATGGTATAAATTCAATTAATGTATTAGTATATAGTATATGTATTTTTATTGGTATATATATATATATATATGATGTATTTCTTGAACTGGTATATATATACATATGTATACGTATTGTACGTGCATCCCTAGTACCCGTTTTAATATATGTATATATGTACATAGAATAATTTGATTAGTATGTATATGTGTACATATATATAATAGTGTAAATTCATTAAGTGTATATATATATTATGTATGTATTTAATTGGTAATATATTATGAGTGTACTATGTATATTTAAATATATATCTCTACTAGGTAACCCGAGTGTAAATACAGATACCCCGTAACTACACATGACCTTGTGACCCTGTGAACTGTTAGCAGACTGCCATATGTATATCGACATACTGGCAAGACCCGTATCACCGATTGTTTGATTGCACATCAATTACAGACGCGACGCCCGTGCAACTTGACGCACACTGACCCTAGTTGACCAGTATCATACCTAGCATAGCCCTGAGTCCAGTGTATTTATAAAGGTGTGTTAGAGTAATATCTGATGCAATATTGTATTGTTTTATGATATATCTATAGGACTGTTGGATCATCCAGACGATACTCTGGAACAGGACATTGGTGTTACCAGCTAAGGACCCAAGGCGAGTACATTCTCTGATAATTCCAATTATTTGATAATATCTATAATTCTACTATCTAGAAATGTTATATCTGATTCTTGACACTGTGCTATACGGACTAGTATATAGATTGGATCTGCAGTCATGAGATGTTACATTGATTATCGTATTGACATTGAACACGACATTGATATTTAGACCTTGTACATGATATATTGGATATTGCTCGTGTATTGTGACGTGTCGTGATTGGATACACTGTATTAGTTGGGGGCGGGGGAAATATTATTAGATTATGTGATCATACCCAATTCTACATGCATCATAGCTCACCCCACATCTCACGTCGGGTGTGGCCTGACCATTACATGCCTCATAGCTGTTATATATGATTAGCCTGACCACTACTTGCATTATAGCTAACCAAATGGTTAGCCTGACCTTACATGAACCATAGTTAATCATATGTAACCAGCCTAATCTTGTCCCAAGCCGATCACATGATAGACTGATATTTCAAACACTTAGAATATTTACAGTTCTCTATTTTAGATCATATACTACATCACCCGTATATGATATTGTACCTCGTTCTCTTTGTTTCATATATGCACTGACTGTATCATATTGTCTATATTGCCTGTCTTTTTATTTTGCCATTGCATTTATTCACTATCTCTGTTTATTATTTTATAGTCCCTATCAATTAAATGGAAATATTATTTGAGATGTACTTTGCTCCTTCCTGACTGAAAAATATTTTTCCAGACTATGCCTTAGAGGACTGGTGTCCGACATTTATGGACCACAGGGAGAGTAACTGCAGACTTGGACTTGGTAGTTCAGCTGTGATTCTGGAAGGTCTAGCCGGAATCACTAGTTATCTAGTTAGTTATTTTAGCAGATTATTTTGGTACCGGATTTGTCTCCGGTATACTCTTTGAGACTTGGATTATATTGTTGAGTTAGACTATTTCTATTTAGACTTGTGTTGCATCTTACTTGTTTCTTCGAGATCTTATCGTGCTGTAGTTGTGATTGAGTATGTTGTTCATATTATATTGTGGTATCCGTGTCTCCTTATGGAGTTGGATGCTCGTATGAGATATTTTGATAGCATCATGACCTAGACAGCGTTCTACCACCGATGCTGCGGCGTAGGCTGGACGTACCCACGTACTCGTGCCCCAATTTCGGGTGCGGGTCGTGACAGTAGATCTTGGCTCCTCCTTGTAGATCCTTGCTTCCTCCTTGTAGATCCTTGTTGTAGTAGCCTCCAATAAAGAATAGAAAATGAATTAAAAAAATTGAGTATGAATTTGTCATGACCCGTACCCAAAATTGGGCATGAGTCATGGGTACGTCTAGCCTACATCGCGGCATCGGCGGTAGAACGCTGTCGAGGTCTCAAGACTACCAAATATAACTCATAATCTGTCAATGATCTCAACTTCATAAGGAGGATAATAAATAATATATTGATCAACAATTCATAATATACTCAATCACATTAACTATAGGAATAAATGGCACGATGAGATATAAGATAAGGAAGTACTAACATAATGTCATGCCCTAGTCCCAAAATATGTAGGACTAGGAATATGTAAGAATGCCAGCCGTATGTATATGGCAACTCCAATATATGGATACTATAATACACACGTACACTGTAATATGAATATAAACTCATATGTGGTATATATAGTGTCACAAGTCACAGATATGCTAATCTCATCCACACAACAAGTCATAGAAAAGAAATACTAAACTAGAATAAGGAGTCTGAAATATCCAAAATAATAGTCGGGTAGAGACAAATCTACTACCAAAGACTATATCCAAAACTAAAATGAGGGAGGAGTATAAAATCTCCAATATAAAAATAAGGTGATAGCAGAAGTGTATCAGCTAAAAAGATCCATCGCTAGATATAATCAAAGATGCTCAGAGGGTAAGACCTCCTCGGCAGAAAGTAACGCATCAGGTCCAGGCCCGTACTCCTGCGGATACTCCTGGTCGTCTATACCTGCCAAGGGACCAGGTCCTCAGAGGGACATAACAAGATACATAGAAGCATGCCAATTGAATACATTAAACATGCATAATGTTTGAGAATATATAAGTACGCTGTACAAGATAATCTATATGAAATGCAAATGAGGACAACTTTTCGACGTATGGGCAAGGGTAGGCTACTCGATCTAAATTTCATAACTCACACACACGCTAGTGGACATCAGAAATTGACATACCTCGGGGGTAGCGACCAGCGTGACTCTACAAAAATTGACATACCTCGGGGGTAGCGACCAGCACGATACACGCCCATAGTGCGAGCTATATACTACGGTTTACTAGAGTGGTTAAAAGCCCATACGCCTAATGATTATCCTCTCATGATACTAGGTGTCAAGTGTGTGTCAACATATCTAATATATATAGTAATGACTGAACGAACTACACATGCAATGAATATAACTAAACGAAACTACACAGGTAATCAATAAACAGAAATATAAATAGCATGCAAAGTACTGTAAATAATTTGGCAAGATATCTTGCCTGGCAAGAAAGCTGCAAAGAGTAACGTATAGATGTCACGCACGCAGGAGTAGAAGCTGCAGCCTCAAAATAAATGTCTCCGGATGCTGAAATAGATATCACCATCGATTCCAGAATAAGCGAGATAGCTAGAAAATACTACCCTTTCGTCCAATTTGGACACAGGGGCAAAACGGTAATTTCGGATCAAAACGGGGTTCACATGTGGCCCACTTTGCACCAAAAAGCGTGCAAGGGATAAAGGTTTCTAAATGAGACAAATTATTGGTAAAACGAACTCTAAAAGTCAGTACGAACTCAACGGTATGTCCAAATATGGATTCCGATGAGCCGAACACAAAGTCGCCCGAAAAGTCAACCGTAGGGCCCGCCAATTGGCGACTTGGTCAACTGTCTCAGAATTGCGTAAAAATTGGGTCACAGGACCAGCGTGTTACCATGAGACCAGTGGCACAAGTTTCGTCACATTCTGACGAGCGTACACTAAATGCGCAGGACTTTTACAAAAGTTGGTACGTCTAGCCTACGCCGCAGAATCGGCGGTAGAACGCTGTATGAGTCCGTTCTAGGTCACAATCTATATCTCATAAAACCTGTCAATATAACCTCTCCAAAAGGAGGGCAACCACGTAATATATATATGACTCAATCACAATAATTAGGGGAAGAGTAAAAGCACGATAAGATATCACAAAGAAACAAGAACCAAAGAGAGCAATACAATATCCAAATATACAGTCCAAGTATAAAGTCTACAATATCTCACAGAAGCAACAAAATAATAAATACAGTGATCCAAAATATCAACTACCCAGGAAAACCCACCTAGCTAATTAGGGTGCTAACGGTGTCTCCTCGACGGGCTCCTCCTCAATCTCCGGGTCACAACACTCCTCGACGCCCGGCCCGTAGAATATCGGGAAAAAATCTTCAGGATCCTCTGGAAAAAATATACCCAGACAGGACTGGAGCAAAGTACATAACTCTAAAAGTAACTCCAAATATATGGTAAGGTGTATATGACTAGCAATAGAAAAGTATACAAGATGCACATGAAAGTAAATACATGGTGGAACAGATAAAGTAACTGCAATGTAAAACTGGAGAACAATACAAGTAGAGAAGTAACTGCATGTGAGAAAATAGGAATGCTAGCTAAGTGCCTTGAACACAAGTTCGTTATGTGATCGGCTTAGGTTGCACATGAATAATCTATGATAACTCCGTTATGCGTGAGTTGCATAACCGACATACACATGAATATTGTTTGACTTTGATCACATAACCAACTCATACTCCCCTCCCCCACTAATACTCTTGGATCCAACCACGACACGCTACGTACATGATAAATAACTCGCGTACATGAAGGCAAGAGCACACGAAGCACATAATAGCACATGAGAATCAATACCCAAAGCACATGATGAAATACACGTGATAGAGTACCCGTTGAACACGATAAGGGAGATAACATCTCAAGACGGGATCCAACTAGTACCAGCTCATGAAACAATGTGTCAGAATCAAGTATTACGGTTCTAGAACAGGTTATATATACGCTATCATGAAATAGAAACGATAAGAGGTAGGTACTCGCCTGACGTCCTGAGCAACTGGTGAGGATCGAGATCCGGACTGGCGTAGCAAGAACCTATTACGAAAAGCAAGGTTAAACGGGGTTCTAAAGAGTTAAACTGATATAAAACAACTAAAAACAAGCTTCTAGGATTATTCTAGGTCGAACGGGTCAAACCGGTAAAATTTAGGTCAAAAAGTCAACCCGAGGTCTAAAAAGTTAACTCTGGGTCAAAACTAGGTCAAACGTTGACTTTTACGGTCGTCGAGGGTAATTATGGTCAATGCTAGGTTAAACTAGGGTACCCCAAAAATTCTAGATCAAAACTAACTCATTAAGCTAGTAAACCCTCAAACTCGCTAGTAAACTTTTTATATATTATTAATATTATGGTAGTTATATTAAATGATTTCTTGATATGTGTATTTAATTCAAATAATTGCATAAGATGTGTATTTATAATATTATGTACAGTGTTCTTAATGTTGAGCTAGTAGACTTGACCTAGAAGCCCACTAGGTGAACACCTGACCGACTTATAGGGTTGTGTATTAATTTGTATTAATTAGAATTTAATTATTTGGGATTGTGATTAATTACCGTAATTTTATTTAATTGTTGCGCCTTACCGTTGCTTCGATATTTGGAGCGCTACCCTAGGTTTTGCCTTCCAACAAATTTTACAACCTTGTCCTAGACGTGCCCGCCTTCCATTCTGACCTTTTTGTAACTCGTAATTATGTTCTCTTGTGCTTTATTTTAGCCGCACAATATTCATCGCGGACGTTTATTTAATTTCTAAATAAAATCTGACTTTGTATCGTTGTGCGTTCCAATCGAAATTGGAGGCAATCTTGACCCATTTTTCGTGCAACCCAAATTAGGGTAATATTTTGATCTGAGTCTTCTTCACTAATGATAATTGTGACCCAATCTAATTTTGGCCCCATGTACTCCTAATTAATATTAGAACACCGCTTGCATTTATTTCTATTTAAATTGGGGATACCATTTTGGCTAATCCCGTTTAATCTCAATTTAATTCGGGTGCCCCACTAATTAAGCCCATACCAAACACACAACACCCCCTCACCCTACAAAATACCAAACACTAAATCGCCCATAAATTTTTCATCATTTCATGTGTCTGTGCAAATACCCAATTTAAGGGGGCTCATTTGCAAATATTGTATTAGGTGTCAACACCCTATTGGTTCAAACCAATGGAGAAGCCCAAATATTTGACTAGTCAACAATCCTCATCCTTACATGAATGAATTCTCCATGTCAAATCCTGACCACCTATTCAAAATGGGTGCATCAACACCACTCATTTCCCACTCACCATCCTATTTAATGTCACTTCACACACTCTTCCCAATCGTGACCTAATCCCCAAACCTAGGGAAGCCCCATCTTCTCTTTCCTCCCTCCTTACAAGCCCTCAACCGTAGCCACCCTCCTTCTTTTTCATTTTTCCTTTCTTCTTCTTCTCTTCTTCTTCTTCTTCTTCTTCCTTTCTTCTTCTTCTCCTTCCTTTCTAAATTTTGGAAAGGGGGGAATACCACATCCTACCTCAGTTCAGCCCGGGCCATCCCGGCCGGTCGAGCCCCGTCGACTGCCACACCGTTCCTCCTCCATACTCTTCCTTCCCCTGTCGACATCCTCTTCGGCCACGTCGACGAGATCCGGCAGCCCACAACCACTGCTCCACTGCCCCATCCCGAGCTCCGACCCTGCTCCACTTCCCATCTCGGCCATCCCCTCCGGCCACGTCGACGATCTCCGGTGGCCCACAGCGCAGCAACGACCCCCTGCTGTCCCCGCAGTTCGGCCTGCACTCCTGCATAGCTCCGCCCGACTCTTCTCGCTGTATTCCTCTCCGGCCAACCCCTGCACCGGCTTCTCCCCAGCCTGAAACTCTCGACCCCGGCCAACTCCCCCTCCCTACATCCCCCGGCACCACCACCATCGGAATCACCACCACCCAGAACCACCCTCGCCTGAGCATCACCCCGCGGCCTCCTGCTGCACTCAGGCACCACCACCATATCATGCTAGCACCACCACCACCATCATCAACTATCACCACTACCACTACCCTATCACCACCAGCTCCCTCTCCTCTTCTCCGAGCAGCACCACCCCGACTCCGGCCAGCTACCTCCCCGGCTGCTACTTCAGAACCACCACCCTCCACCTGTGAGTCTCCCTCTCCCTCTTCCCTCCTTCATTGTAGAGGAATCGATTCAATAGTGTATATACGTATGTATGAATGTATACATTTATGTATGTAGGTAGTATGTTATATTGGTATATATATAAATACGTATTTTGGTATATGTATATACATATATATATATATGTATGTATTTTGGTATGTATATATGCAACATATATATATTTGTATTGGTATATATATATGTACTTGTATACGTATATAGTATAGGTATATTTTATTGGTATATATATATATATATATATATATATATATATATATATATATATATATATATATATATATATATATATATATATATAAATATAACATATGTATATTTTCACTATTATATATATGCATATATATTCTTAAATAATGGTTGTTATGTATAAATGTGTTATGCATATTTTTAACATATGTATATATATTTAATATATATATTTCTATTTAGTGTATATACACTTATAATTATTTTGTATATAATTTGGTATAACCATATATATGTATTATATTTAATTATTGATAATATGTAATTGGTGAATGTTTTAGGTGACCTGAGTATAATTACGGATACCCCGTCTTTACCTTGACCTGTAACCCTGTAAATGACTGCCACATGTACACTGACGTACTGGCAAGCCCCGTATCATTTTGACCGTCTGTCTTGCACAGCAATCACAGACGCGACGCCCTTACAACTTGACGCACTTGACCCTAGTCGACTAGTGCCATACCTGGCATAGCCCCTGAGTTCGATGTATTTTGATTGTGTGTTAGTGTAGCATCTGATGTAAATATTATATTGTTTTATGATATGTCTATAGGACTGTTGGGTCATCCAGGCGATACACTGGAACAGGACATTTGTATTACCAGCTAAGGACCCAAGGCGAGTACATTCTCTGATAATTTCTAATTACTTGATAATATCTATAAATTCAGTATCTAGAAATGTTACATCTGATTCTTGACACTGTGCTACACGAACTAGTATATAGATTGGATCTGCAATCATGAGATGTTACATTGATTATCGTATTGACAGTGTACACGATATTGATATTTAGACCTTGTACATAATATATTGGATATTGCTCGTGTATCATGACGTGTCGTGATTGGATCCACTGTACTAGTTGGGGGCGGGGGAAATTTTAGTAGATTATGTGATCATATCCAACTCTACATGCATCATAGCTCACTCCACATCTCACGTCGGGTGCGGCCTGACCATTACATGCGTCATAGCTGTTATATATGATTAGCCTGACCACTACTAGCATCATAGCTAACCAAATGGTTAGCCTGACCTTACATGAATCATAGCTAATCATATGTAACCAGCCTGATCTTGTCCCAAGCCGATCACATGATAGACTGATATTTCAAACACTTAGAATAGTTACAGTTCTCTATTTTAGATCATATACCACATCACCCATATATAATATTGTACCTCGTTCTCTTTATTTTATTTATGCACTGACTGTATCATATTGCCTATATTGTCTGTCTCTTTACATTGTTTGTATCTTTATTTTGCCATTGTATTTATTCACTATCTTCTCTCAGTATATAGCATTATCTGTTTATTGTTTTATAGCCCTTATCCATTAAATGGAAATGTTATTTGAGATGTACATTGCTCCTTTCTGACTGGAAAATATTTTCCAGACTATGCCTAGAGGACTGGTGTCCGATACTTATGGACCACAGGGTGAGTAGCTGAGACTTGGACTTGGTAGTTCAGTTGTGATTCTGGGAGGTTTAGCCGGAATCACTAGTTATCTAGTTAGTTCTTTTAGCATATTATTTTTGGTACCATATTTGTCTCCGGCATATTCTCTGAGACTTGGATTATATTGTTGAGTTAGACTACTTTTATTTTTGACTTGTGTTGCATTTTATCTTATTTCTTCGAGATCTTATCGTGCTATAGTTATGTGATTGAGTATGTTGTTCATATTATATTGTGATTATCCGTGTCTCCGTATGGAGTTGGATATCCATGTGAGATTGATTAGATAGTACCATGACCTAGACAACGTTCTACCGCCGATGCTGCGGCGTAGGCTGGACGTACCCACGCTCTCGTGCCCCTATACCGGGTGCGGGTCGTGACACATTTTTAGTGGTGGCCCATGCAGGTCAGACTTCGCAAGTTGTACGATATCGTGGTAGTGCGACGTCATAGTTGTACTACTGCGTGCCTGCTATAGAATATAGGACATATGATACTAGGATGAGAGAGGATACTCAATCACAAAATTCTTGAGAGATTCCTGGGACGACCCCTTGAGAATCTTATTACAATTTTCAATTTAAATTCCTTTCCCCTTGTTTTCGTCTGTTCTCGCTTGTTGATATTGAGTTTGATTATTGTTGACCAGTTGTTAAATTTAAATTCTTGGTATCATTGTTGAGTTGATTTCTTATCGAGATAAATTTTACGGGCTAAAATTTATGGTATCATCTGATGACATATATTGATGAGGACAGTGAGAAGGTAAAACGTCTACTTTAGTTATGGAACCTAGAGTTTATCGCAGCCATATTAGCTGTCGTGACAAGAACGTAGGAACCTGACTTGGATGTACATACTTTAGTTATGAAATTTAGAGTCTCTCATAGCCATACCGGTTGGCATGGCAAAGATTCTAGATGACATGATTATAGAGTTGTATACCTTAGTTACGGAACCTGTCGTTTATCGCACCTATGCTTAATGGTGTGGCGAAGATTCTAAATGTCATGATTTCTGACAGATGTATATGATTATCAGGTTGTATCTTAAATTGGTTCTTAAAGTATCATCTCAACACTTATCTATTTCTGTTATTACAGGACTTTATTCCATCGTTTCTTTTGTTTGCTAGCAGTAGAAATACCTTCAGTCCTCAACTTTCTTTGAGGATTCCTTGTTAAGTATGATAATTAGTGACTTATAATTATGTCTGTGTCTTGAGTATTAGTATTGACCGAGTGTTGCTTGTGAGCTTGTAAGTGTTTCCTAGTTGGAAATGTGAGCAGTAGGCATTAATCTAGAGTTAACCCATAGCGTAGTGCCTTGTAGCAATAGTTCTATGATAGGTATGTTATAGTTAGTATTGGCACTATAGATAGAAGGAGAAAAGAGTATCAGTGATGATTCCAAGAGTTAGTATCAGAGCCAGCATACCCGTCCTGGATAATCATGATTATGTAATTGGATGATCTATGTAAATAATTAAGTATCAAGAAATTGTGTTAAGGATTAATGGAGCATAATGTTCAATTTGATGATTGCTACCGGGTGTGTTAAAAATAAAGAAATATATACGCATAAAGAGTTATAATGAGATATCAAGAGTAGAGAAATATCAGGATTGGTAATTGTAAGCCCCCTGATTTTCATGAATTTCTAATTTGGCTTTTCACAATTTTTTCTGGAATTTTCTAGAATTTTTCTGTGATTAAAACCTAGGCTTTTGGTAATTAAATAATTTTTAAATATGGTTTATTAATATTAAAATATTATAGAAATAATATTTTATGGTGTAAAATGGAGAACCGGACATAGGGTAATTTTTCGAGAATTTATTGGACTCCGGAAGCATCTATAAAGCCCTAAAAACTATTAAATAAATAAACCGAATTAAACCCGTGTCAACGCCCAACATCCCCATGAGAGCCGAAGCCAAGCCCAAGGAGCGTTGACCCAGCCCTAAATCCTAGGTCTAACCTAGTCTAATTTCTGTATGTATAAATATATAATTTCCTATTTTTCTCCACAAACAAAAATAAAAGAAAAAGGAAAAAAAGCCCTAATTACTAAAAATTCCTAATTCTAATTAACCCTAACCCTAACCCTAACCTAGCCGTCGGCTACCCCCTCGCCGGAGCAGCCGACCTCCCCTTTCCCGCGGCGAGCCGACCCCCTGCCGGCCTCGACCTCCTCCCTTCGCCACCAATCTCAGCCGATAATCCTCCGCGCTGCCCGCCTTCCTCCACGCCCGCCGCCGACTCGCCGCTCCACCCGAGTCGCCTCTTCCCCGACTCCGCCTCGTCGACAACTGCCCCGGCCTCCTGAGCAGCGCCCTACCCTAGTCGGACCCCCAGCCACCGTCTCCCTCGACTCCGCCCATCTCCTCCCCGCTCACAGCTCGACCACGATCCACTTCCTCCTCCCCGATCCACCTCCTCCTCCCGTCTCTCGATAACTCCGCCGTACCCCTGATCTCCGCCGACCCGACTTCGGTCATCCCCGAGGCCGCCTGACAGTGACAGCCCCTCCCCCGACCGTCCAGTTCACCGATCCCCTCCGGCCGTGCGGGTCTTCCCAGCGGCTGTACGTTCTCCGACCCCGTTGGAGCAGCGATCCCCTCCGGCCGACCACAGCAAGCCCTAGCCACCTCCGGCCGCCCGCTGACACGGACACGACAGCCCTGAATCGGACACAAACAGAAACCCTAGTCTGGACACAGAGACTTGGACACGTCCAGGACACGAAGTTGACCCTCGGACACGAGGAAATTCAGTTTCTGGAGCCCTGTTCAGGTATTCTTTTCTCTCTCCTCGCTGATCCGATTTTGATTCCGTCAGTTGCGTCGCGTAGACTGTGTGGCCCTCTCGGTGCCCGTGCAACTCGCTCGGTGCATCACGTCCTGTGGCGATCGCGAACCGCAATTCAAAAACAGGAAAAACAACGCCCTGTTTCACCCCGGAACTGAGTGCGCCCCGCCAAACGGGACGACTTTGTCGTACGCGGACTTTACCGAAATGTGCGCGTCGATGATACGGACGTGTGGGATTTCACAGAAGTTGATTCGGATGTGCCTGCACACCGGAATCAACGCGTATCCGCGGACACCGTCCCGTATCCGTTCTTTCTGGATCACGCTGTAACTTTGTGTACACACATCGGATCGAGACAAAACTTGCGCCATCAGAATCGTAGCAATACGCTGGTCCTGTGACCCAAGTTTGGTTCGATTCTGAGAATGTTGACAAAATCGCGTATCGTGGGCCCCACAGGCTCTACTTGACGAGCGATTTTGTGATCGGCTCATCGGAATCCAATTCTGGAAGTTCCGTTTGGTTCGTATCATCGTTCCTGACTTGTTGACACTGAGTTTGATGAATTTGGAGACCTTTGACCCTGACACGCTTTTCGGTACAAAGTGGCCCACATGTGGACCCCGCTTTGGCCCAGAAATGTCATTTTTGCCCTTGTGTCCAAATTGGACTCAAGGACAGGCGTTTCTAGCTATTTGATATTTTTTGAATCTAATGGTGATGTTTATTTCAGCAACCGGAGTAGTACCTACAAATCCCGCTGCTACCAGAGCTACAGTTGGAGCTAGGACCCCAGGCAAGTGTACCTCGCCAAATCCTGCAGCTTTGCTACTTATTTTCTTGACTTAGTTATATATCATGGGCAAGTATACCTTGCCAACTTACAGTTCTTGTTGCATATTTCCTTGCTTTATTTATATTGTTGTGCATGCTTGGCCTAGGACCGTGTGACTTACTTAGCGTCCGATTATTAGTCGGGTGCCAACACCGTACGCGATGTTGTGTATTGTCATCTAGAGATGGACATTCGTAACCCTTTTGCATTCTCATACTTGTCTTATCAAGTATATTATACCCAGGACACTTGACACTATTCATGGACAGGATCTTTCTGAGATATTTATGGTAATTCTGTATAGGATGTAGGATTTGACATTGACATTATATTCCTAGATACTATATGACTTGTTGCATTAGATATGATTGTGCGTGACATGGACATGGTGCATCGTGGACATGAGACGTGTGATTACATGGGATGGGGAGAGACATACAGACTACAGGCTGATCATATATATAAACCCCTATTATTGTGAGGCACAAGAGTCTCAAGCAGAGCTTGGCCCATTACGTGTTATTACCGCTACCGGCTCCCCGACACAGAGGTTGTAGCGGCTCAGCCTGAGTACTAGTGATGCTCTCACTTACATTTTTACATAGATGGTTATATAGCTTACCCTATTTATTTCATTCTCTGCTGCACTGTATTTATTTTGGCTTGTATTTTCTGTACCTTGCTGTCCCCTGAGGACCTGGATCCGGACTTTGTCCCCAGGACTAGCAGAGGAGATCCACCTAGAGTTATACAGTACAGGAGCATTATCAGGAGCAGAAGCAGGAACATGAGCAGATACAGGAGCTGTACCGACATCTGAGGATGAGGTCATACCAGAGGACTTCTCCTGAGTATTGGCGTGAGATATTCATTTATTTCTGTTTCTATTTATTTTCTTTCCAGTCTATTTCATTGATGTATCAGGCTTATTCTTGGATTGTTCTCCGAGACACCTTTATTGAGATATGCTAGTTTATTCCTATTTATATTTATTCTAGCATTTGATCTGTGATTATCTGTTGTGGATGAGATTAGCATAGACTGTGACTTATATCAATGGACCTACTTATTGTTACATTACAGCTTAAGCATGCCCTGATGGATCCATTAAATTAGGTTTGTCCATCGGTGTGTGCTGCTGGCCATTGCCACGCGTCCGGTCCCTCGGTATTTTGGGACTGGGGCGTGACATGGTTTTTGTGGTGGCCCATGCAGGTCTACGACTAAATTGTTCAGTTTCAACTTAGGGACCGAACAAGCCTGCAATAAGAATAGGATAAGTTTTTAGGATCTCATCCACTTGCTTGGAACGTTCTTGATATCTATATCGAATTCAAATTAATTTCTTGACTCGTATCCTGCCTTGATTCCTGAGCGCCCTTATAGTTTATTTTGGTTGCAGAGAAATGGATCCCCAAGTCGGCAAAAAGACTCATCCAGGAACACCACAAGGTGTTGTGGTTACCCACGGAGATGAAGTGACACCAGTTAGTGAAGGTCCGTCATCACAGCAAGCCAATCAATATGCTACGAGAATACAACAAGATGATGTTCCACCATCGACGCAGTTTGCTCCACCGACGCCTACCGTTCCACCAGGGCAGGCTATGGACGAACAACAAATATTTCGAATGTTCTACGCGATGATGCAAGCCCATTAGAAGGTTCAAGAAGAAGCTCAGCAAAACCAAGCGGAGAAGTTCATCGACAGATTTAGTTCGGAGTTACGAAAGTTAATCAGCTCCGTTGCAACGGACGTTCTTACTACAGCAAGACCCATGGAGTGCGACACAAGGATAGAGTCCAGCCAGAAGCGGCCGTATGCATCAGCACCATACCGAGCACAACAGAAAAGAGTTGCAAAGCGACCACAGATGAATCCACCACCGAGAGTAGCATCAAGAGCCTTAGTTCTTCCTACTTGTCACTACTATGGCAAGATAGGTCATTTCGCTAAAGAATGCCAACGCAGATTGGGACTATGTTTAGCTTGCGGGTCCAAAAAGAATTCGGTAAGGGATTGCCCTGAACGTCGAGAGAAAGCAGTGATGATTCATCAACCAGCCACATCAGCACCTGCCGGAGCACCACAGGAAGAAGTTGCAAAGAAGTCTCCCATACAACAGCCACCAGAAGCACCTCCTCAAGAAATACCTGTCTGTCCATATTGTCGCAGGCGAGGCCATATAGAGAACGAGTGTAGACGCAAAAGGAAATTATGCTTAGCTTGCGGATCCAATCAGCATTTAAAGAAGGAGTGCCCCGAACGTCGAGACAGAGCACCAATGAATAACCAACAAGCGTTACCAGCACTAAGGCCAGCCTTTCCAGCATTGGAAGTACCGCAAATGAGAGTTGAAGGAGTCAGACCACTAGCCCCAGGAGGGAATCAGCCGAGGCCACCCTTGGCACCACAAACAACACTCTTCCAGCAGGCTCAACAGCAGCAGAGGAATCAACTGCAAGAACGTGAACAAGCTCCAGTGATGACTTTGGAAGATGCACAGACCCATGGAGTAGCTAATGCGTGTAATTTCTCGTAGTTACCGGTTTATAGATTTGTTTTATCTTGTGCCTAGTGGTTCGTGACCTCAGCCTTAACCTATGTAATTTTGAACTTGCTATTAACCTAGTATGTTTTTATAATTGATAACTGTAGAGATTATAGAGTCTTTTGTTATTGTGCTTATTTTGGGTTGTTTTGTGAACTTGAATTAAGTTGTACCTCCTTTCATCATCATCTAGAGTACTTATATTCGTTGTACTACCTTGACTTATGCTATTTATGTAGCCTAGTTTTGCAAGCTTATCCTTTTATCGAGCTTGTTCATGACATATGTATTATTGGGTCGACACACTAATACAATTGTCTATTCAGAATCAGTATATTACGGTCTGATCAACCTTAGTGCATTTTGGTTCGCTCTTCGCACGACTACTTCACGTGGATTGAGATATACAGTTGACTAGTATACTTGCCCTCTAGATATGTCTGAGCATATCGTATCAGTTACCTAACTGTACTAATACGAGCATGCGAACAAAGGATTACCAGAATAGGATTTTAATCCATAATTGTCTTGACAAATCCTATTTGAATTCGTTAAACGCCTTGATCCTGATACTTCTATTCTATTATCTCACCCTTGAACTCTTTATTATTGATCTTCGTCTTCCCTTATTTCGGAAAGACAAAATCTCGTGCTTGGTATAGGTTTGATATATAGACAGTACTAGAAATACTCCTCAGGCCGGTCGCATTGTTGATGACCCTTTTATAAATGATTAAGGGAATACCATAGGTGATATGTTTGGTGTTAAAGACTTGAGGATTCAATAACATGATTAAATAAGTTGGGGCATAGCTATATTAGATGTATAGCCTTAGAGGATAGATGGGTAAATTCTAAGTTGGGTAGAGACCGCAGTGTTCACTTGAGAAGAGTCCTTTAGACTGAAATCAAGTAAGATTGGATAGAAGAACCCTACCATATTTTAATTTCGAGGACGAAATTTTTATAAATTGGGTAGATTATAAGCCCCCTGATTTTCATGAATTTCTAATTTGGCTTTTCATAATTTTTCTGGAATTTTTTAGGATTTTTCTGTGATTAAAACCTAGGCTTTTAGTAATTAAATGATTTTTAAATACTGTTTATTAATATTAAAATATTATAGAAATAATATTTTATGGTGTAAAATGGAGAACCGGACATAAGATAATTTTTCGAGAATTTATTGGACTCCGGAAGCATCTATAAAGCCCTAAAAACTATTAAATAAATAAACCGAATTAAATCCGTGTCAACGCCCAACATCCCCATGAGAGCCGAAGCCAAGCCCAAGGAGCGTTGACCCAGCCCTAAATCCTAGGTCTAACCCTAGTCTAATTTCTGTATGTATAAATATATAATTTCCTATTTTTCTCCATAAACAAAAATAAAAGAAAAAGGAAAAAAAGCCCTAATTACTAAAAATTCCTAATTCTAATTAACCCTAACCCTAACCCTAACCTAGCCGTCGGCTACCCCCCCGCCGGAGCAGCCGACCTCCCCCTTCCCGCGGCGAGCCGACCCCCTGCCGGCCTCGACCTCCTCCCTTCGCCACCAAGCTCAGCCGATAATCCTCCGCGCTGCCCGCCTTCCTCCACGCCCGCCGCCGACTCGCCGCTCCACCCGAGTCCGCCTCTTCCCCGACTCCGCCTCGTCGATAACTGCCCCGACCACCTGAGCAGCGCCCTGCCCTAGTCGGACCCCCAGCCACCGTCTCCCTCGACTCCGCCCATCTCCTCCCCGCTCACAGCTCGACCACGATCCACTTCCTCCTCCCCGATCCACCTCCTCCTCCCGCCTCTCGATAACTCCGCCGTACCCCTGATCTCCGCCGACCCAACTCCGGTCATCCCCGAGGCCGCCTGACAGCGACAGCCCCTCCCCCGACCGTCCAGTTCACCGATCCCCTCCGGCCGTGCGGGTCTTCCCAGCGGCTGTGCGTTCTTCGACCCCGTTGGAGCAGCGATCCCCTCCGGCCGACCACAGCAAGCCCTAGCCACCTCCGGCCGCCCGCTGATACGGACACGACAGCCCTGAATCGGACACAAACAGAAACCCTAGTCTGGACACAGAGACTTGGATACGTCCAGGACACGAAGTTGACCCTCGGACACGAGAAAATTTGGTTTTCGGAGCCCTATTCAGGTATTCTTTTCTCTCTCCTCGCTGATCCGATTTTGATTCCGTCAGTTGCGTCGCGTAGACTGTGTGACCCTCTCGGTGCCTGTACAACTCGCTGGGTGTATCGCGTCCTGTGGCGATCGCGAACCGCGATCCAAAAACAGAAAAAACAACGCCTTGTTTCACCCCGGAACTGAGTGCGCCCCGCCAAACGGGATGACTTGGTCGCACGCGGACTTTACCGAAACGTGCGTGTCGATGATACGGACATTTAGGATTTCACAGAAGTTGATTCGGATGTGCGTGCACACCGGAATCAACGCGTATCCGCGGACACCGTCCCGTATCCGTCCTTTCTGGATCATGCTGTAACTTTGTGTACACACATCAGATCGAGACAAAACTTATGCCATCAGACTCATAGCAATACGCTGGTCCTGTGACCCAAGTTTGGTTTGATTATGAGAACGTTGACGAAATTGCGTATCGTGGGCCCCACAGGCTCCACTTGACGAGCGATTTTGTGATCGGCTCATCGGAATCCAATTCTGGAAGTTCCGTTGGGTCCGTATCATCGTTCCTGACTTGTTGACACTGAGTTTGACGAATTTGGAGACCTTTGACCCTGACACACTTTTCGGTACAAAGTGGCCCACATATGGACCCCGCTTTGGCCCAGAAATATTATTTTTGCCCTTGTGTCCAAATTGGAC
This sequence comes from Iris macrosiphon, assembly GCA_036927795.1. Lineage (NCBI taxonomy): Eukaryota > Viridiplantae > Streptophyta > Magnoliopsida > Asparagales > Iridaceae > Iris > Iris macrosiphon. The sequence goes on from JAYESA010000007.1 coordinate 155,502,079, forward strand.
TCAAGGACAGGCGTTTCTAGCTATTTGATATTTTTTGAATCTAATGGTGATATTTATTTCAGCAACCGGAGTAGTACCTACAGATCCCGCTGCTACCAGAGCTACAATTGGAGCCAGGACCCCAGGCAAGTGTACCTCGCCAAATCCTGCAGCTTTGCTACTTATTTTCTTGACTTAGTTATATATCATGGGCAAGTATACCTTGCCAACTTACAGTTCTTGTTGCATATTTCCTTGCTTTATTTATATTGTTGTGCATGCTTGGCCTAGGACCGTGTGACTTACTTAGCGTCCGATTATTAGTTGGGTGCCAACACCGTACGCGATGTTGTGTATTGTCATCTAGAGATGAACATTCGTGACCCCTTTACATTCTCGTACTTGTCTTATCAAGTACATTATACCCAGGATACTTGACACTATTCATGGACAGGATCTTTCTGAGATATTCATGGTGATTTTGTATAGGATGTAGGATTTGACATTGACATTATATTCCTAGATACTATATGACTTGTTGCATTAGATATGATTGTGCGTGACATGGACATGGTGCATCGTGGACATGAGACGTGTGATTACATGGGATGGGGAGAGACACACAGACTACAGGCTGATCATATATATATAAACCCCTATTATTGTGAGGCACAAGACTCTCGAGCAGAGCTTGGCCCATTACGTGTTATTACCGCTACCGGCTCCCCGACACAGAGGTTGTAGCGGCTCAGCCTGAGTACTAGTGATGCTCTCACTTGCATTTTCATATAGATGGTTATATAGCTTACCCTATTTATTTCATTCTCTGCTGCACTGTATTTATTTTAGCTTGTATTTTCTGTACCTTGCTGTCCCCTGAGGACCTGGATCCGGACTTTGTCCCCAGGACTAGCAGAGGAGATCCACCTAGAGTTATACAGTACAGGAGCATTATCAGGAGCAGAAGCAGGAACAGGAGCAGATACAGAAGCTGTACCGACATCTGAGGACGAGGTCATACCAGAGGACTTCTCCTGAGTATTAGCGTGAGATATTCATTTATTTCTATTTCTAGTTATTTTCTTTCCAGTCTATTTCATTGATGTATCAGGCTTATTCTCGGATTGTTCTCCGAGACACCTTTATTGAGATATGCTAGTTTATTCCTATTTACATTTATTCTGGCATTTGATCTGTGATTATCTATTGTGGATGAGATTAGCATAGACTGTGACTTATATCAATGGACCTACTTATTGTTACATTACAGCTTAAGCATGCCCTGATGGATCCATTAAATTGGGTTTGTCCATCGGTGTGTGCTGCTGGCCATTGCCACGCGTCCGGTCCCTCGGTATTTTTGGACTGGGGCGTGACAGTAATGAAAGTGGTGAAGCGTATCACAGATTAGTTTAACAGGCTATAAAAGATTAAAGAAAAATACATATACATCAATCGAGATGAAGAACCATATACTTGCCCATGAGAGTAAAGTTAAACATGGGTGTTATAGAAGGTGCAAGTAATCGTGAGTTCTAATAAGTTGATGAGATGATCCAATAATGAAGCTAGTGTTATCATACCAAGGGTACTAATGATTCTATATCGAGGATTAGTTGAGCAAGGTGCTAATAGTAAGTGCCTTGTATGATAATATTAAATTAGTATATTAGTTAATATAGATAGAAACTCATTGGAGAAAATACGTGTGATGATAACTTTGATCATTTGGAAGTAATATTGTAAGTAATTCGGGCAGTACAAATTTCAGTACACAGTTGAGAGTGTAGACAATGGGTGTAATTGAGTGCACCTTGAGTATTAGAGACCGTGAGCATTATATGTATAATTGTGGATTTGAAATTGAAGAGTGGAAATGAATTTCAATTTTTAAGAATTTTGAGGAGTTGTGATTCTATGTTATTGAATTTTGAGGATTCAAATTTGATTCAATAAACATAGTCAAAGCTATAAAGATTTTAGAAGTGTTTAAAATTTTATTTCGATATAGAGTACTTGACTTTTGAGGAAGTATATGCATTTTATTTTAAATTGTTCAAGAAGTTAAACTTTGATGATCTTATTTTTGAGGATTAATTTTACGGTGGGTAAGAAATATATATCAGTATATGAGTGGATGAAGTGCATACGTAAGGATCTGTTGACTTGGGCATGATTGAGATGGCACTGCAAACAGACTTATGTGTCCATCTAGAGTTGTATTAGAGAGAGTAGTACTTAGTATGGTGTGTTGCACTTGGTGTGCACTTGAGTGATAAGAACAACTAGTATGAACAATTATAGTAGGAAAGAGAACTAGCAGTGGGTGTACTTGTAGTAGAACTGTGGTACCTAAAGGGATAGAGGTATCAAACCTGGGATGCATCATTGACCTATGCAATCACAACTAGGAATATTTCCAATATATTTATCTTGTTATCCTTATTCCTTCTGAATGTTGCTTCTTTAGAACTTTACTGTCCTTCCTTGATGATATCGTATTTATTGCCTTAATTGATTCTTTTGGATCTGTCTTCAGGATGTCGCCGAAGACACGATCTATGAGAGTGGGAGCACCAGCTTTAGAGGGATCTGCCACATCTCTACCTGATGGACAGACAGCCGTAGTTTCTCCTACATCTCCGATGCATGTGGGAGTATCTGCACTTTCCGGGGGTCCTCCTCCCCCATCTGTTCAGAGGATTGCCGCAGCTGTGACGGACAAACTTCCTCCTCCACCAACTACGATTTTCGGATGTTTGCCTATTGACGGGGCACATATGTTTACTTTGATCCAGGGCATGGTAGATGCCCAGAGACTGAAGGCAGACGCTCAGCGAGTTCAAGCTGAGGCTCTGAGGGTGCAAGCAGAACGCACCAGGCACAGACTAAACTAATGAGAGAGAGCATGGAGAACGCTCACCAGATGGCACTACAGGCAGTTGAGAGAGTTGCCCAGCAGTATCCTGGCCAGCGGCAGCCGAGGGCATTTCAGTGTCAACAGCAGTACCAGGCACCAGTTCGTATTCAACATGATCAACAGACTTGTCATTTTTGTAAGAAGCCAGGTCACCTTTGGGAGAGCTGTAGATTGAGGCTAGGACTTTGTTTGCGCTGTGGCGATGCAGGACACCGAATGAGAGATTGCCCTTTAGTTCAGTGTGCAGCTCCAAATTATAGAGATCCAGTTAGGCTACCTGTGGAACCGTATATTGCTCAGCACCCGCAAAGGGAACCACCCCAACAGGGCGGGGCATTTGCGATGACGGTCGAGGAGACCGATACTGCAGGTAATGTGTTAGCAGGTTCTATTCTTTGCTTCATTCTGTTCTTTCTATTTGATTGATTGATTGATTCCTTAGTATCGTAGTTGTATTCGTGATTTCCTTGTTAGAATGTAGTTAGTAGTACACCTGACAGAGACTGCAATACCATGACAAAAGATACCATGACCGTACATATTTTCCTTAGATTGCATAGTGGATGACTGTAGGTAGAATCTTCGTAGACTGTGATTATTGGGGTTGACCATAGTAGATTTATGAAAAGGTTATGGCTTGACAAGGAGAGATAAGATGCTTAAAATTTTGGAGGATAAGCATTAATTTAAATAAAGATTTAAGGATTTAATATGGCAGAATTGATGAATCATTGATTTTATTAAGATTGAGATATGACTAAATTATCATTAAAATTCAAGGATAAACATTAATTTGAATGAAAGGTTAAGAATTTAATATGGTAGAATCGATGATTTATTGATTATGATAAAATTTATCATTAAAAACTTGAGGAAATGAAGGAGATTATCATTATATTTATTTGACTACGAGATATAAATTTTAAATTTTATATTATAAATGTTGTAATTGAAGATTTCATAAGTATCGCATTGTTTGAGTTTTGTGGAAAAAAAAAGAAACCAAGGAATAAGATCATTGATGTATTAGTGTTTGAATTCAAACTTTTTGGGACGAGATTTCAATTATATATATATGCATTAATCAAGATTAAATTATAGGAGTGGATATTAAATTTCGAGTATGGAATTATTAACTTAAAATTTTGGAGGAAATCGTGGTAAAAATGGAATTTGATTTTATTTCGAGGATTTTCAGGAATACAATAATTTCAGAATTTTGAAAATTGTGGAATGACAATGTGGATTGATTATGTGAGTTTTGAATTTGATGGAATATATATATATATATATATATATATATATAGTGAGTAAATACTACTATTGAGGATCTTAAATTTCGAGGACGAAATTCTTTTAAGGAAGGTAGACTTGTCACTACCACGTTCCAAAAACAGGGGTATTTTTAACTTTTTATATATTATTAATATTATGGTAGTTATATTAAATGATTTCTTGATATGTGTATTTAATTCAAATAATTGCATGAGATGTGTATTTATAATATTATGTACAGTGTTCTTAATGTTGAGCTAGTAGACTTGACCTAGAAGCCCACTAGGTGAATACCTGACCGAATTATAGGGTTGTGTATTAATTTGTATTAATTATAATTTAATTATTTAGGATTGTGATTAATTACCGTAATTTTATTTAATTGTTGCGCCTTACCGTTGCTTCGATATTTGGAGCTCTACCCTAGCTTTTGCCTTCCAACAAATTTTACAACCTTGCCCTAGACGTGCCCGCCTTCCATTCTGACCTTTTTGTAACTCGTAATTATGTTCTTGTGTGCTTCATTTTAGCCGCACAATATTCATCGCGGACGTTTATTTAATTTCTAAATAAAATTTGACTTTGTATCGTTGTGCGTTCCAATCGAAATTGGAGGCAATCTTGACCCATTTTTCGTGCAACCCAAATTAGGGTAATATTCTGATCTGAGTCTTCTTTACTAATGATAATTGTGACCCAACCTAATTTTGGCCTCATGTACTACTAATTAATATTAGAACACTGCTTGCATTTATTTCTATTTAAATTGGGGATACCATTTTGGCTAATCCCGTTTGATCCCAATTTAATCCGAGTGCCCCACTAATTAAGCCCATACCAAACACACAACACCCCCTCACCCTACAAAACACCAAACATTAAATCGCCCACAAAATTTTTATCATTTCATGTGTCTGTGCAAATATCCAATTTAAGGGGGCTCATTTGCAAATATTGCATTAGGTGTCAACACCCCATTGGTTCAAACCAATGGAGAAGCCCAAATCTTTGACTATTCAATAACCCTCATCCTTATATAAATGAATTCTCCATGTCAAATCCTGACCACCCATTCAAAATGGGTGCATCAACACCACTCATTTCTCACTCACCATCCTATTTAATGTCTCTTCACACACTCTTCCCAACCATGACCTAATCCCTAAACCTAGGGAAGCCCCCATCTTCTCTCTCCTCCCTCCTCGCAAGCCCTCAAATGTAGCCACCCTCCTTCCTTTTTATTTTTTCTTTCTTCTTATTCTCTTCTTCTTCTTCTTCTTCTTCTTCTTCTTCTTCTTCTTCCTTTCTTCTTCTTCTCCTTTCTTTTTAAATTTTGGAAAGGGGGAACATCACATCCCACCTCAGTTCAGCCCGGGCCATCCTGGCCGGCCGAGCCCCGCCGACTGCCAAACCGTTCCTCCTCCAAACTCTTTCTTTCCCGGTCGACATCCTCTCAGGCCACGTCGACGAGATCCGGCAGCCCACAGCCACTGCCCCATCCCGAGCTCCGACCTCGCTCCACTTCCCATCTCGGCCATCCCCTCCGGCCACGTCGACAATCTTCGATGGCCCGCAGCGCAGCCACGACCCCCTGCTGTCCCCGCAGTTCGGCCTGCACTCCTGCACAGCTCCGCCCGACTCTTATCGCTGCATTCCTCTCTGGCCAACCCCTGCACCAGCTTCTCCCCCGCCTGAAACTCTCGACGCCGACCAACTCCCCCTCCCTGCATCCCCCGGTACCACCACCATCGGAATTACCACCACCCAGAACCACCCTCGCCTGAGCATCACCCCGCGGCCTACTGCTGCACTCCGGCACCACCACCATATCATGCTAGCACCACCACCATCATTATCAACTATCACCATGTCACGCCCCAGTCCCAAAATACCGAGGGACTGGACGCGTGATAATGGCCAGCAGCACACACCGATGGACAAACCCAATTTAATGGATCCATCGGGGCATACTTAAGCTGTATATAAGATCTACAACAATAAGTCAGAACTAATCTCATCCACAGAAAAGATAATAAGATCAACAGCAATAAGGAAAGTAAATCAAACATCCAGTCTCAGCAAAGTAATTCAGGAAAACAACCCGATATAAAGTTTGTTACAAATGTTCTCATAAACAGGAAATAAATAGTTTAATTTGCCATAAAAACTGAGCATGAAAGTAGCAGATGTTCAGGAGAAGTCCTCAGCGATCACCTCGTCCTCAGGTACTGGTACTGTTCCGAGAAGTGCTCTTGTTCCGTATATCTCTGGGTCGAACTCGTCTGCTAATCCTGGGGACATAATCCGGATCCAGGTCCTCAGGGGACATAGCAAGGTACAAGAAAGCTCATGCCAAAATAAATGCAGTACAGCAAATAATGAAATAATAGGGTCAACTATATAACCATCTATGTGAAATGCAAGTTGAGAGCATCACTATAACTTAGGCTGATACCACTACAAGATCTGTGTCTGGGAGCCGGTAGCGGAGTTTACTATGAGTTTTACTATGTGTTTACTATGGATTATATATATATATATATATAATCAGCCTGTAGCATGTGTGTCTTTTCCCACCCAATGTAACCACACGTCTCATGTCCATAACGTCTCATGTCCATGTCACGTGAGATCATATCTAATGCAGTGAGTCATACTATGAACTAAAAATATAATGTCTATGTCAATCCTGCATCCTACACAGAATCACCATGAATATCTCAGGAAGATTCTATATCATGATCTGTGTCAGGTGTCCTAGGTATATTGTACTTGATATGGCAAGTACGAGAATGTAAATGTCACGATATCCATCTCTAGTTGACCTTACACAACCCCGTGTACGGTGTTGGCACCCGACTATTAATCGAAAGCTAAGTAAGTCAAACAGCCCTAGGTTTAAGCATGTACAATAGTTATAATTAAGTCTAAGTAATATGTAACAAAACTGCAAGTTGGTAATGTACACTTGCCTGAATTTTCGGCTCGAATTGTAGCTCTGGCTTCAGCGGGAATTGCAGGCAGTACTCCAGTTACTGAAATAAATATCACCATCAGATCCAGAAAATATAAATCAGTTAGAAATGCCTATCCTTAAGTCCAATTTGGACACAGGGGCGAAAATGACATTTCGGGTCAAGGCGGGGTCCACATGTGGGCCGCTTTGCACCGAAAAATGCGTCAGGGTCAAAGGTCTCCAAATCTGTCCAACTTAGTGTCAACAGGTCAGGAACGATGATACGAACCCAACGGAACTTCCAGAATTGGATTCCGATGAGCCGTTCTCAAAATCGCCCGTCAAGTGGAGCCTATAGGGCCCACGACACGTAATTTTGTCAACGTTATCAGAATCAAACCAAACTTGGCTCACAGGACCAGCATATTGCTACGAGTCCGATGGCACAAGTTTTGTCTCGATCCGACGTGTGTACACTAAGTTACAACGAGATCCAGAAAGGACGGATACGGGACGGTGTCTGCGGATACGCATTGATTTCGGTGTGCACGCACATCCGAATCAACTTCTGCGAAATCCTGCACGTCCGTATCAACGACGCGCACGTATTGGTGAAGACCGCACGAGACCAAGTCGTCCCGTTTGGCGGGGCGTACTCGGTTCTGGGGTAAAACAGGGTATTATTTTTCCTGTTTTTGGATCGCGGTTCGCGATCACCACAGGACGCGATGCACCGAGCGGGTTGCACGGGCACCGAGGGGGTCATACAGGTTACGCGTTGTAACTAACGGAATAGAAATCGGGGCAGCGAGGAGAGAGATATGAGTACCTGAATAGGGCTCCAGAAAACCGAATTCTCCGTGTCCGCGTCGCGTCTACCGTGTCCTGGACACTGTGTCCAAGCTAGGGTATAGATTCTGTGTCGTCTGAGTCTGTCGGAGACTAGTTGGACGACTGAGGGGTTGCCGAAGTCGGTCTGGGGAGGTCGGCGAAGTCGTGGGTGGCCGGACCTGGTGCTGGAGGGCGGCGGAAATCGCTGGAGTCGGGTTCGGCCTAGGGTTCTGCTGGCGGACACGGCAGGACGACCAGGGACTGGGTCGACCGGAGGCAGGGGACTTCAGCGGGGGTTGCTGCTGCAGGAAGGGGTTGGCCTGGCAGTGCTCAGGGCTGACGGAGGCAGGCGGATAGTGGCTGAAAGGGGCGGCGCTGAGACCGGTTCGAGGGGCTCGCGGAGGGCGGAGGGAGAAGGAGGAAGAGGGGAGAGAGGAGGCTGAGGCGCTGGTCGGCCGGCTCTGTGGGGTGGCGAGGTCCGATCGAGGGAGGAGGAGGTGGAGAAGGCCAGGGGAAGGTCGAAGGGAGGTGGCGGAGGAAACGAGTGGCCGGAGAAGGGGATTAGGGCTTATATAGAGGCGGAGAGGGAGCTGGGTCGCCGACCGTTGCTGGCAGGGAGGCGGAGCGGCAGCGGCCGGTGCGGGGATGCGAAGCGGAGGGGTCGACGGAGGGTGCGGGAGAGGAAGAGGGAAAGTCTCAGGCGGTTACGGGTGGAGGACGGCCGGAGGCGCCGGCGGGTGCGGAGCTAAGCAGTCGGGGAGAAGAGAGAGGGGTTTTCGGTTTCGGGCGGGTCGGGTCTAAGCGGGTCGGGTTGAACCCAGATCCGACCCGCTAGGGCCTAGGGCGGTTTGGTTTGGTTTGGTTTAGCTGGACCGGCCGGTTCGGTTCGGTTCAGGCCAAATAAACCGGGTTTAGTATGGTTCAAATTGGTTTAATTTAAACAATAGTTTTCAGGGTTTTTAAAATACTTTCGGGGTCCAATAAATTCCCAAAAAATTACCCTATGTCCAATTTTTAATTTTACAGTAGAAAATATAATTTTCATCACATTTTAATATTAATTAATATTATTAAAAATCATTTAATGATTAAAATACCTTAGTTTAATTAGAGAAAAATCTCAAAAAATTCCAGAAAATTGTAAAAATCCAAATTTAAAAATTCTTGAAAATCAGGGGGTTTACAATCTATCCCCTTAAGAGGATTGCGTCCTCGCAATCAAAGAATAATCGGTCAACAGAGATGACATGGTTGCAAAATTTATTCAAGCACAACACGATAAAGAAAAGTCAAGTTTGAGGGTTTTAAACACATAGGAAAATCATTTCCCTAAGCAATGTAATTTCCCAAATATAAAAAATCTAGAAAATTATAGTTTTTAGAAAACCAGGTTATCCTTCAAAAACATATCAAGTTAACATTTATAAAATATTCTAGGTTATTTAACAAGTTTAAAATTACTAGGTGATCACTAGGTTATCTATTATTAACAAGTCAGGTTAAGTGTAAGGTCACGAACCAGCAGGCACGAACTAAAGCAATACTAGGAACGAGATAACTACGAATCACTTACTCGCATTAGCTACTCCATGCATCTGCGCGTTCTCCAAGGTCATCGTCAGAGCTTGTCCGCGTACTTGCAGTCGATTCCTCTGTTGCTGCTGAACCTGCTGGAAGAGCAGTGCCTGGGGTATCAAAGGCGGCCTCGACTGATACCCTCCTGGAGCTGGTGGTAGGACTTCTTGAACTTCCGTTTGTGGTGCTCCCAATGCTGGATAGGTTGGCCTCGCTTGCTGGTTAACCATTGATGCTCTTTCTCGACGCTCGGGGCATTCCTTCACTAAATGCTGACTGGACCCGCAAGCTAAACATACTTTCATTTTCTGTCTGCACTCGTTCTCTATATGGCCTCGCTTGCGACAATATGGACATATAGGTAGTACTTGTGGGGATGCTTCTGGTGGTTGGTGCAGGTGAGACTTCTTTATAATTTCTTCCTGTGGTGCTCCGGCTGGTGCTGTTGGGGCTGGTTGTTGAATCATCACTGCTTTCTCTCGACGTTCAGGGCAATCCCTTACCGAATGCTTTTTGGATCCACAAGATAAACATCGTCCCAGTCTGCGTCAACATTCTTTAGCGAGATGGCCTACCTTACCACAATAGTGACAAGTAGGGAGGACTAGTGCAAGTGGTGGATTCAGCTGTGGTCGCTTTGCAACTCTTTCTTGTTGTGCTTGGTCTGGTGCTGTTGCATATGGCCGCTTCTGGCTGGACTCGATCCTTGTGTTGCACTCCATGGGTCGTGTTGCAGCAAGAACGTTCACGTCTAAGGTAGGTGCATTTGAACTGATTAATCTCCGTAACTCCGAGCTAAATCTGTCGATGAACTTCTCCACTTGGTTTTGCTGATCTTCTTGTTGAACCTTCTGATGGGCTTGCATCATCGCGTAGAACATTCAAAACATTTGTTGTTCGTCCATAGCCTGCCGTTGTGGAACGGTAGGCATCGGAGGAGCAAGCTGCGTTGATGGTGGAACGTCATCTTCCAGGATTCTCGAGGCATTCTGTCTTGCTGGACTGAGTTGTTGTGATGTTTGACCTTCATCCACTAGTATCACTTCATCTTCGTGGTTAACCACAACATCTTGTGGTGCTGCTGGATGAGTCTCTTCGCCGGCTTGTGGATCTATAATTCTGCAGTCAAAATAAACTATAAGAAGCGCACAGGAATCAAGGCAGGAGGCAAGTCAAAAATTAATTCGAATACGATACAGATATCAAGAACGTTTTCAAGCAAGTGGATAAGATTCTAAAAACTTATTCTATCTTATTGCAGGCCTGTTCGGTCCCTAAGTTGAAACCGAACAATTTAGTCGTTGACCTGCATGGGCCACCACAAAAACCATGTCACGCTCCAGTCCCAAAATACCGAGGGACTGGACGCGTGATAATGGCCAGCAGCACATACCGATGGACAAACCCAATTTAATGGATCCATCGGGGCATACTTAAGCTGTATATAAGGTCTACAACAACAAGTCAGAACTAATCTCATCCACAAAAAAAATAATAAGATCAACAGCAATAAGGAAAGTAAATCAAACATCCAGTCTCAGCAAAGTAATTCAGGAAAACAACCCGATATAAAGTCTGTTACAAATGTTCTCATAAACAGGAAATAAATTGTTTAATTTGCCATAAAAACTGAGCATGGAAGTAGCAGATGTTCAGGAGAAGTCCTCAGCGATCACCTCGTCCTCAGGTACTGGTACTGTTCCGAGAAGTGCTCCTGTTCCGTATATCTCTGGGTCGAACTCGTCTGCTAATCCTGGGGACATAATCCGGATCCAGGTCCTCAGGGGACATATCAAGGTACAAGAAAGCTTATGCCAAAATAAATGCAGTACATCAAATAATGAAACAATAGGGTCAACTATATAACCATCTATGTGAAATGCAAATTGAGAGCATCACTAGAACTTAGGCTGATACCACTACAAGCTCTGTGTCTGAGAGCCGGTAGCGGAGTTTACTATGAATTTTACTATATGTTTACTATGGATTATATATATATATAATCAGCCTGTAGCCTGTGTGTCTCTCCCCACCCAATGTAACCACACGTCTCATATCCATAACGTCTCATGTCCATGTCACGTGAGATCATATCTAATACAGTGACTCATACTATGAACTAAAAATATAATGTCTATGTCAATCCTGCATCCTACACAGAATCACCATGAATATCTCAGGAAGATTCTGTATCATGATCTGTGTCAAGTGTCCTGGGTATATTGTACTTGATATGGCAAGTACGAGAATATAAATGTCACGATATCCATCTCTAGTTGACCTTACACAACCCCGCGTACGGTGTTGGCACCCGACTATTAATCGGAAGCTAAGTAAGTCAAACGGTCCTAGGTTTAAGCATGTACAACAGTTATAATTAAGTCCAAGTAATATGTAACAAAACTGTAAGTTGGCAAGGTACACTTGCCTGGATTTTCGGCTCCAATTGTAGCTCTGGCTTCAGCGGGGATTGCAGGCAGTACTCCGGTTGCTGAAATAAATATCACCATCAGATCCAGAAAATATAAATCAATTAGAAACGCCTGTCCTTAAGTCCAATTTAGACACAGGGGCGAAAATAATATTTCGGGTCAAGGCGGGGTCCACATGTGGGCCGCTTTGCATCAAAAAATGCGTCAGAGTCAAAGGTCTCCAAATCTGTCCAACTTAGTGTCAACAGGTCAGGAACGATGATACGAAGCCAACGAAACTTCTAGAATTAGATTCCGATGAGCCGTTCTCAAAATTGCCCGTCAAGTGGAGCCTGTGGGGCCCACGACACGCGATTTTGTCAACGTTATCAGAATTGAACCAAACTTGGCTCACAGGACCAGCGTATTGCTACGAGTCCGATGGCACAAGTTTCGTCTCGATCCGACGTGTGTACACTAAGTTATAATGAGATTCAGAAAGGATGGATACGGGACGGTGTCCGCGGATACGCATTGATTTCGGTGTGCACGCACATCCGAATCAACTTCTATGAAATCCTGCACGTCCTTATCAACGACGCGCACGTATCGATGAAGATCGCACGCGACCAAGTCGTCCCGTTTGGCGGGGCGTACTCAGTTCCGGGGTGAAATAGGGCATTATTTTTCCTATTTTTGGATCGTGGTTCGCGATCACCACAGGACGCGATGCACCGAGCGGGTTACACGGGCACCGAGGAGGTCATGCAGGCTACGCGTTGCAACTGACGGAATAGAAATCGGGGCAGCGAGGAGAGAGATATGAGTACCTGAACAGGGCTCCGGGAAACTAAATTCTCCGTGTCCGTATCGCGTCTACCGTGTCCTGGACACTGTGTCCAAGCTAGGGTATAGATTCTTTGTCGTCTGAGTCTGTCGGAGACTAGCTGGATGGCTGAGGGGTCGCTGGAGTCGGTCTGGGGAGGTCGGCGAGGTCGTGGGCGGCCGGACCTGGTGCTGGAGGGCGGCGGAAATCGCTGGAGTCGGGTTCGGCCTAGGGTTCTGCTGGCGGACACGGCGGGGCGCCCAGGGACTGGGTCGACCGGAGGCGGGGGACTTCGGCGGGGGCTGCTGCTGCAGGAAGGGGTCGGCCTGGCGGCGCTCAGGGCTGACGGAGGCAGGCGGAGAGTGGCTGAAAGGGGCAGCGCTGAGACCGGCTCGAGGGGCTCGCGGAGGGCGGAGGGAGAAGGAGGAAGAGGGGAGAGAGGAGGCTGAGGTGCTGGTCGGTCGGCTCTGTAGGGTGGCGAGGTCCGATCGAGGGAGGAGGAGGTGGAGAAGGCCAGGGAAAGGTCGGAGGGAGTTGGCGGAAGAAACGAGTGGCCGTAGAAGGGGATTAGGGCTTATATAGAGGCGGAGAGGGAGCTGGGTCGCCGGCCGTTGCTGGTAGGGAGGCGGAGCGGCAGCGGCCGGTGCGGGGATGCGAAGCGGAGGGGTCGGAGGAGGGTGCGGGAGAGGAAGAGGGAAAGTCTTAGGCGGTTACGGGCGGCGGACGGCCGGAGGCGGCGGCGGGTGCGGAGCTGAGTAGTTGGGGAGAAGAGAGAGGGGTTTTCGGTTTCGGGCGGGTCGGGTCTAAGCGGGTCGGGTTGAACCCAGATTCGACCCGCTAGGGCCTAGGGCGGTTTGGTTTGGTTTAGCTGGACCGGCCGGTTCGGTTCGGTTCAGGCCAAATAAACCGGGTTTAGTATGGTTCAAATTGGTTTAATTTAAACAATAGTTTTCAGGGTTTTTAAAATACTTTCGGGGTCCAATAAATTCCCGAAAAATTACCCTATGTCCAATTTTTAATTTTACACTAGAAAATATAATTTTTATCACATTTTAATATTAATTAATATTATTAAAAATCATTTAATGATTAAAACACCTTAGTTTAATTAGAGAGAAATCTCAGAAAATTCCAAAAAATTATAAAAATCCAAATTTAAAAATTCTTGAAAATTAGGGGATTTATACACCACTACCACCACCCGCTCCCTCTTCTCTTCTCCGAACAGCACTACCCCCTCCCCGACTGCTACTTCAGAACCACTACCCTCCACCTGTGAGTCTCCCTCTCCCTCTTCCCTCCTTCATTGTAGAGGAATCGATTCAATAGTGTATATATGTATGTATAAATGTATGCATTTATGTATGTAGGTAGTATGTTGTATTGGTATATATATAAATACGTATTTTTGTATATGTATATACATATATATATGTATGTATTTTGGTATGTATATATGCAGCATATATATATTTGTATTGGTATATATATATATGTACTTGTATACGTATATAGTATAGGTATATTTTATTGGTATATATACGCATAACACATTTGTACAAAACAACCATTATTTAAGAATATATATACTGAATATATATACATATATATATACTAGTGAAAATATACATATGTTATATATATATATATATATATATATATATATATATATATATATATATATATATATATATATATATATATATATATATATATATAACATATGTATATTTTCACTAGTATATATATATGTATATATATTCAGTATATATATATTCTTAAATAATGGTTGTTTTGTATAAATGTGTTATGCGTATTTTTAACATATGTATATATATGTAATATATATATTTCTATTTAGTGTATATACACTTATACATATTTTGTATATAATTTGGTATAACCATATATATGTATTATATTTAATTATTGATAATATATAATTTTTGAATGTTTTAGGTGACCCGAGTGTAATTACGGATACCCCGTCTTTACCTTGACCTGTAACCCTGTAAATGACTGCCACATGTACACTGACGTACTGGCGAGTCCCGTATCATTTTGACCGTCTGTCTTGCACATCAATCACAGACGCGACGCCCGTGCAACTTGACGCACTTGACCCTAGTTGACTAGTGCCATACCTGGCATAGCCCCTGAGTTCGATGTATTTTGATTGTGTGTTAGTGTAGCATCTGATTCAAATATTATATTATTTTATGATATGTCTATAGGACTGTTGGGTCATCCAGGCGATACACTGGAATAGGACATTGGTATTACCAGCTAAGGACCCAAGGCGAGTACATTCTCTGATAATTTCTAATTACTTGATAATATCTATAAATTCAGTATCTAGAAATGTTACATCTGATTCTTGACACTGTGCTACACGGACTAGTATATAGATTGGATCTGCAATCATGAGATGTTACATTAATTATCGTATTGACAGTGTACACGATATTGATATTTAGACCTTATACATGATATATTGGATATTGCTCGTGTATCGTGACGTGTCGTGATTGGATCCACTGTACTAGTTGGGGGCAGGGGAAATTTTAGTAGATTATGTGATCATACCCAACTCTACATGCATCATAGCTCACCCCACATCTTACGTCGGGTGCGGCCTGACCATTACATGCCTCATAGCTGTTATATATGATTAGCCTGACCACTAGTAGCATCATAGCTAACCAAATGGTTAGCCTGACCTTACATAAATCATAACTAATCATATGTAACCAGCCTTATCTTGTCCCAAGCTGATCACATGATAGACTAATGTTTCAAACACTTAGAATAGTTACAGTTCTCTATTTTAGATCATATACCACATCATCCGTATATGATACTGTACCTCGTTCTCTTCATTTCATTTATGCACTGACTATATCATATTGTCTATATTGTCTGTCTCTTTACATTGCCTGTCTCTTTATTTTACCATTGCATTTATTCACTGTCTTCTCTCAATATATAGCATTATCTGTTTATTGTTTTATAGCCCTTATCAATTAAATGGAAATGTTATTTGAGACGTACTTTGCTCCTTCCTGACTGGAAAATATTTTCCAGACTATGCCTAGAGGACTGGTGTCCGACACTTATGGACCACAGGGTGAGTAGCTGAGACTTGGACTTGGTAGTTCAGTTGTGATTCCGGGAGGTTTAGTCGGAATCACTAGTTATCTAGTTAGTTCTTTTAGCATATTATTTTTGGTACCGGATTTGTCTCTGGCATATTCTCTGAGACTTGGATTATATTGTTGAGTTAGACTACTTCTATTTTTGACTTGTATTGCATTTTATCTTATTTCTTCGAGATCTTATCGTGCTATAGTTATGTGATTGAGTATGTTGTTCATATTATATTGTGATTATCCGTGTCTCTGTAGGGAGTTGGATATCCATGTGAGATTGATCAGATAGTACCATGACCTAGACAGTGTTCTACCGCCGATGCTGCGGCGTAGGCTGGACGTACCCACGCTCTCGTGCTTCTATACCGGGTGTGGGTCGTGATATTTGATGAACAGAGTCTTCCATCAGTACTTAGATAAGTTTGTGGTTGTATTTATTGATGACATCTTGGTATACTCCAAGGGCCACGAAGTGCACGAGGAGCATCTCAGAATTGTGCTGGAGACGCTAAGGAAGGAGAGGCTGTATGCCAAGCTTAGCAAATATGAGTTTTGTCCGGATAGGGTGCCTTTCCTGGGATATATCATTTCAAGAGAAGGACTTTTAGTTGATCCGGAGAAGGGTGCTGCTATAGAAACTTGGCCCACACCTACATCAGTTACGGAGGTGAGAAGTTTTCTCGGACTTACTGGATATTATCAGAGGTTCGTGGAGAACTTCTCATAGATTGTAGAGCCTATAACATGGTTGACGCGTAAGGACCAGGAGTTTACTTGGACGGAGGATTGCCAGAAGACCTTTGAGCAGTTAAAGAGACGATTAACGACAGCACCAGTCTCGACTCTTTCTTCAGGATCGGGAGGATACGTAGTTTATAGTGATGCGTTAGGTAGTAAAATATGATATGTTTTGATGCAACATGGTAAAGTTATAGCTTATGCATCGAGAAAGCTGAAGGTTCATGAAAAAAACTATCCAACGTACGATCTCGAGCTAGCTATAGTAATATTTGCATTAAAGATATGGTGGCACTATATTTATAGAAAGAGGGTAGAAAATTTTACTGATCACAATAGTCTGAAGTATGTCTATACTCAGAAAGAGCTTAATATGAGGCATAGACGTTGGTTAGAGTTGATGGTCGATTTTGATATAGATTTATAGTACCATCCGGACAAGGCAAACGTTGTAGCAGATGCACTCAGCAGGAAGCCCATAACTTATTTCTTGACGATGTAGCCCCAATTATTAGGGGACCTACAGGAGCTTGGGATAAAGGTTATTTTACTAGGGCAAAGTAGGCAGTTGGCTAATCTTGAGGTTAAGTCGTCACTAGTGGAGAGGATTAAGGCATCATTACCTACATATGCTAAGTTTCGGAGACTTAAAGAGAGGACGGAAGTCGGCATACAGACAGGACTTCAGATCCATGAGTACGAGAAGTTAAGGTACATGAATTGCCTATATGTTCTGAATGGGGAGTTGAGACATGGGTTGATGTGTGAAGCACATAGCTCCATGTATTTTATTCATCAAGGTGATACAAAGATATACCGAGATTTAAGGCAGTACTATTGGTGGAATGGGATAAAGGAAGAGATTGCACGGTTTGTGGTAAAATATTTAGTCCTTTAATAGGTTAAGGCCCAGCATCAGAGGACCGCTGGTATGTTACAGCCGCTTTCCATCCCCGAATGGAAGTGGGAACTTATCACTATGGATTTCATTACAGAATTTCCATGAAACCCTAGTGGGAAGGATGTAGTTTGGGTTATTGTGGATCGACTCACCAAATTAGAATATTTCTTGTCATTCAGATTGGACAGTCCACAGAGATTCTAGCCGACATGTATATGCGATAGATCATAAGGTTACATGGAGTACTGGTTAGTATTATGTCGGATCATGACTCAAGATTCATATCTCATTTTTAGTGAAGCATGCATAAGATTCTTGGCACCGACTCAAGTTCAGCACTGGTTATCATCCACAGACAGACGGTCAGTCGGAGCGCACGATCCAGATCCTAGAGGATATGTTAAGGTCATGCATGTTAGACTTTGAAGGGTCTTGGGAAGACCATTTACATCTGGTAGAGTTTTTTTACAACAACAGCTACCAGGCAAGAATCCAGATGGCACCTTTTGAGGCACTGTACGGCAAAAAGTGTAGGACTCATATATGTTGGAGTGATGTGGGTGAGTGTTAGATACTCGTCCAGAGTTGGTAATGCAGACAGTTGAGAAGGTAAAACAAATTCAGAGCCATCTGCATAAAGCTCAGGACAGACAAAAGTACTGGGTTGACACACAGTGCCAACCTTTGGAGTTCAAGGAAGGTGAGCATGTATTTCTGAAGATCTCACCTAATCATGGCACTATTCGATTCGGGAGCAGAGGCATGTTGAGTCTAAGGTATATTGGACCTTTTTATATTATGGAGCATGTTGGTGAGGTAGCATACCGTCTTGTATTACCCCCATATCTAGAGGGAGTGCATGATATATTCCATGTCTCACAGCTGAGGAGGTACGTGACTGACCCAAGTCACGTAGTTGATTATTCCGAGATTTCAGTGGGTCCGAGTTTGTCTTATGAGAAATAACCAGTTGGGATACTAGATACTAGTGAGAAGACATTACGGGATCAGATGATTAGACTGGTTCGGTAGCTTGGAAGCATCACTCTTCAGGTGAATCCACTTAAGAGCGAGAGGATGTTATACGACAACATTATCCATATTAATTCCAGGATGCAGGTATGACCTAAGAACTACCCTTAGATTACCATACATTTATAAATTCCTAGAGTAGTTTAATTCTTAATTGTGAGGACGTAATTCTTTTAAGGATGGTAGATTGTAAACCCCCTGAAATTTAGATAAGAATATTTTAGTAATTTTATTAAAATTATAAATTATTAAAATAATTATAGAATTTAGAAATCCTTCAGTGTAGTCTTAATGCCAGGAATACAACACTAGCTTTTTCGTTCCAACCAACTTTGCATAATAGGCTTAGCCGAGCCAAATTAGGCTCATGGCATGTATGTCTCTCATAATTTTATAAACCTATACTTCATTTTGGTCGCACAACAACCGCGACGCTTTTTGACTTAAAAAATGACAGTTGGACACTTTTTTGTTGCGATCAATTTAGACGAGCAACATGAACCAAAATTTTAAAACTGACTTTTATAACCCCTAGCTTAACATGACCAATTATGCATATGACATTAGTTTCACATTTATTTGAGTCCCTGTAGGCTCTAAAAATAATATAGAAATACCGTGCATTTTAACTAGTCAAAAATAACCCTTTTTGATTAATTGTACCTGACCGAGCCCGAACCCCCAACTTGAATCCTCAAGCTAACTTGTCTAACTCACACACAATACCACACACCCATTTCCTACCTTCCTACTCACCAAACACATTTTTTCTCACACCAAATTCTAATTTTTACCTTCTTTCATTTAAATTTCAGCATAAACCTATCAATAGCATAAACCTTGGATCATCTTAACTAAAATGCATCTTATGTACACACAAATTGGGGGAGGGGGGGGGGGGGACCAATCGCAGCCAAAGGAGGGAGGGCTCGGGTTCTAGGGAGAGTTACTATTGACCTTTGGTTTTTAACATAAAATCCCCAACCTTTTCATCTTCCCTTCCATTATTACTACATGTTGCTATAACTCCTAGGGAGTAACCCCCAACACATACATTCAGCCAACCCCTCTCTTCCCAAACAAAAACTTCCACCTATCCTCTCCCTCACGGTCATCTTCTTCTCCACATCCTTGGAGCTCCGGCCGGCCCCAACCCGGAGCAACTCCTCCCTCCTATTGCGACCTCGGAGCAACCCGTCCACCCAGGCGGCCATCTTGGACTGCCGTCGGCCATCGCGAGCGAGCACTGACAGCTGCAAGGGAGCACGGACATCCGTGAGCGAGCATGAACAGACACGAGCGAGCGCGATAGTAGCAGCAACGTCTTTTTCGTGAGGCCCTCTTTGAGGTATGAGCACGACCTTCTCGCTCAATCTTTTTATGAGTTTCTTATCCGTATACATTCATAATATGAAGGACCTTAAACTCCTTCAAGAGTATTGATTTAAAGTATTTTATATTCGGAGAAAGTCGACCCGAAAGTCGAACAAAAAACTGACTTTGCGACAGTTTTAAAACTGTCCAAACGCCCATGTTTCGAAAGCAATAACTCCCAAACCGTGATGCCGAATCAAGTGATTCTTTTTCCTGTGTGAAAACAACATAACCAAGTTTTAAACCCTTTAAATATTTATTTGATTTGATTTTGTTATGTAATTAATTTAATGTAGAAAACTATCAAAAAACTTAATTTTGGAAAACCTAAATTCTTCGATACGGGATGCATCCCGCCAAACGAGGCCACATCATCGCATATGGATTGCACCAAATGGTATGTAACATAAACGTGAACGTGTGAGCTTTCGCTAAATTCGATTTGGACGTGTGTGCATGTCAAAATTAATGCGTATCCGCCAAAAAATATCGTATCGGCCTATTCCGACACCTTGCCGTAACTTTGTATGTACTCATCGGTTCATAATAAAACTTATGTCATTGGATTCACAGCGTTACGAGTCATGTGACCCAAGTTTGGTTCAAATCTAAGAACATTGACGAAACACCATTTCGTGGGCCCCACGATTTTAAATGACGGACGATTTCGTGATCGGCTCATCAGTATCCAGCTCTAGATGTTCCATTGGGTTTGTATCATCTTTCTAGACTCGTAGACAATAAGTTTGATAAATTTGGAGCACTTTAAATCTGATACATTTTTTGGTGCGAAGTGAGCCACAGGTGGACCCCGCTTTGATCCAAAATTGTCAATTCTATCCCTGTGTCCAAATTGGACTTATGAGTAGTCAATCTTAGCTATTTTATGTATTCTAAAAATATTGGTGATGTTTGTTTCAGCATCCGGAGGCGTACTTGCAGATTCTACTTTTTAGGAGCAGTTGACGGAGTTCAGGACCCAGGCAAGTTTACCTTGCCAAACTTGAAGTAGATTATGTTATATATCTGCTTGTATTTCTTTTTATATATATATACTCTTGTGATGTACCTTTTTAACCTAGGGCCATGGGACGTTACTTAACGTCCGAATAAGATTCGAGTGTTGACGCCGTACGCGTGGTGGTATAACGTCTCTTAGAGAGTTGATTTCACGATCCTATTTTTTTACGTGCTTGCTTTATCAAGTACGTCAGACTACAGGATACTTGATACTATTTTATGTGACAAAATCTTTATTGAGTTATTTATGGTGATTCTGTATAGGCTTACAGGATTCGTGATATGAGACTTGCATATTATATAGATATGATTATGATTCATTGTACTAACTATAGGTCATGATCTTGCGTGTTATGGACATGAGACATGAGATTATATTGGGTGGAGAGAGACACACATGCTACATGCTGATTATGTTTATATATATATATATATACTATGTTACTGGAGGTGCTTTAGTCTCTGTACCAGAGCTTGGCACTTTTACTGGCCCTACGAGATACTACTTGCTGCTATAGGCTCCCCGACACAGAGACTGTAGTGATCTCAGCCTGAGTACTAGTGATGCTCTTATTTGCATTTCACTTAGCTGGTTACATACTTGCCCTGAGAAAATACTGTATTTTATTTGGATTAAGTGTTTATTGTACCTTGCTATATCCCCTGAGGACCTGGATTCAGATTATGTCCCCAGGTGTAGACGAGGAGAGCTATCCCAAGGTATAGGTGCTGCTATTAGAGATGTACAGGTTACAGAGGATGAGGTTGTTCCAAAGGACTTCTCGTGAGCACACAATATTCTCACCATTCATTTATTATCCTTAGTCTTCTTAAATATTTGATCTTGTAATGACTTCTGGACATTGTACTGGGAGTTATTTTTATTTCCATTTTGATGACGGGTTTTTTTGTGATATTATTTATATTGCTTTGGTTGGACAGATCATTTTATATTATTGTGACTGGACTTGTCTCTTTGTGATTTCGTTACTTATTGTGATAAGATTAGATATATAAACTGTGATAGATATTTGTAGACTATTTTATATGTATTATAGCTTAAGTATACTCTAACGGGTCCATTAAATTGGGTTTGCCCATTGGAGTTGTGTTACTTGCCATTGCCACGTGGCTAGTCCCTTGATATTTTGGGAGTGGGGCATGACATCGTGGATGATCCTTTATGGCAAGCCAAATCAAAATTATGTTGTGATACTTGACAAAGTTGATCACCTTGGACGTCTTGACTTCAGCGAATGGTACGACTTCCACCCACTTGGAGAAGTAGTCGGTGATGGCCAAGATGAACCGATGTCCCTTAGCCGAAGGCGGACTGATCGGCTCAATGATATCCATGCCCCAGGCTTCGAATGGCCAGGATTCAACGGTCCAGTGTAAAAACTCTGAGGGTTGGTGGATGATGTCATCATAGATTTGGCACGCTTGGCACTTTCTTGCATAGCCAACGGTGCCTGCTACCATTATCGACCAATAGTAACCCATTCTACGGAGGCGGTCCTATAGCTTGGGCCCTGGCTGAAGGGCACCGTAAACCCCATCATTAGCCTCACAGAGAGCCTGCTTCGCTTCTGTATTCGATAGAAATCATAGCAAAAGACTGTCATAGGAGCGATGATACAGCATTTTGGTAGTTGTATCATAATAAAATCGGATGGAACATCTTCGGACCGAAGTGGCTTCCTTTGGGTTCTCGAGGAGAATTCTATAGACTGTATAGTCGATGAATAGAAGTCTCCAGTTTTGTGAGTCAGAGCTTGTCTCTGTTGAGTAGCTCAGGCAATGATAGATGTTTTTCTTCGGGCAGACAAGTTCCCGACCGATCATGGTGATCAGTTCATGAGTATTGACTGGAACAGCTAAAGAGGCTGTGAGTCCAGCTAGGGCATCCTCCTCGATGTTTCATAGTCAGACTTGGTTGATATCGATTTGGAATCACCGTAGGCTTCCAGGTTGTCAACTCCCACTTATTTAGCGAGTTAGAATCCAATGATGAGAGCGTTGTACTCTGCCATATTATTGGAGCATGGCTCAGTGAGGGAGTAGGAATTGTTGATAACCAAATAATATGGAGAGATCAATACTATCCCGACTCCTGCTTCGATGCTGCCTTTGGGCCAAACGACTTCTGCATTTGTCAAACGAATTCTGCATTTGCCAAACGACCATCGAAGAATATTCGCCAAACAACTTCTGTATTTGTCACGGTATTGGAGTCTTCGTCGAGGATCTTCTCATATAGTTTTGAAGTTTTTGGCACCTGGTGGGCTGCAAGAAAATCTTTCAATGCTTGACCTTTGACCACCTTTTATAGGATGAATGCCATGTCATAGATGACGACAGTATTACCCATATGGCTAGGTGAGAGTTGAGCACTCCAGGTTTCACCATGAGGATCCTGAGGGGAATTAAGTCGCGAGATCACTTGGATAGTTTGTTCTGCCACATAATACCGAGTTTTTAGATGGCGAAGACTAGAGTAAGTCACTCCTTTTCGATGGGGTTGTACTTGTGCTCTATGCTGGCCAATATCCTACTGAGATAGTAGATGGCCTACTCATGACCTGCATCGGTTGTCTGGGCTAGCAGAACACCGAGGGATTAATCCCTTGCTCATATATATAGCAGTAAGGGTCTTCCTACCACGGGGGCCACAAATACTGGGGGATTCATGAGGTATTCCTTGATGTCGTCAAAAATGCATTGGCATTCTTCGTTCCAGACAAAGGAGACTCCCTTCTTCATAAGATAAGTGAACGGTCGATGTAAACCCCCTGATTTTTCAAGAATTTTTAATTTGAATTTTTTCATAATTTTCTGGAATTTTTTTGGAATTTTTATTAATTAAAAATCTAGGTATTTTAAATTTAAAGAATTTTTAAATAATATTAAATAATATTAAAATATTATGAAAATAATTTTTTTTTGGTGTAAAATGAAAAACTAGACATAGGATAATTTTTCGGGAATTTATTGGACCCCGGAAGTATTTTTAAAGCCCTAAAAACTATTTTATAATTAAACCGAAATGAACCCTAATTAAATCGGGTTTATTTTAAATAAATTAAACCAAACCAAATGGTTGAACCAAACCGAACCGAACCCAACCCAGCCTTAACGGGTCGGGTCGGATCCGAATTGAACCTGACCCGACCCGGATCCACTAGCCCGAAACCGTTTCTCTCCCAGAACCCGACGCCTCTTAGTCTCCCCGACTGTTCCGGCGCAGCTTCACCTCCGGCCGCCGCGTAACCGCCGGCGACCATCCCTCTTCACCTACCCTCAACTCCCGGCGCCTCCCCTTCCTCTTTCATCAACTCCCGACCGCTCCACCTCGCCTTTTCCCTCTATTTAAACCTAGCTCCCCCCCCCCAAGTTTTCCCTTTCCCCTCCACCTCCGACCATCTCCGCCCACCCGAGCACCCTAACCACCTCACGACCGCCCGACTCCAGCAGCCACCCGTCTCCAGTAGCTCCGCCCAGCCGCCTACCCACCTCGAGCCCTGGCCGCCCTGAACCTCCCCGAGCGCACGTCCCCAACTCCTCTGCCTCAACCACCCTCCTCCAGGCCACCCTCCTCAGCCCCTCGCCGGCCTCCCCTGACCCGCAGCCACCTCCTCCAGAACCTCCTCCCTCTGCCCTAGGCTCAGCCGACCCGAACTCCTCTGCCGAGCAGCCCCGACCTCTCCCCGATCTCCTCCCCCGTCCAGAATACCCCAACAGCTGCTGCCGGCCGCCTGACCTCGCCGCTGCCGCCCCACCTCCCGGCCGACTCCGACCAGCACCTCAACTAGCTGCCCCGAGCCCGGTGAGTCTCTGGACGCAGAAACCGGACACATCCAGGACACGAAAACGGTGTCGACTCGACACGCGAACACGCGCAACTCGGTTTCACGGAGCCCTGTTCAGGTAACCCGTTCTCTCTCCTCGCTGCCCCGATTTCTATTCCGTTAGTTATGACGCGAACCCTGCGTGACCCTCTTAATGTTCGTGCAACCCGCTCGGTGCATCGCGTCCTGTGGTGATCGCAAACCGCGATCCAAAAATAAGAAACCCAACGCCCTGTTTTACCCCGGAACTGAGTGCGCCCTGCCAAACGGGATGACTTGGTCGCACGCGGTCTTTACAGAAACGTGCGCGCCGTCGATACTGATGTGCAGGATTTCGCAGAAGTTGATTTGGATGTGCGTGCATACCGGAATCAACGCGTATCCGCCGATAACGCCCCGTATCCGCCCGTTCTGAATCTCGCTGTAACTTAGTGTACACACGTTGATCGAGACAAAACTTGCTCCATCGAACTCGTAGCAATACGCTAGTCCTGTGACCCAAGTTTGGTTCGATTCTGAGAACGTTGACAAAATCGCGTATCGTGGGCCCCACAAGCTCCACTTGACGGGCGATTTTGAGATCGGCTCATCGGAATCCAGTTCTGGAAGTTCCGTTGGGTTCGTATCATCGTTCCTGACTTGTTGACATTAAGTTTGACAGATTTGGAGACATTTGGTTCTGACACATTTTTCTGTGCAAAGCGGCCCACATGTGGACCCTGCCTAGACCTGAAAATATCATTTTTGCCCCTGTGTCCAAATTGGACTCAAGGACAGGCGTTTCTAGCTAATTGATATTTTCTGGATCTGATGGTGATGTCTATTTCAGCAACCGGAGAATTGTCTGCAAATCTCGCTACTGCCAGAGCTACAATTGGAGCCGGAACCCCAGGCAAGTGTACCTTGCCAAATCCTGCAGCTTTTGCTACTTATTCTCTTGACATATATACATTGTTGTGCATGCTTAAACCTAGGACCGTGTTACTTACTTAGCGTCCGATTAATAGTCGGGTGCCAATACCGTACGCGGGGTTGTGTAAGGTCACCTAGAGATGGATATCGTGACATTTACATTCTCATACTTGCCATATCAAGTACATTATACCCAGGACACCTGACACAAATCATGAGACAGAATCTTCCTGAAATATTCAAGATAATTCTGTATAAGATACAGGTTTATGACATATACATCTTTACATGATTAGATTTTATCCTGACTTATTGCATTAGTTTTGATCTTACGTAACATGTACATCGTGAACTGTGATGTAAGATTATATTGGGTGGGGAGAGTATTACCATATCAAGGCTGATTATATTATAATTAGTCATCTGGAGGTGTCTTAGTCTCTGATACAGAGCTTTGGCGCAAGTTCTGGCCCTTCGAGAGAATACTGCTATGGGTTTCACCGACACCGATCCTGTAGTAGTCTCAGCCTGAGTATGACTAAAACTCTCACTTGCATATCACTTAGCTGGTTTATATTTACCCTATTATTTTATTTATTGCTGCACTATATTTATTTTGGCTTGTATTATCTGTACCTTGCTATGTCCCCTGAGGACCTGGATATGGATTATGTCCCCAGGATTAGCAGACGAGATCTACCCTGAGGTGTACGGAATAGGAGCACTTCTCGGAACAGTACCAGACCCCGAGGACGAGGTGATCGCTGAAGACTTTTCCTGAACATCTGCTCAGTTTTTATGGCAAATAAACTCTTTTGAATTCTTGTTTAAATGAACATTTGTAACAGACTTAATATCGGGTTGTTCCCCGATTTTATTTACTTGTGACTGGATGTTGTTTAATAATTTTTTTGTCGATATTGTTGTCTTTACTCTATGGATAAGATTAGTAAATTTTGATCGTTGTAATACAGCTTAAGTATGCCCCGATGGATCCATTAAATTGGGTTTGTCCATCGGTGTGTGCTACTGGCCATTGCCACGTGGCTAGTCCCTAGATATTTTGGGACTGGGGCGTGACAGTCGATAACATCCAGAAAGGTTTGATATAAATCTTCTGATGTAGGCCAGTCTTCCTTGAAGGCCATAAAGTTCTCTGAGATTTTTCAGTGGGTGCATTTCAAAGATCGCTTTGGTCTTGTCAGGGTCTACGTGGATACCCTTCGAAGTTAGGATTAAACATAGAAATTTACCACTGGCGACTCCTAAAAAAGATTTGTAGGGTTCATCTTGAGCTGGTACGTACGTATAAGGTCAAACACAGTCTTCAAGTCCCTTATATGATTATCTTTGGAGCGAATCTTGACGGCGATGTCATCAACGTAATACTCGACCGTCTTGTGTAGATGCTCACGGAAGATGGTGCTAAGAGCCCACTGTTATGTAGCACCCACATTCTTCAGACCGAAGGGCATGACTGTGTAGCAGTATACTCCTATCGGCGTTCGAAATAATGTATGCTTCTCATCTTCGGGAAACATCTTGATTTGATTGTAGCCTGAGAATCTGTCCATGAAGGACATGCGCTCGAAGCCATAGGTGTCGATCATTATGTCTGTGATCGAAAGAGGAAACTCATCATTAGGGTAGGCCGCATTCAGATCACAGAAGTCAATGCAGATCCGGATCTTTCCATTCTTTTTGACGATGGACACAATGTTGGCTACCCAATCTAGATTATGTTCTTCGTGGACGTAGCCAATAGCTATCGGTTTGTTGGCTTCAGCTTCGATGGCGTTCATAATATCCGGCCAAAACCGTCGTTGCTGCTACTTGACAAGCTTAGTGCTCGGTGAGATATTGAACTTGTGGACCATGATTTATGGGTCCAGTCCTAGCATATCTTTGTGGCTCCAGGCGAAGACATCAATGTATTCCCTAAGAGTTGTAGCAGGGATTCTTGATCCTCATCAGTCAGACTATTACTGATAAAGATAGGTTTAGGGAAGGATTCGTCGTCCAGATTGACTTGTACGACTTCGTCCTCGGTTGGAGGTTCTCTTTGTTTGAACCGTATCTCTCATTGTGCGTCTAGACGTTGGGCCCATGGTTATACTTCAAAGAGTTCATGTGGATCCTCATCGTCTTCCTCAGGGTCAGTTGACACAATATTGGTAGACAATATTTTCTTGAGCATATCCCCGATACTGACATCGGAGTCCCAAAAGGAAGGCTCTGAAGAGTGAGAGTGTAACTCATCTTCTTCATCCGAACCTTCGGGGGTTGTGAGAAGAGTGACATACCCTAAGCCATGCTTGGTCTTATGGTAGTAATCTTCAAATTTGCCTGTCGGAATGGTGAGGCATACGGGCAGTCATCGACCTTTTCTGTAATTTAGACCTCGGTTGATTTTAAGATCATACCCCATCTTCTGGATGAGGCATTTGGATTGACCATTGAACCGATAGAGATATATTTTGTCGGTATCGGGTTCTGGCTCTTGTTCCTCCAAGATGAAGGACCTGGGTTATTCCGAAGATGATGGATTTGTCTCTCCTCCTCCTTTCTGGAATCATGAAGTAGGAACCTTGGCTAGGGAGGATCTGGTTTACTGCATAGGTAGTAGTCACCTGTGTCTGCAAGCGCAGGCCTAGATCGTGCTCCATGGAATATAGTGTGCTTATGTGTACAACTTCAAAGTAGTTCAACGATTGCTATTTATTTACAAAATAATGTATCTTTTTTCAGAAATTATATCGTCTAGAGAAAGAACGTTTGCTTGAGCAACTACATACTCCTCCAGCTCGTCCTTCCCAATATCTACCCCCAGTGTGAGTGACGACTTTGGAGGCTCCCTGCATAGCTTTACTACTAGAGACTTGGACATTTTAAGAGGCAGCGAGGCATCCTTCGAAGGTTGATTCGGTCTATGAAGGTGAACGACTAGAGGTTTGGATATGGTGGATGGTGCCGGACCTTCCTTCGAAGTTTGATTCATCCAATGTAGGCGAACGACCAAAGGTTCGAGTGCCTTTCTGTGTAGTTTTATGACGAGGGGAGAGGTTGTGTCGGGAGCACGTGCCTTTAAACAGACTCTTAAGGACTCTTCTGGTATTGCCCCAGCCTCTATCGTATCATCGGCGTTATTGCCACATTCATCTTGGTAGACCTGTTTGTAAAGGACCGAGTCAGAGTAATAGGCTTCGATCCCTTTGAATGGATCAACATCAACAAACTTTGTTTTGACCATGCCGTGTTTATCGACGTACTTCAGGCACTGGTGCAGGGTCGATAACACGATCATATGTTCATCTATCCATGGGAGTCTGAGCAGGACATTGTAGGATACATCTACATCAATGATGTAGTAGGTGAACTCTGTGTTCAAGTCACCGATCTGGCATTTCAGGTGAATCTTGCCCAGAGGGTAGCTTTTTCCTACATTGAAGCTAGTGATGGCAATATTGGTAGTTGCCAGGCGATGCGTCAGAATGCCCAAGGTCTGAAGCAGACTCCGCGGGATGATGCTGATTGACGAACCTGGATCGATGTACATACAGTCCACCTTGATAGCACCAATGTACCCTGTGTAATACTGGGGACAATCGTGCCGGTTATTCTTTAGCAACATATCCTGTTACAAGAATATAATATTGGACATTGCCTCCAAGATATTATTATAGTGGGGACAAGCAACTGGATCTTCAGCTGACGGCTTGACCTGCGTTAGGTAGGTGTCAGCATTTTATAATGCCTCGCTAAGAGCAGCCCGAGTGTCTTTGGAGAGTCAGAAAAACTCGAATAGAGACAACTTTACTAGAGTGTTGGAGAGATGGGACAAGATATCAAAGTTGTAGGGCTTTTCCAGTCCTTAAGCTGAATCTTTGCACAATGGTTTGTCGAAGCGAGTATCTTTCTTCTTAGACTTGTCCGCTGTTGGTGTAAAACCCCCTTCCTAGAAATCGTATAAACCCTTTTATTTATTTATTATTAATTAAATTATAGTAATTAGGTCCAAATAGGAGAAATAGATTTTTAATAATTTTTATGTTAGGTGTTCGAACACTTAGATGACTTATGGGACCTTCAGGATTTTTTCGGAATTTATTCCATGTAGGAGACCCCTTGAGCAGTTGCTAGCCTAACGATGTGCAATACCCTATTATATAAATTCTCTTATGTGTGAATATATATATATATATATATATATATATATATTAAAATATATATATGTATATATATATATATTTAAAGAAAGGAAAGGAAAAGAAAAGAAAAATAAATATATAATAATAATACTAATAATAATAACAATAATAATAATATTATTTAGTCTTCTACTTATGATACTTAGTTCCTTAGGAATTCTCTCCAGCAACTTTGCATGCATGGACCGCCCACTCCTTAGCATTTGTACCCGAGCCCTCAGAACCTTGCATGCAATGAACCGCCCATTTTAATCCGCTTCACCCGGCCTTCAGCGGATAGTCATCCGCGGACCCAACTTCCTCTCTCTCTCTTAATATATATATATATATATATATATATATAATAAGCTCTCAAAAACCCTAACCTAGAAACTCCAGACCTCTTCTTCCCATCTAGAGCCGTCACCACAGCCAGAGAAGTCTCCCCAAGCCATCCAATCATCCCGTCGACGCCGACATCGCGAACTGTAGTCTCCCACTCGAGGCACCTTCGCTCCGGCGTATTTTCCCGTTGACTCGCTCATCCAAACGCTGTTACGTTTTCATAGGTATGATCTTCCCTCAACCCTCTCCAGTATTTGTTTTATAGTCAACCTCGGAAAATGTGTGCCCCTAGGTGTAAATCAGCGTCCAAAATGGACGGACAGACGAAATTCTGCAATCGCAGAATTCCAGATTGACCACCCATATTGTCGAGTTCGTATCTCCCACCACAGAAATCCGAATTCGGTGATTCTTTTTGATACCTGTAGATTACATGATCTAGTTTATTTTCTGTATTATAACCCTAGGCTAATAGTTGCTGTGGACATAGTTATGTTCGTCACAAAACTGTACGCACCCACTTTTTCCGGTTTTCCAAAAGTTGGAGAACGGAGCGCGCCCCGCCAACCGGGACCGCCCCGCCGTGTGCCAAGTGTACCAAATGGTGCACACAGCATAACGGGACACGTGAAAATTCGTGGGGACTGATTCGGACGCGTGTGCGCGCCGGAATCAGACCGTATCCGCGGACACATTTCGTGTCGCCACTTTTGTGGAACTCGCGAGTATTTTGTGCACGATTGTCAGATTGCGACGAAACTTGTACCACTGGACTCGTGGTAACGCGCTGGTCCTGTGACCCAAATTTCATGCATTTCTGAGACGGTTGACCATATCGCCAATTGGCGGGTCCCACAGTTGACTTTTTGGACCAAATTTTGTTCGGCTCATCGGAATCCAAATTTGGACATACCGTTGGGTTCGTATTGACATTTAGAGTTGTTTGACCCATAGTTTATCCCATTTAGAGACTGTTACCCTCGGCACGCTTTTCGGTGCAAAGTGGGCCACACGTGGACCCCACTTTTGCCCGAAATTACCGTTTTGCCCCTGTGTCCAAATTGGACGAAAGGGATGTGCTTTTTAGCTATTTTGCTCATTCCGGAAACGTTGGTGATATTTATTTCAGCATCCGGAGACATTTGTTCTGTGGCCATAGCTTCTGGTCCTGTGTATTGGACATCTGGACATGACATTTTGCAGTTCTTGCCAGGCAAGTATACCTTGCCATTGTACTGTTATTTATATTCCATATGTTACATGCATCTTTATTTTCTATCTTTAGTTCATATATTTTAACTGTTATATAAAATGCGCGCGACGGTGACGTCGCGATATGTTTTTATTTATGTATTGCATTGACCTTGTTCATGAGACTACCCCATTATCATGTAGCACCATTAGGTTCATTGGCCGTGACACAGTGGTTACACGAGTGTGAGTCTCATATAGATCACGGACTGCGTGACAGGTCTGGCCTCCTGTACGTATGGGCCGTGCGTTAGGAATAGCTGCTGTTAGAAACTTTGCATGCTAGTAGACTTGGCAGTTATTAGAGGTGTTATTGTGTCATGGATGTGACATGCTTAGAGCATGGGGTGGGGAGAACAACAAGTACCGCATTTGAGCTCCTTTACACTTTTTCTGTGACGCCCGGATTCTCCGTTGGAGATACGGGTGGTGATGACCCATATATATACATTGGCGGGCCTCCGCCGTTCAAAAGACGACGTGCCTTTGGGCCCCTGGATCTTCAAAAGAGAACCATGCCAAATCCCAGTTTTCAGCCAGATAGCTCACTT
This sequence comes from Iris macrosiphon, assembly GCA_036927795.1. Taxonomy (NCBI): domain Eukaryota; kingdom Viridiplantae; phylum Streptophyta; class Magnoliopsida; order Asparagales; family Iridaceae; genus Iris; species Iris macrosiphon. The sequence continues at coordinate 155,534,160 of JAYESA010000007.1, forward strand.
GTGGGGAAAGTTGTTCTTAGCTGCATTCACTTAGACGGTTAGGCGACCCCTTTGGATATTTATTTCAGTACTTTATTGGCATGTGTTTAAGTATACTTGTTATGTCCCTCTGAGGACCTGGTCCGCTGCCAGGTGTACCTGTTCTTGAGTATTTGCAGGAGCACAGATTTGGAAGGATATAGATGCTTCATGGATGTCTTCTCTTCGAGCCGTGATTGGTAGCTGGTACTCATATTGTTTGAGTGAGTTGTACTTATATTGTATTTACTTCTCCATTTGAGTTGGTAGTGGATTTGTTTCCACCCAACTATCATCTTTAGATACTTCTTGTTGAGATCTAGTTTCTTAGATACTGGTTATTTATTTCTATATGATTTGGTGGATGAGATTTAGATCATACCCTGTGACTTGTGTTACATTTTATACCACTTGTGGATTTGATATTCATATTACAGCGTACGTGTGGATTTGGTTTCCATATATTGGAGTCACCATATCCATTCGGCTGGCATGCTTACGTGTCCTAGTCCTACGTATTTTTGGGACTGGGGCGTGACATATTTTTGTGGTGGCCCATGCAGGTCAAGAGCATATTGTCTCGGTTACGTTACTGTGCCGAGCAAGCCTGCACCTAGGACTAGAATATAGGATCTCATTCACATTGACTATGATTCATCTTTCTCCTATCTGTTCTATTTGAACAATTGTATCTTGCTTGATTCCTGTACTTCCCTAATAATTCTTTAAGTATAGCCTTCTCCTAGAATATAGAAGTTCCTGTTGTTAGATGATAATTAGAGTAGCACACCTATTTAGAATACAACGAGAATATAGAGACACCACTAAGTTTAGAATATCTAGTAAACCCTAGAATTTCTTACCTTTAGAATTGGTTTACCACTACCCGGATGTATTATGAGGACTTGAGAGTAGTATAGACACTACTAGAGTTAGTTAGAAGGTTACCATAATATTTGCCCCTAGCATTGAGTAACCCATAGAAAACAAAACTTAATGTTTGGACTGAACCTAACCTTCATAGTTAGATGATATTGGAACTATAAACTTATGTCATTATCTTGTTATTAGTAGACAGCACCCTAGGAAGCCTAGAGGAATGTAATCAACACTTCTCCCTTGATCATACCCCGAACATAGCAACTAACACCCCACTCCCCTTAGAGAACCATGATGCTATCTAGAGCCCTCTATCTTTATTTTATATATTGTTTCCCTGCGACCATAGCGCTCGCTATTTTGCGACGGCTAATTACGTTTTTTCTCTTCATCTTTCAACTCGTGCCATCTGACACTTCGGATAGTAGGCCAAGTAATTTTATTCTTTGTTAAGGGCTCATAGTTTGCTAGGCTTATAGTTGTAGCCTTGAGTGTGAAATTTTTATGCTTGGTAGTTAGAACTTGATAAGTTTAAGTTGTTTTGTAGATTGTGACCAATGATTAACCCTTAGCTTTTAAATCGTATAATTTGTACCCTCACCTCGATACAAGTTAGACCCTTCCTCCTTGACGGCCAGTAACTCTTCTATCCTTACCATCGACACTTGCTTGTAAGTGCTATGACTAAGACTTAGGATGACCATTACCTACATAAAAAGGATACCCTAATCAATACCAAGATTTTTCCTCATATACCCTAATAGAGAGTTTCTGTTTTATTTACATGTGCAAGATTATTGTGTAGGACCCTCTTAAGACTGTCACCGTATTAGTTAATTCTTATAAGTTGGGTAGTATACCTCACCACCTAGTATCATATAGCTCTTGTGATCCATTGATGAAGTATAACTGAATGGCAGTAATTGTATGCTAACATAAGATGATAGTGTTTATCCAGACTATAGAACTTAGAGGCTCATACCCCTACTTTGTCGACTATCGACTTAGACAAGGAATTAATATGATAACTGTAGAGATTGTAGAGTCTTTTGTTATTGTTGCTTATGTTGTGTTGTTTTTGCAAACTTGAATTATTTGTAACTTCTCTCATCATAATCCAGCGTATCTATAATCTTTGTACTACCTTGACTTATGCTGCTATTATAGCCTAGTTTTGCAAGCTTATTCTTTATCGAGCTTGTTCATGACATGTATTATTGGAGTACTATACTAATACATTTCAGAACCAGTGTATTAGGGTCTAGCTAGCCTTAGTGCGCTTGGTTCGCCCTTCGTAACGCTACTTTACGTGGATTGAGATATATAGTGATTAGTAGACGAATATACTTGCCCTAGACATGTCTGACATATCGTATCGGTTACATGACCGTACTAATACGAGCATGTGAATAGGAACTACCAAAATAGGATTTCAATCCACAACTGCTTTGACAATTCCCAATTGAATTCTTTAAACGCCTTGATCCCAATACTTCTATTCTACTACGCTGCCCTTGAACTCTTTATTATTGATCTTCGTCTTCCCCTATTTCGGAAAGACGAAACCTCGTGCTGGGTATAAAGTTTGTTACACAGAGAGTACTAGATATACCCCATAGGCCGATCACATACTTGAGGATTATTCTTTCGCAATTAAGGACATATCATATGTGATATGATCGGCGTTGAAGTTTCGAGGATTGAACGACATGAGTAAATAAATTAAGGGATATTTCTTAAGGTATATAGCCTTAGGTGATAAGTGGGTAAATTCTAAGTTGGGTAGTAGTGCATTGTCAACTCGGGAGGAATTTCTTTTAGATTATGATCGAGTAAAACTAGATTGGGAGAGGTTCAAGCCATTGTAATTTTGAGAAATTTAGAAGGATGACTAAGATGATGAGGATCAATGAATTGATATTGAGGACCAAATATTTATACCTTAAGTGCATGAGTTAAGTTTTTGAACAATGAAGGTAGAATCACCAATTTGAATTTAGAAGATAAATATAGAATCTCAGACTTGAATATTGGTGGACTGCATTTAAATTATTTTTCAATTTGGTGAATTGAATTAAGAATTAAAATTTTGGTTGGATGACCTATTTGAAATAATGAGGATGTGAATGGAATTAAAGAGTTGAGGCATACAAAATTTTATAAGTGAAAATGGGAATATATTGGACTCAAACCACTTCTAAAAGAGATTATGATAGTTAGAGATCGTGAGATAAAAGTTATATGAGTATGTAAATCTTGGAGATGTTATGTGGATATGGATAATTTGAAACAAGGGGAGAAGAGATAACCATAGGTTAAATTTTGATCGGAGCAGTGGTCATCCTAACCTAGAAATGATTGCAATGGATATGATTAGGATTTTAGTTATCGCAAGAAGATTGCGACTGACTTGCCTTATTGTACATAAAGGATTAACCGATTCTGCCTTATTTCAATTTTGAGGACGACATTGTTTTAAGCTCGGCAGATTGTGAACCCCTCACCTAAGAATTTGACCTACTCGGCTTAGATAGTGAGACTGAGGCTAGCACGAATCCACTTAGAAATAGAACACGGTATTTTTTTATTTAGTTTACAACATGATATCACTTGACACGCCTTACCGTGCTCCGATAATTGGAGCACTACACTAGCCACTGCCTTCCTACAAATTCTACACCCTTATCCTAGACATGCCCATCATCCAATTCTCATCTTTGTGCAACCTTCCAATTGTTGGACGCTTTTATGCAAAAGAGCATTTATGTGTCCACACCATTGGACATGACACATGAAGAAACCTATTTTTCGCTCATATGGATTTTTTTCATGATGTGCAACGTGCAACATCGCCCACCCCTTTAAACCTAACCTTGCATTTTAAACAATGCAATTCTTATACCATCATTGCATTCTATTGTGGCTTAATTTTAATTTCGAGGACAAAATTTTTACAAGTTGGGTAGAATGTAAAACCCCCTTCCTAGAAATCGTATAAACCCTTTTATTTATTTATTATTAATTAAATTGTAGTAATTAGGTCCAAATAGGAGAAATAGATTTTTAATAATTTTTATGTTAGGTGTTCGAACACTTAGATGACTTATGGGACCTTCAGGAATTTTTCGGAATTTATTCCATGTAGGAGACCCCTTGAGCAGTTGCTAGCCTAACGATGTGCAATACCCTATTATATAAATTCTCTTATGTGTGAATATATATATATATATATATATATATATATATATATATATATATATTAAAATATATATATGTATATATATATATTTAAAGAAAGGAAAGGAAAAGAAAAGAAAAATAAATATATAATAATAATACTAATAATAATAACAATAATAATAATATTATTTAGTCTTCTACTTATGATACTTAGTTCCTTAGGAATTCTCTCCAGCAACTTTGCATGCATGGACCGCCCACTCCTTAGCATTTGTACCCGAGCCCTCAGAACCTTGCATGCAATGAACCGCCCATTTTAATCCGCTTCACCTGGCCTTCAGCGGATAGTCATCCGCGGACCCAACTTCCTCTCTCTCTCTTAATATATATATATATATAATAAGCTCTCAAAAACCCTAACCTAGAAACTCCAGACTTCTTCTTCCCATCTAGAGACGTCACCACAGTCAGAGAAGTCTCCCCAAGCCATCCAATCATCCCGTCGACGCCGACATCGCGAACTGCAGTCTCCCACTCGAGGCACCTTCGCTCCGGCATGTTTTTCCGTTGACTCGCTCATCCAAACGCTGTTCCATTTTCATAGGTATGATCTTCCCTCAACCCTCTCCAGTATTTGTTTTATAGTCAACCTCGGAAAATGTGCGCCCCTAGGTGTAAATCAGCGTCCAAAATGGACGGACAGACGGAATTCTGCAATCGCAGAATTCCAGATTGACCACCCATATTGTCGAGTTCGTATCTCCCACCACAGAGATCCGAATTCGGTGATTCTTTTTGATACCTGTAGATTACATGATCTAGTTTATTTTCTGTATTATAACCCTAGGCTAATAGTTGCTGTGGACATAGTTATATTCGTCACAAAACTGTGCGCACCCACTTTTTCCGGTTTTCCAAAAGTTGGAGAACGGAGCGCGCCCCGCCAACCGGGACCGCCCCGCCGTGTGCCAAGTGTACCAGATGGTGCACACAGCATAACGGGACATGTAAAAATTTGTGGGGACTGATTCAGACGCGTGTGTGCGCCGGAATCAGACCGTATCCGCAGACACATTTCGTGTCGCCACTTTTGTGGAACTCGCGAGTATTTTGTGCACGATTGTCAGATTGCGACGAAACTTGCGCCACTGGACTCGTGGTAACGCGCTGGTCCTGTGACCCAAATTTCATGCATTTCTGAGACGGTTGACCAGATCGCCAATTGGCGGGTCCTACAGTTGACTTTTTGGACCAAATTTTGTTCGGTTCATCGGAATCCAAATTTGGACATACCGTTGGGTTTGTATTGACATTTAGAGTTGTTTGACCCATAGTTTATCCCATTTAGAGACTGTTACCCTCGGTACACTTTTCGGTGCAAAGTGGGCCACACGTGGACCCCACTTTTGCCCGAAATTACCGTTTTGCCCCTGTGTCCAAATTGGACGAAAGGGATGTGCTTTTTAGCTATTTTGCTCATTCTGGAAACGTTGGTGATATTTATTTCAGCATCCGGAGATATTTGTTCTGTGGCCATAGCTTCTGGTCCTGTGTATTGGACATCTGGACATGACATTTTGCAGTTCTTGCCAGGCAAGTATACCTTGCCATTGTACTGTTATTTATATTCCATATGTTGCATGCATCTTTATTTTCTGTCTTTAGTTCATATATTTTAACTGTTATATAAAATGCGCGCGACGGTGACGTCGCGATATGTTTTTATTTATGTATTGCATTGACCTTGTTCATGAGACTACCCCATTATCATGTAGCACCATTAGGTTCATTGGCCGTGACACAGTGGTTACACGAGTGTGAGTCTCATATAGATCACGGACTGCGTGACAGGTCTGGCCTCCTATACGTATGGGCCGTGCGTTAGGAATAGCTGCTGTTAGAAACTTTGCATGCTAGTAGACTTGGCAGTTATTAGAGGTGTTATTGTGTCATGGATGTGACATGCTTAGAGCATGGGGTGGGGAGAACAACAAGTACCGCATTTGAGTTCCTTTACACTTTTTCTGTGACGCCCGGATTCTCCGCTGGAGATACGGGTGGTGATGACCCATATATATACATTGGCGGGCCTCCGCCGTTCAAAAGACAACGTGCCTTTGGGCCCCTGGATCTTCAAAAGAGAACCATGCCAAATCCTAGTTTTCAGCCAGATAGCTCACTTGTGGGGAAAGTTGTTCTTAACTGCATTCACTTAGACGGTTAGGCGACCCCTTTGGATATTTATTTCAGTACTTTATTGGCATGTGTTTAAGTATACTTGTTATGTCCCTCTGAGGACCTAGTCCGCTGCCAGGTGTACCTGTTCTTGAGTATTTGCAGGAGCACAGATTTGGAAGGATATAGATGCTTCGTGGATGTCTTCTCTTCGAGCCGTGATTGGTAGCTGGTACTCATATTGTTTGAGTGAGTTGTACTTATATTGTATTTACTTCTCCATTTGAGTTGGTAGTGGATTTGTTTCCACCCAACTATCATCTTTAGATACTTCTTGTTGAGATCTAGTTTCTTAGATACTGGTTATTTATTTCTATATGATTTGGTGGATGAGATTTAGATCATACCCTGTGACTTGTGTTACATTTTATACCACTTGTGGATTTGATATTCATATTATAGCGTACGTGTGGATTTGGTTTCCATATATTGGAGTCGCCATATCCATTCGGCTGGCATGCTTACGTGTCCTAGTCCTACGTATTTTTGGGACTGGGGCGTGACAGTTGGAAGCTGGGATGGACCCTGATCTGATGTTATGGGTGCGACTATGGAAAGTGCACCATTTTCAGGGGTGTCATACTTTAGTTGGTACGCTAGACCTGACCTTGTTGTTCTTGCTGTAGCTTCCTCAGATGGGAGAGAAACCATGTAGCATGATTTGGACTTTTTGCCCTTGGACTTGGTGGCAGAAGATATTGTTTACTGCATCAATTCTGGGCAAGATTTGGGTGAACCCACATGACCTCCCAATGTGGCATGGTGAGAGGTATCAGCCCGGCCATTTGGTCACGAGCTGGCAAAAGATTGATGACCTCCATCGTTGCCCTGAGAATTGGGATTATCCCGTCCTTGGCTTTTGTAGCTGTGAAGTTGCCGCTATTGTTGTTGTTGTTATCGATGTCCAAAGTGAGGGCCTTGGTGTCAAGCAGACACTGAATATACCACTTTAGCGTATAGCAGTCCTACGTCGCATGATGGATGCAACGATGGTAATGGCAGTACTTTGGATTATTCTCCTTGGCTACCTCAACGGGGCATTTTACGTCGGGGAGCCGAAGCTTACCATCCTTCATCAGTACATCGAAGATGGGCATGACGTCATCATCTTCGAAGGAATAGGTCTCCTTGGGCTTTGGAACCTCAGTCAACTTTTGCTCGGGCTTCTTGGTTAAGTTGGCCACCAAGGCTTGCTTCCCTTTTCCATCTCAGCTACTATTGCCGCTATTGTTGTTGTTGGGACGCTTTCCCCTATCATCGGCGACATGAATCTGTATTCCCAAGAGCTGGGCATCTTTAACCTTTTTCTCAGCACTAACAGCGCTTATGATGAATATCGTCCAGTCTTTAAACTGACCGTCATCTATCCAGAGGCTGACTACTGGAAGTAAGTTTTGGCGACACATGTCCATCAGTGTCAACTCGGGATTGCCTGGGTATCATGCCCCAGTCCCAAAATACATAGGACTAGGACACGTAAGCATGCCAGCCGTATGAATATGGCACTCCAATATATGGAACCCATAACACACGTACGCTGTAATATGAATAATAATTCACAAGTGCTAAACATATATCACAGGGCATAACTAAATCTCATCCACAGAAAACATTATATAATTGAATAACCAATATCTATAACTAGAACTCAAAATAAAGCATCTAATGATGATAGTCGGATGGACACAAATCCACTACCGAACTAGAATGAGGAATAAACAAGATACATATAATATAAATACAACCTCTAGTAATCACGAGGCTCGAAGAGAAGACCTCTCGCAATATAAGTAGCCAGTCTAGATCTGCGCTCCTGTAGATACTCATGAACAATACACCTGGAAAGGGACCAGGTCCTCAGAGGGACATAACAAGATACATAAAAGCATGCCATAAAGTAAATACTGAATAAATAACTCCGGGGTAACCTAACCATCTAAGTAAAATATAATTTGAGGACAACTGTGAGTATATGGGAAGGTGTAGGCTAGACATATGCTGACATAATTCACCAGTCGTGACAACCGGCTAGTATATGCCACACATGCCCCCTATAACACGGGCGCAGGAATACAGTAACGTCCAACATTCTATAGAGTGTGGTATCTGCAATGTCATCAAGTAATGTCCAATACTCTACAGAACGTGGTACCAGTAATATATATACGTCCGTATCACTCCGTCGAGTGCTGTGTCAGTGTAAAGGAGTGGGGTGTCCCATGTGCCTACTAGTCGTCCTCCCTGCCCAATGATCTAAGCATGTTGTATCCACAACATGCATCAGCTACTACGCCTCGGCGTCGTAACTCTAGCTCATAGTCTATCGTTAGAGCAAGGGTCCATCCTTACAACCAAACAAGGACAAGGATGGGACCATCGTACCACGCTAGTCTATGCTCCACCTACTAATAACTGCTAAGTCTTCTACCATGCATCACTATTAGCAGTTATACCCTATCCGTCGCACGCCTACACGTACAGGTGGCTAACCATATACGCAGGACCGTGCCCTACATGAGACTCACAACACGTGTACAAAATATGTCAAGGCCTGGGAGTCATACCAATAACTCCACAACTTTAGGTGGGTCTACTAGACACTAGTTCATACACAAGTTCTAACGTCAATGCATTCGTTGAATGCACCCGAGTCTCTCTCGGACGCGCACAATTAAATAATAAATATGCAGCTAATAATACATAATTCAAATAGTACAACAAGGCAAGGTATACTTGCCTGGTAAGAGAGCTGCGTAGCACCAATAATCTGCTCCTGAAGTCGTGCAGATAAATCCAACAGGTCTCCGGGGTCAGCATGCACAGGTACGGAAATCGGGGGTGACTGCTGCGGGTTGTCTGACAAGAGTGTCAGTCCACGATAAATACGATGACGGGGTTTATAATGATAATAATGGCAACGATATGGATGACATTGACGATGGAGGTGATAATGATGATTACAGATGACAAAGATGGTGATGTGGATAATGGTGATGACGAGGATAATGGTTTAGGGTTTATGTGTTGAGAATGGATGATGATGATGATGCCAAGAACGATGATGATAACGACTAGGATGATGATGACGAGGATGATGACATGGACGATGGTGAGGACAAGGACGACAACAAGAAGGACGACGAGGGTGATAACGATGTTAGGGTCGATAATAATGAAGAAGGTAATGGGGGTGGTGATAATGGTCGTGGATGATAGTGGTGATAGGCTACGAGGCTCGCCGAAATCCGGCCAGACGAGGTGGCTGGACAGGGAGAGGGAGAAAAAGTCGACGAGGGAGAGGGGGATGGCAATGGTGGTGGTGTTAAGGGGAGGTGCTGCTGCGGACATGGAGAGGCTGAGCAGAGAGGAGGAGGTGGAGGCCAGGGTGGCAGGCGGAGGTCCGACCATGGGGGTGAAGAGAGGTGAGGTGGTGATAATGGCGGTAGTATGGGCCAACGTGGTCGAGCTCCAGGCGCTCGGGAACGACCGAAATCGATGACTCCGGCGAGGGGAGGTCTGGCCGGGTCACGTCGTGGTCGGGCACGGGTCGAGGGGAGTCGAGGGAACGGAGGAGGCGAGTACAGCGGCGTTTGGCTGGGCATCGTGGTTGCTGCTGACGCTGTGGGGGTGGGGGAGTTCAGCAGCGGGTCGAGGTCGGGATCGGCTGTTCGTGCAGTGCAATCGGCGGAGGAGGAGGAGATGTCCGGTGGTCCAGTCGTCGATGAGATCGGAGTGTTCGACAGGATAGAAGGAGAACGGGTTGGCGAGGTGGAGACGATGGTGGTGGTGGTCGAGGAGGAAACGGCGGTTGAGGGTGGTCGACTCGGGAAGTCGGGTGATGGGGATGGTGCGGGTAGCCGGGGTTCAGGCGGAGGAGGAAATGTGGAGGGGATGATGACGTTCAGGTGAGGGGCAGAGATGATGGTGGTGATCTAAAGAGTTGAGGCTTCAGGCGAAGAGGGCGAGGGAGAATGCCACGACGGAGGCTATGGCGTCGAGGAGGATGACGGAGGAGATGGGGAGAATGGTCCAGCGACTGAGCAGCGGTCAGCGGGATGTACAACATGGCGAGTTCGATGAGAGGCGGGGTAGAGGTGCAACGGGGCACGAAGGAGGGAAGGAGACGTCAAAGGGGAACGGTCCGGTGAGGCTCTGGCGATGGGTTGGCCGGGGAAGGAGGTGAACAATGGTTGGGGATGGGGTCGGCTAAAATAGGGTTGGGATTTAGGTTTATTTTTGGTGGAGAAAAACTAGAAAAGTATATTTATATATGTAGAAATTTGGGCTTGGGTTTGACCTAGGATTTGGGCTGGGTCAATGCTCCTTGGGCTTGGGCTTCGGCTCTCATGGGGGTGTTGGGAGGGCTAGAATTTGTATTAATTAAATGCAAGGGTAGATTTAAAATAACGGGGCGATGTTGGGCGTTGCACATCCCGAAAATTACGAAAAAAATCCACATAAAGGAAAAATTAGATTTTTTCACGTATTGTCCAATAGTGGGGATATCTCAACGCATTTTTGCATAAAAGCCCCCAACAATTGGAAAAATTGCACAAAGACGAAAATTGGATTTAATTAAATTAAAATTATCGCACACGATGTTCTGGAATTAATTTGGAGTACCTGGGAATAAAATTAGGTCGGACACAAGCGTCTGGGCATAGAGGATACATTTTAGAATATTAATAAAATTTGGGTTGTACAAAACGGTCAAGATTATGTCTCCAATTTTGATTGGAACGCACAAGGGTACAAAGTCGGGATTTATTTAGAATTAAGAAATAACGTCTATGACGTTTATTCTGCGTCTAAAATATAGCACCAGAGAGCATGATTATAAGTTACACAAAGGTTAGAAAGGTAGGCGGGCACGTCTAGGACAATGTTGTGAAATTTGCAGATAGGCAGTGGCTAGCGTAGTGCTCCAATTAACGAAGCAACGGTAAGGTGCGCTACATGATAAAATAATGTACAGTTAAATCAAATGTCGTGTTCTAAATTCTAATTGGGTTCAAACTAGCCCTAATTCCACTATATAAGCCAAGTAAACCTAATTTCGGGTGAGGGGGTTTACAATCTACCCAACTTAAAAATAATTTCGTCCTCGAAATTAAAATAAGTCATAATTGGTTTAACTCCTTCACTTGCGTACGTAAGGCAAGTTAAATCGCAATTTCTTCCAAAATTTAACTTATTCAAATCCATCAAAATCCCTTTCAAATTGAACTATTGTTTAAATCGAATGTCAACACATCACGTTGTCTTCTCTATTCTCAATTTAATAATCCACATCCAATCTAATTTAAATTTCTATGACATCCCAAATCAGAATTTATATCGCAATCTTCAACTGTTAAAATTTCCTCTAGAAAATTATAATTAATTCTTATTTCTATCCTCAACTTGTGAATTCTGTACTATTTAATTTTTAAATTCAATTTATATCCTCAATATTTTCAAATAGGTAATCCCACAATCAACATTTAACTTTTAATTTAAGTCCTCCATTTATGAAATTTGAATTCTAATTCACCAATTATCCGAATCTAGATTTTTTTTATATTTATCCTCAAAATTTAAATCAATGATTCAATCCTTAATATTAAAGTTTTAAATCATATGCTCACGTGTAGGTATTTGGTTTGCCATATCCCGATTTTTAAAATTTATCAATCCTTTATCATATTAATCATTCTTCTAGAATTCTCAATTTTATAATGATTTGAACCTCTACATCCAATTTTTCTCGTTCACAATCTAAGAGAAGTTTCTCTTGAGTTGACAATGCAACTGCTACCCAACTTAGGATCTACCCATCTATCACATAAAGCTCTTACATTTCAGAAATCTCATTCCTCAATTTTACTTAATCCTGTTACTCAATCCTCAAAAATTTTAACACCAAATATATTACATGTGATATGCCCTTGGTTACAAAATAATCATCAAATAATGTATTTGGCCCATAGGGTACATCTAATACTATCTGTGTATCAACTTATGCTAAGCACGAGGTTTCGTCTTTCCGAAATAAGGGAAGACGGAAAATAATAATAAAGAGTTCAAGGAGAAGGTAATAGATTAGGAGTATGGGGATCAAGGCGTTTAAAAAATTTAATAGGAATTGTCAAGGCAGTTGTGGATTAAAATCCTATTTTGGGTAATTCCTATTCACATGCTTGTATCGGTACAGTTATGTAATGGATACGATATGCTTAGACATATCTAGAGGATAAGTACATTCATCTACTAATCACTATATATCTCAATCCACGTAAAGTAGTTATACGAAGGGCGAACCAAGCGCACTATGGTTGATCAGACCGTAGTATACTGATTCTGAAATGTATTAATGTACGCGTCCAATAATACATATGTCATGAACAAGCTTGATAAAAGGATGAGCTTGCAAAACTAGGCTGTAACAGCTGCATAAGTCGAGGTAGTACAAAAATATAAGTACGCTAGATTATGATGAAAGGAGGTACAAAAATAATTTAAGTTCACAAAACCAAACAAGATACAAAATTAAGGTTCTACAATCTCTACAGTTGTCATACTCACTCCTTGTCTAAGTCGCTAGTCAACCAAATAGGGGTATGGACCTTTAATTTCTACAGTTTGAATAAACACTATCTTCTTATGCAAGTCTAAAGTTGTGTCATCCTATTATACTTCATCAATGGGTCAATAGGGCTATAGGATACTATATTGTGAGGCATACTACCCAACTTAAAAATAACTAATACTGTGGCAGTCTTAAGGGGATCCTACAAATTAATAAGGTTATTGTAAATAAAGTACAAATTCTTATTGGGCTATACGAGGAACGAATCTTAGTACTCAATTGGGTCTCCTATTGTATCATGTAGGTCACGGTCATCTTAAATCTTAATCATAGTGCTTACAGAACAAGTATCAATAGTATGAATGGGGAAGTTGCTGGTCTTCCAGGTAAAAGAGGATATAATCTATATTAATGTGGGGTATATGTTACGTAATTTTAAACTAAGAAAAATTAGATCATAATTCTAAAGGAACAACTCAAACTATCCAATTCTAACTATCATGCACAAAATTCAAAGTTCAATATTATAATTTTCATCCTAGTAAACTATATATCCTAACATAGAATAAGATCACTTAGCTTATAATCAGAGGAGTCAAGTGGCACGAGTTGAAGGATGGAGGAGGAAGAACACAATTTACATCATCGCATAATTGGCGAACGTTAAGATTACAGGGGAACAAGATATGAAATTAGAATAGAGGGACTCTAGATACTATCATGGTTTCCTAAGGAAAGGCAGCGAGCAAATCTCCGTATTTGAGGTATGATCAAGGGAAATGTCATACTCGTTTCTCGGGGCTTCCTGAGGTACTGTCTGCTAATATCAAGACAATGATCTATATTTGTAGTCCCCTATCACTATCCTACTATGCAAATCAGGTTCAGTCCTAACGTTCGATCTCGGATTTCTATTGGTTCCTCAATACTAGGGTCAAACATTAGGGTCAAATCTCTAACTAGCTCTTAGTAGTGCCTATACCACTCTTAAGTCATTCATGATTATGACAAGGAATAATGGTAAATTATTCTATAGATAAGGGATGCTAGGGTTCATTAAGCATTCTAACTTAGTGGTATGTCAATATCCTAGCTGTACTCCTAATAGGAAGGTTACCCTACTTATCATCCTATCAACAGGGACTTCTATATTCTAGGAGAAGTCTACACTCAAGGAACTAAGGGAAAGGCACATGAATCAAGCATGATGTAATTATTCAATGGAATAGATTGAAAGGAGGATGAGTCATATTCAGTTGTGGATGAGATCCTATACTCTAATCCTATTTGCAGGCTTGCTCGGTACAGTAACGTAACCGAGACAATATACTCTGACCTGCATGGGCCACCATAAAAATATGTCACGCCCTAGTCCTAAAATACGTAGGACTAGGACACGTAAGCATGCCAGCCGTATGAATATGGCACTCCAATAAATGGAACCCATAACACACGTACGCTATAATATGAATAACAATTCACAAGTGGTAAATATATATCCAGGGCATAACTAAATCTCATCCACAGAAAATCATATATAATTGAATAACCAATATCTATAACTATAACTCAAAATAAAGCATCTAATGATGATAGTCGGATGGACACAAATCTACTGCCGAACTAGAATAAGGAATAAACAAGATACATATAATATAAATACAACCTCTAGCAATCACGAGGCTCGAAGAGAAGACCTCTCGCAATATAATTAGCCAGTCCGGATCTGCGCTCCTGCAGATACTCATGAATAATACACCTGAAAAGGGACCAGGTCCTCAGAGGGACATAATAAGATACATAAAAGCATGCCATAAAGTAAATACTGAATAAATAACACCGGGGTGACCTAACTGTCTAAGTAAAATGCAATTTGAGGACAACTGTGAGTATATGGGAAGGTGTAGGCTAGTCATATGCTGACGTAATTCACCAGTCGTGACAACCGGCTAGTATATGCCACACATGCCCCCTATAACACGGGCGCAGGAATACAGTAACATCCAACATTCTATAGAGTGTGGTATCTGCAATATCATCAAGTAACGTCCAACACTCTACATAACGTGGTACCAGTAATATATATACATCTGTATCACTCCGTCGAGTGCGGTGTCAGTGTAAAGGAGTAGGGTATCCCATGTGCCTACTAGTCGTCCTCCCCGCCCAATGATCTAAGCATATTGTGTCCACAACACGCGTCAGCTACTACGCCTCGGTGTCGTAACTCTGGCTCATAGTCTATCGTTAGAGCAAGGGTCCATCCTTACAACCAAACAAGGACAAGGATGGGACCATCGTACCACGCTAGTCTATGCTCCACCTACTAATAACTGCTAAGTCTTCTACCATGCATCACTATTAGCAGTTATACCCTATCTGTCGTACGCCTACACGTACAGGTGGCCAACCACATACGCAGGACCGTACCCTACATGAGACTCACAACACGTGTACGAAATGTGTTAAGGCCTGGGAGTCATACCAATAACTCCACAACTTTAGGTGGGTCTACTAGACACTAGGTCAGACACAAGTCCTAACGTCAACGCATTCGTTGACTGCACCCGAGTCTCTCTCGGACGCGCACAAATAAATAATAAATATGCAGCTAATAATACAGAATTCAAACAGTACAACAAGACAAGGTATACTTGCCTGGCAAGAGAGCTGCGTAGCACCAATAATCTACTCCTGAAGTCGTGCAGATAAATCCAACAGGTCTCCTGGGTCAGCGTGCATAGGTACAGAAATCGGGGGTGACTGCTGCGGGTTATCTGGCAAGAGTATCGGTCCACAATAAATACGATGACGGGGTTTATAATGATAATAATGGCAACGATATGGATGACGTTGACGATGGAGGTGATGATAATGATTACAGATGACGAAGATGGTGATGTGGATAATTGTGATGACGAGGATGATGGTTTAGGATTTATGTGTTGAGAATGGATGATGATGCCAAGAACGATGATGATGACGACTAGGATGATGATGACGAGGATGACGACGTGGACGATGGTGAGGACAAGGACGACGATAAGGAGGACGACGAGGGTGATAACGATGTTAGGGTCGATAATAATGAAGAAGGTAATAAGGCTGGTGATGATGGTCATGGATAATGGTGGTGATAGGCTACGAGGCTCGCCGGAATACGGCTAGACGAGGTGGCTGGACAGGGAAAGGAAAAAGAAGTCGACGAGGGAGAGGGGGATGGCAATGGTGGTAGTGTTAAGGGGAGGTGCTGCTCCGGCCATGGAGAGGCTGAGCAGAGAGAAGGAGGTGGAGGCCAGGGTGGCAGGCGGAGGTTCAGCCATGGAGGTGAAGAGAGGTCAGGGAGGTGAGGTGGTAATAATGGCGGTCGTGCTGGCCAGCGGGGTCGAGCTCCAGGCGCTCGGGAACGATCGGAATTGATAACTCCGGCGAAGGAAGGTCTGGCCGGGTCACGTCGTGGTCGGGCACGGGTCGAGGGGAATTGAGGGAACGGAGGAGGCGAGTGCAGCGGCGCTTGGCTGGGCATCATGGTTCTGCTCGGCACTGCGGGGGAGGGGGGGTGGAGTTCAGCAGCGGGTAGAGGTCAGGATCGGCTGTTCGTGCTGTGCAGTCGGTGATGGAGGAGGAGATGTCCGGTGGTCCAGTCGTCGACGAGGTTGGAGTGTTCGACGGGATGGGAGGAGAACGGGTTGGCGAGGTGGAGACAATGGTGGTGGTGGTCGAGGAGGAAAAGGCGGTTGAGGGTGGTCGGCTCGGGAAGTCGGGTGATGGGGATGGTGCGGGTAGCCGGGGTTCAGGCGGAGGAGAAAACGTGGAGGAGATGATGACGTACAGGCGAGGGGCGGAGATGATGGTGGTGATCTGAAGAGTCGAGGCTTCAGGCCAAGGGGGCGAGGGAGATGGCCACGACGGAGGCCATGGCGTCGAGGAGGATGACGGAGGAGATGGGGAGAACGGTCCAGCGACTGAGCAGCGGTCAGCGGGATGTACAACATGGTGAGTTCGATGAGAGGCGGGGTAGAGGTACTGCGGGGCACGGCGGAGGGAAGGAGACGTCAAAGGGGAACGGTCCGGTGAGGCTCCGGCGATGGGTTGGCCGGGGAAGGAGGTGAACAGTGGTTGGGGATGGGGTCGGCTAAAATAGGGTTGGGATTTAGGTTTATTTTTGGTGGAGAAAAACTAGAAAAGTATATTTATACATGTAGAAATTTGGGCTTAGGTTTGACCTAGGATTTGGGCTGGGTCAATGCTCCTTGGGCTTGGGCTTCGGCTCTCATGGGGATGTTGGGAGGGCTAGAATTTGTATTAATTAAATGCAAGGGTAGATTTAAAATAATGGAGCGATGTTGCGCGTTGCACATCCCAAAAATTATAGAAAAATCCACGTAAAGGAAAAATTGGGTTTCTTCACATATTGTCCAATAGTGGGGATATCTCAACGCATTTTTGCATAAAAGGCCCCAACAATTGGAAAAATTGCATAAAGACAGAAATTGGATTTAATTAAATTAAAATTATCGTGCACGGTATTCTAGAATTAATTTGGAGTACCTGAGAATAAAATTAGGTCGGACACAAGCGTCTGGGCATAGAGGATACAGTGTAGAATATAAATAAAATTTGGGTTGTACAAAACGGTCAAGATTATGTCTCCAATTTTGATTGGAACGCACAAGGGTACAAAGTCGGGATTTATTTAGAATTAAGAAATAACGTCCGCGACGTTTATTATGCGACTAAAATGTAGCACCAGAGAGCATGGTTATAAGTTACACAAAGGTCAGAAAGGTAGGTGGGCACATATAGGACAATGTAGTAAAATTTGCAGATAGGCAGTGGCTAGCGCAGTGCTCCAATTAACGAAATAACAGTAAGGTGCGCTACACGATAAAATAATATACAATTAAATTAAATATCGTGTTCTAAATTCTAATTGGGTTCTGTAAACACCCTATTTTTCAGAATAATTCTAATACAATTTTTCCCAATATTTTTGGTATTTTTCTGGAAGAAGAAGCAAGGTAATTATGAGTTAAGAATTTTTAAATACAGTTTATTGATATTAAAATATTATAGAAATAATATTTTATGGTGTAAAATGGAAAATCGGATATGGGGTATTCTTCTGGGAATTTATTGGACTCCGAAAACGCGTTTAAAGCCCTAAAAGCTATTGGATATTTAAACCAAACCAAATCTGAACCAAACCAAACCAAACCAAACCTGACTGAACCGAACCCATTTTGGCTGAACCAAAACCGCATATTGGGTTGGGTCGGGTCGGATCCGAGCCAAACCTGACCCGAAACCCGTATGGAAACCCTAGCCTGCCGGAGTTCATGTAGACCGCCTATAAAACCTTCTCGATTTTCGTGCCCAGCCTCGGAAACCCTAGCCGCACCCCCGCCGTCATCTTCTCCGATCAGCCCTCTTCCTCTACGCCGCGAGCACAGCCCCAACTCCTTCCCAGATCTCCCCGCGCCTCACTCCTCCTCCGTCGCTCTCCAGCGTCGATCTTCCCACGACCTCGACACCATCCTCCGCCCTAGACCCTATCGTCCGCCCAGCCCGACTCCCCCATCTCCGCCAGGCCCGTCGCCCCTCGCCCGTCAACCTCCCCCACGGCTCTACCTCACCCGACCCCTTCTTCCCCCAAGCCCCTGAACCCTATTTTGGCCACCTCCTTCCCCCAAGCTCCACCTACTCCTACTCCTTCCTCCCAGCACTTCCCTGCTCCGCCCACCGAACCGACCCTCCCTAGGCGAGCCTAGCCCTACCGGCCGTGTGTCCCCCCGACGCCGCCTCCGGCCGTCCGACAGCAGCCCTCGTCGAGTCGCCCTCCGCCAGCGAGCCGCCCCGGCCAGACTCCGGCAACCCTAGAGCTCAGTGGACGCGGACACGGCACAGGACACAGTTCGAGTCGGACACTTCAAACTCGACACGCAGACACGATAAAATACGATTTCTGGAGCCCTGTTCAGGTACCGTTTTCTCCCTCCTCGTATTTCCATTTTCGATTCTGTCAGTTGTAACGCGTAGACTGTATAACCCTCTCGGTGCCCGTGCAACCCGCTCGGTGCATCGCGTCCTGTGGTGATCGCAAACCGCGATCCAAAAACAGGAAAACTCACGCCCTGTTTCAACCCGGAACTGAGTACGCCCCGCCAAACGGGACGACTTGGTCGCATGCGGTCTTTACCGAAACGTGTGCGTCATTGATAAGGACGTGTGGGATTTTACAGAAGTCGATTCGGATGTGCGTGCACACCGGAATCAACGCGTATCCGCCGACAACGCCCCATATCCGTCCATTATAGAACACGCTGTAACTTTATGTACACACGTCGTATCAAAACGAAACTTGTGCCATCAGACTCGTAATAATACGCTGGTCCTTTGACCCAAGTTTGGTTTAATTCTGAGAATGTTGACAAAATCGCGTATCGTGGGCCCCACCGGCTCTACTTGACGGGCGATTTTGTGATCGGCTCATCGGAATCCAATTTTGAAAGTTCCGTTGGGTTCGTATCATCGTTCCTGACTTGTTGACACTAAGTTGGACGAATTTGGAGATCTTTGACCCTGACACGCTTTTCGGTGCGAAGTGGCCCATATGTGGACCCCGCTTTGGGCCGAAAATATTATTTTTGCCCTTGTGTCCAAACTGGACTTAAGGACAGGCGTTTCTAGCTATTTGATATCTTCTGAGACTGTTGGTGATGTTTATTACAGCTTTTGGAGGAGTACCTACAGGATCCACTGATACAGGGACGACTGTTGGTATTCAAACTCCAGGCAAGTGTACCTTGCCAAACTCTGCAGTATTGTTATATATTTTCCTTGCTTCATTATATTGCTGTGCATGCTTAACCTAGGATCGTGTGACGTACTTAGCGTCCGATTATTAGTAGGGTGCCAACACCGTACGCGGTGTTGGGTACTGTCATCTAGAGATGGACATTCGTGACACTTTACATTCTCGTACTTGTCTTACCAAGTACACTTTGACCCAGGACACTTGACACTACTCATGAGATAGGATCTTCTCGAGATATTCGTGGTGATTCTGTATAGGATACAGGACTGGACATGGACATTATGTTCTTAGATATTATATGACTGGTTGCATTAGCTATGATCCCGCTTGACATGGACATGAGACGTTATGGTCATGATATGCGTGGTTACATTGGGTGGGGAGAGACACACAGGCTACAGGCTGTTTTATATATATATCTTCTATTATTGAGAGGTCGTAGACTCTCGGAGCAGAGCTAGACCCACTACCGGTTATTACCGCTACCGGCTCCCCGACACAGAGCTTGTAGTGGCTCAGCCTGAGTACTCGTGTTGCTCTCATCTTGTATTTTATATAGATGGTTACATACGTACCCTATTTATTTCATTATCTGCTGTACTGCATTTATTTTGGCATGAGCTTTCTTGTACCTTGCTATGTCCCCTGAGGACCTGGATCGGGATTATGTCCCTAGGATTTGCAGACGAGATTTATCCCGAGGTATACGGGACCGCAGCAGGAGCTGATCCAGGAGCTGTACCACCATCCGAGGACGAGGTGTTAGCCGAAGACTTTTCCTGAGCATCCATGTTCATGCTTAGTATTTATTATTTATTTCAGTCATTTATATTCTGGTCTGTTGAACCATTGTATCAGATATTTATCGGGTTGTTCCCCGAAGCACTTTGTTGAGACTGGTTGATGATTTACATTCCTTATATTCTGTGGATCATATTTTATATATTGTGTGGATGAGATTAGTTGTGCCATGATTGTCGTAGACCTTGTTTTACAGCTTAAGTATGCCCTGATGGATCCATTAAATTAGGTTTGTCCATCGGTGTGTACTGCTGGCCATTATCACGAGTCCAATCCCTCGGTATTCTGGGACTGGGGCGTGACATAGTTTTTGTGGTGGCCCATGCAGGTCTACGACTAAATTGTTCGGTTTCAACTTAGGGACCGAACCAGCCTGCCCTAAGGATAGTATAAGTTATAGGATCTCATCCATTATTTAAACCATTATTGAACTCTATATCGAACTCAAAATTTTTACTTGATTTGCATCCTATTTAATTCCTCTGAGCGTTCTTACAGTTTATCTTTTGGTTACAGAGAAATGGATCCCAGAAACGGAGATGAGATTCCTTTGGATACGCCACACGACGCTGTGTTTACTTATGTAGACGGAGTGACCCCAGGGAATGGAGGACAAACATCGCAGAGCGATCAAACCGGCCATCCTAATCCAAGGTTCCGGAGGGATGACATCCCACCTCCATCACAGTTCACTCCACAGATGCCAGTTTTCCCGCCCGGGCAAGCCATGGACGGGCAACAGATATTCCAGATGATGTATGCCATGATGCAAGCCCAGCAACAGATTCAGCAAGAGGCACATCGACAGGAGACGGAGTATCTGAGAACCAGCCTGGTATCCGCATTGGAACAGGCAAATCTACCAACGAGGCGATCAGCAACGGGATCTATCACCGATTTTTGTCATCTCAAGCCTCGTACATTTTCTGGTAAAGAGGGGCCAACAGAAGTTCATGAATGGCTCACGAACATTCAGCACCAGTTGGAAGCAGCTGAACTTCCAAGAGAGAAATGGATGACTACAGTCAGAATGTAATTAACTGAAAATGCACATCACTGGTGGTTAGCAGAAGAAAGGAGGCTCGGACAGGACCGAGTCATATGGGAAGAGTTCTCCAGACTCTTCCAAGAGATGTACATTCCAGCAGTTGCACGGTCAGAGCTCAGAGACAAGTTCAACCGCCTTATCCAAGGCAATATGACAGTGGAAGAATACAATGTGGAATTTATTCGCCTAAGTCGCTTCGCCCCAACCTTGATCTCGACAGAGGAAGAGAAAGCTGAGAAGTTCTTTGACGGACTGAAGTTCGAGCTCCAGAGATTGATTGGATCGGTCGCACCTACATCTTATATCGACGTCCTTGCAGCAGCACGACGCCTGGAGCGCGTCACTAGAAGGGAGTCGAATCTGAAAAGGCCCATCACCTCAGCACCATCCAAGACAGCACATGGGGATTCAGCAAAACGGTCCTAGAGGAGTATGCCAGAGATGACAGTATATAGGGACAGACCTCTTCCTACTTGTCACCACTGCGGCAATGTAGGACACATTGAGAGAGAATGCAGGCGTAAGTTGGTACTATGTCTGAGCTGCGGATCCAACCAATATTTTTCCAGGGACTGTTCTGAACGCAGAGACGGAGCACCGAGACTAGCTTTACCTGCACCATAACCAGCTTATCCAGCAGTAGGAGCACCGCAGACAGGAGCTGGAGGAGTTAGACCACCAGCTACAGGAGGCTACCAGCAGAGACCACCACTGGCACCACAGGCAGCTCTATTTCAGCAGACTCAGCAACAGCAGAGAGGTCCAGCTCAGGGACGAGAACAGGCATTCACATTAGCTGTTGAGCAGGAAGCTACTACAGACGAGGTCATCGCAGGTACTATTTTAGTAGCTTCATTACCAGCTGTAGCATTATTTGATTCTGGAGCATCACATTCATTTATAGCAGCTAGCTTTGTAGCCACCCATAGAGTAGCTACCGCACCCCTTCCGAAGATGAAGAGAATTCTTACGGGAGGTGGAATTATTTCGGTTAGTGACGTCTGTAGATCATGTTCAGTAGTAGTCTGTGGAAGAGAAATGCGAGCTCAATTTCTGATATTTTTTATGCCGGATTATGATGTCGTACTTGGTATGGACTGGTTAAGTCAGTACCATGCGACTCTTGATTGCCGACTTGGGCGAGTTATATTTAGACCGCCTGGTCATCCAAAATTTGAGTTTCTTCGAGGAGCAGTAGAGCAAGGAGTTCAGCCTACTCTTAGGGTACTATCTGTAGAAGGGGAGACAGGTTACCCAAGAGTCATATCAGAATTTGTGGATGTATTTCCTGATGATCTTCCAGGTTTACCGCCTGATCGGGAAATAGAATTCACAATAGACTTAGCTCCAGGAGCAGAGCCTATCACTTCATCAGTATATCGGCTAGCACCTAAGGAGTTAGTGGATTTAAAAGAACAGGTTGATGATCTTCTGGAGAAGGGTTTCATTCGGCCCAGTGTTTTACCTTGGGGAGCACCCATATTATTTGTGCCGAAGAAGGATGGAACAGTACGATTATGCATTGACTACAGGGCACTAAATGCTGTGACCATCAAGAACAGGTATCCCTTACCACGCATTGATGATCTATTCGATCAATTGAGTGGTGCTAGGGTATTCTCGAAGATTGACCTTAGATCCGGCTATCATTAGATCAAAGTAAGGAAGGGAGACATACCGAAGACAGCTTTCAGGACCAAGTATGGACATTATGAGTTTTTGGTAATGCCGTTTGGTTTAACCAACGTGCCAGCAGTGTTTATGAGTTTAATGAACAGAGTCTTTCATCATTTCTTGGATAAATTTGTGATTGTGTTCATTGACGATATTCTAATATAATCTAAGAGCCACGAAGAGCACGAGGAGCATCTCAGAATCGTATTAGAGACCTTGAGACAGGAGAAGTTATATGCCAAACTCAGTAAGTGTGAGTTTTGTATGGATAAAGTGCCTTTCTTGGGACATATCATATCAGGAGAAGGACTTTCTGTTGATCTGGAGAAAGTGGCGGTAATAGAGACTTAGCCTACACCCACATCAGTTGCAGAAGTGAGAAGTTTTCTCGGACTTGCGAGATATTACCGAAGGTTTGTAGAAAATTTCTCGAGAATTGCAGAGCCTATGACGAAGTTGACACGTAAAGACCAGGAGTTTATATGGACAGAAGACTGCCAGAAGGCTTTTGAAGAATTAAAAAAAAGATTAACAACAACACCCGTCTTGACTCTTCCTTCAGGGTCAGGAGGTTTTGTTGTTTACAGTGATGCATCAGGTAGTGGAATAGGATGTGTTTTAATGCAACATGGCAAAGTCATTACTTATGCATCGAGACAGTTGAAGGTCCACGAGAAGAACTATCCAACACACGATCTGGAGCTAGCAGCAGTTATATTTGTACTGAAGTTTTGGAGGCACTACCTTTATGGGGAGAAGGTAGAAATCTTTACAGATCACAAGAGTCTGAAGTATGTATATACTCAGAAGGAGCTTAACATGAGGCAGAGACGTTGGCTTGAATTGATGGTAGACTTTGATATAGATCTGCAGTATCATCCGGGAAAGGCGAATGTTGTAGCAGACGCACTCAGCAGGAAGCCTACGGCTTATTTCTTGACGATACAGCCTGAGTTATTGAGAGATCTACAGGAGCTTCAGATAGAGATTATTTTACCAGGACAGAGTGGATTGCTGGCTAATCTCGAAGTTAAGTCATCACTCGTAGAGAAGATTAAAGAGGCATTGCCCACCGATGCTAGATTTAGAAGACTCAAAGAGAGGACGGAAGCAGGCCTGCAGACAGGACTTCGCATACACAAAGACGGGATATTGAGGTTTGGGAGTCGCCTGTATATTCTAAATGGAGAATTGAGATAGGAGTTAATGACTGAAGCACATAGCTCTATGTACTATGTTCACCCAGGAGGAACCAAGATGTACCGAGACTTGAGACAGTATTATTGGTGGCATGGAATGAAAAGGGAGATTGCAAGATTTGTGGCTAAATGTTTAGTCTGTCAGCAAGTAAAGGCCGAGCATCAGAGGACTGCAGGTATGTTACAGCCGCTTCCTATACCAGAATAGAAGTGGGAACATATCACGATGGATTTTGTCACAGGATTTCCAAGGAGCCCCAGCGGAAGAGATGTAGTATGGGTTATCGTGGATAGACTCACTAAATTGGCACACTTCTTGCCATTTAGAGTTGGACAGTCCACGGAGGTACTAGCCGACATGTATATACGACAAATCGTCAAATTACATGGAGTACCGATTAGTATTGTATCGGATCGAGATTCAAGATTTATATCTCATTTCTGGAGAAGCATGCAAGAGAGTCTGGGCACCAAACTCAAATTCAGCACAGCTTACCATCCACAGACAGATGGTCAGTCGGAGCGTACCATTCAGATCTTGGAGGATATGTTACGATCATGTATGCTAGACTTTGGAGGATCTTGGAAAGATCATTTGCACTTAGTGGAGTTCTCCTACAATAACAGTTATTAGGCCAGCATTCAGATGGCACCATTCGAGGCATTATATAGAAGGAAGTGCAGATCGCCAATATGTTGGAGTGACGTTGGTGAACGTCAAATACTGGGTCCAAAATTGGTAACGCAGACAGTGGAGAAAGTAAAATAGATTCAGAATCATCTTCGAGCAGCTCAAGACAGACAGAAGCATTGGGCTGATACACACAGGCGTTCCCTAGAGTTCAAAGAAGGAGAGCACGTATTCTTGAGGATTTCACCCACTCGAGGTACTATTCAATTTGGGAGCAGAGGCAAGTTGAGCCCAAGGTATATTGGGCCATTTGATATTCTAGAGCGCATTGGTGAGGTGGCTTATCGTCTTGCATTACCACCATCATTAGAGGGAGTGCATGACGTATTCCACGTCTCACAGCTACGAAGGTACGTGATCGACCCAAGTCACGTAGTCGATCATTCAGAGATCGCAGTGGGCCCAAGCTTGAGATATGAAGAACAACTAGTTGGCATCCTCGACGTCAGTGAAAAGATATTGCGGGGACAGACAATCAGACTGGTTCGTGTAGCTTGGAAATATCATTCTTCTGGAGAATCAACTTGGAAATGAGAGGATAGTATGCGCCAGCATTATCCTCACTTATTCGCGGAGGCAGTTATCATCTAAGCAATCTTGTAATTTCCATAGTTCTTCCTTTAGTAGCTTATTCTTTGATTGCGATGACGCAATCCTCTTAAGGGGTAGATTGTAAACACCCTATTTTTCTGAATAATTCTAATACAATTTTTCCTAATATTTTTGGTATTTTTTGGAAGAAAAAGCAAGGTAATTATGAGTTAAGGATTTTTAAATGCAGTTTATTGATGTTAAAAGATTATGGAAATAATATTTTATGGTGTAAAATGTAAAATAGGACATGGGGTATTTTTTTGTGAATTTATTGGACTCCGGAAATGCGTTTAAAGTCCTAAAAGCTATTGGATATTTAAACCAAACCAAATCTGAACCAAACCAAACCAAACCAAACCTGACTGAACCGAACCCATTTTGGCTGAACCAAAACCGTATATTGGGTCGGGTTGGGTCGGATCCGAGCCAAACCCGACCCGAAACCCGTATGGAAACCCTAGCCTGCTGAAGTTCCTGTAGACCGCCTATAAAACCTTCTCGATTTTCGTGCCCAGCCTCGAAAACCCTAGCCGCACCCCCACCGTCATCTTCTCTGATCAACCCTCTTCCTCTCCGCCGCGAGCACAGCCCCAACTCCTTCCCAGATCTCCCCGCGCTTCACTCCTCCTCGGCCGCTCTCCAACATCGATCTCCCCACGACCCCGACACCATCCTCCGCCCTAGACCCCATCGTCCGCCCAGCCCGACTCCCCCATCTCCGCCAGGCCCGTCGCCCCTCGCCCGTCAACCTCCCCCACGGCTCCACCTCACCCGACCCCTTCTTCCCCCAAGCCCCTAAACCCTATTCCGGCCACCTCCTTCCCCCAAGCTCCACCTACTCCTCCTCCTTCCTCCCAGCACTTCCCCGCTCCGCCCACCGAACCGACCCTCCCCAGGTTAGCCAAGCCCGACCGGCCGTGTGTCCCCCCGACGCCGCCTCCGGCCGTCCGACAACAGCCCTCGTTGAGCCGCCCTCCTCCAGCGAGCCGCCCCGGCCAGACTCCGGCAACCCTAGAGCTCAGTGGACGTGGACACGGCACAGGACGCAGTTCGAGTCGGACACTTCGAACTCGACACGCGGACACGATAAAATACCATTTTTGGAGCTCTGTTCAGGTACCGTTTTTTCCCTCCTCGTATTTTTATTTTTGATTCCGTCAGTTGTAACGCGTAGACTGTATAACCCTCTCGGTGCCCGTGCAACCCGCTCGATGCATCGCGTCCTGTGGTGATCGCAAACCGCGATCCAAAAAAAGGAAAACCTACGCCCTGTTTTATCCCGGAACTGAGTACGCCCCGCCAAACGGGACAACTTGGTCGCACGCGGTCTTTACTGAAACGTGCGCGTCGTTGATATGGACATGTGGGATTTCGTAGAAGTCGATTCGGATATGCGTGCACACCGGAATCAACGCGTATCCGCCGACAACGCCCCATATCCGCCCATTATGGAACACGCTGTAACTTTGTGTACACACGTCGGATCGAGACGAAACTTGCGCCATCGGACTCATAGTAATACGCTGGTCCTGTGACCCAAGTTTGGTTCGATTCTGAGAACATTGACAAAATCACGTATCGTGGGCCCCACCGGCTCCACTTGACGGGCGATTTTGTGATCGGCTCATCGGAATCCAATTCTGGAAGTTCCGTTGGGTTCGTATCATCGTTCCTGATTTGTTGACACTAAGTTGGACGAATTTGGAGACCTTTGACCCTGACACGCTTTTCGGTGCGAGGTGGCCCACATTTGGACCCCGCTTTGGGCCGGAAATATTATTTTTGCCCTTGTATCCAAATTGGACTTAAGGACAGGCGTTTCTAGCTATTTGATATCTTCTGAGACTATTGGTGATGTTTATTACAGCTTTTAGAGGAGTACCTATAGGATCCACTGATACAGGGACAACTGTTGGTATTCAAACCCCAGGCAAGTATACCTTGCCAAACTCTGCAGTATTGTTATATATTTTTCTTAATTCATTATATTGCTGTGCATGCTTAACCTAGGACCGTGTGACGTACTTAGCGTCCGATTATTAGTCGGGTGCCAACACCGTATGCGGTGTTGGGTACTATCATCTAGAGATGGACATTCGTGACACTTTACATTCTCGTACTTGTCTTACCAAGTACACTTTGACCCAGGACACTTGACACTACTCATGAGACAGGATCTTCCCGAGATATTCGTGGTGATTCTATATAGGATACAGGACTGGACATGGACATTATGTTCTTAGATATTGTATGACTGGTTGCATTAGCTATGATCCCGCTTGACATGGACATGAGACGTTATGGTCATGATATGCGTGGTTACATTGGGTAGGGAGAGACACACAAGCTACAGGCTATTATATATATATATATTCTATTATTGAGAGGTCGTAGACTCTCGGAGAAGAGCTAGATCCACTACCGGTTATTACCGCTACCGGCTCCCTGACACAGAGCTTATAGTGGCTCAGCCTGAGTACTCGTGTTGCTCTCATCTTGCATTTCACATAGATGGTTACATACTTACCCTATTTATTTCATTATCTGCTGCACTGCATTTATTTTGGCATGAGCTTTCTTGTACCTTGCTATGTCCCCTGAGGACCTGGATCCGGATTATGTCCCCAGGATTTGCAGACGAGATTTATTCCGAGGTATACGGGACCGCAGCAGGAGCTGATCCAGAAGCTGTACCGCCATCCGAGGATGAGGTGTTAGCCGAAGACTTTTCCTGAGCATCCATGTTCATGCTCAGTATTTATTATTTATTTCAGTCATTTATATTCTGGTCTGTTGAACCATTGTATCAGATATTTATTGGGTTGTTTCCCGAAGTAGTTTGTTGAGACTGGTTGATAATTTACATTCCTTATATTCTGTGGATCATATTTTATATATTGCATGGATGAGATTAGTTGTGCCATGATTGTCGTAGACCTTGTTTTACAGCTTAAGTATGCCCTGATGGATCCATTAAATTGAGTTTATCCATCGGTGTGTACTGTTGGCCATTATCACGAGTCCAGTCCCTCGGTATTCTGGGACTGGGGCGTGACAGGTTTAAACTAGCCCTAATCCCACTATATAAGCCAAGTAAACCTAATTTCGGGTGAGGGGGTTTACACTGGGGGTAACCTCACTCGATATAATTTTGGGTGAGTTCTCTTTCTCCTTGGGTTACATCCATCAGGTTGGACATCATCATGTCGCTTCCTCTGTCATAGAATCTTTTGAGAAAAAGACTCTTGAGGTCATCAAATGACGAGATGCAGTTATCTTGTAGGTTATAAAACTAGTTGAATGCTACCCCAGTCAATATCCCCACAAAGAGCTTGGTGACGAGTGCATCACTGCTAAGTAGGTGCCTTGTTGCAGTCTCAAAGTAGATCATGTATTTACGGGGGAAAGTCTTCCCGTCGAATGGGTTCAAGTTGAAGGGCTTGCACTTGGGCGGATAGGGCATATACCTTCACTCGCGGGGTTATGGTTGTCGTATTCCTAGCTCACACAGTGAGTCCCGACTGCCCATAGAATCTAGGTGAGCTTGAAGTTCTCGGACTTCCCTCATTGCTTCTCTGGCTTCATCCCTGGCGGAAGGGGCAGATGAGCCAGGCAGAGGTTAATTTTTGCCTATGGAGAGAGCGTTGCGTCGGAGTCCGTGTTGGTCCCAGGGTCCAAGCTTTCCTATACAGAAGCCCTTGCTGTTTGGGAAGCCATGTTTGCTTTAATTTCTAGCTTTGTCTGAGTCAGGGCTTGCATTGATGAACTCACCGTCTGCATCATAGCCTTAAGAGACTCGAGGCATTGTCGGTCGCAGGGGCCTTCGTGACCGTCCCCTGTCATGTATACAGTCCTCACATGGGGAGAGATAGACGGGGCAATGGACGCCATACTTTTTTGTCTCAGATTCTTGCTGGGAGTAGTCATCAGGTAGCGTCACCTCCTCCTCGGATTCAGAGAGAGTACTACCCCTAGCGTGGAAGGCTATGATATTTTGACGAGGGTGGCCACCCCCAGGGACATCAGAGTCTAGTCTTTTGGAATCCCCGTCTTCTCGAAATGTCGCGTTATTATATAGGTCCGAGGGATTACTACCCCCAGCTTGTGCAACCCCCAGGGGTCCTGAGGAAGAACTACCCCTGTGGTGCCCAGTTCCCCCTATTCGGGGAGCGCGACTAAGAAATACAAGATGGTATCGTTCAATCGGGATAGATTAAATCAAGAACTCATCCTCGTTATGGATTTGCTTCTTCGGAATCGATTTCCATATTTAGTGGACCGTGCCCCCAGGATCGACTTAGCGGCAGAGTCAGGATGGACCTCTCTGCTGCATCTTTTGTTGCCTCAGTTTTAGCTGTCGCTTGTTGCTTTCGTGCCTTGAGTTGGTTTTCGGATTTTGATTGCATTTTCTTAAACGGTTTCGATAGATTTTATTATTTTCATTCGTTGAACTGCACTTCAATTCCAATATTGGAAAGAGTGGAAGAGGTATTGATCAGCTATTCGTGACAATACAGGTGAACGAATAGTAGGCAACGCGCAAGCGGAGTCCTAAAGCACCTCTCTCCTTATTCCTTCCAACAAATTTATGAGTGGCTTATATTCGATTCATTTGACCCTTCTTCCAAGTCTTCACATCTAAAATCTTGTATTCTTGCTTGCCCCGATTAAATGATACCATTTAACTAAAAGATGTCAAGATAAAAAGGAATAGACTTGAGCAACTTTATGCTTGTCAATCAAAACTTGTGAACGGGTACCCATTGCATGCTAGTTCATTTTTAATATTCTTTCTATGCTTCAATTTTAGTTAGAATGTACATTTCTTTTATAGATTGTGCTAAGTATGAAAAACATCTTGTTATGCAATAAATTGTTCAGGAAGACTATGCAAAATAAATTATGCTAATGCTACTTGTCTTGTACTCGTGTTGCCTAAATTGCATGAATGGTTAACTTAATATATACGTCGTTTGATTACGGACAACTTGTACACAAGGGTATAAGTTCTGTGGACGGTCGCTGGGGCACTGGCACTGATCCGATCCGGGCAGAACTTCGTGTGTAGTTATTGTGTGTTGTGCGGGATGATTTGCAGCGTATCATGTGCTCTTGTTGCATGCTATCCTCGTTATTGACTAGTTTTTTATGGCATACGCCAGTGATCCCCTCGTATATTTAAACCTGTACAAGCTAACTTGTGTCTTCATGGCAGGAAAGGACATGGTAAGTATTGTGCAGGTGGTTCAGACGGGCAGGTAAAAGCCACCAAACGGTGGCAAGTTTATTTCAGTAATTTCTATATATTGCTTGCTCATAAAATAAACTAAGGCAAGATAGAAAGACTACAAATAATATGCAATACTTAATATAAATAACGTGTTGATTGGTATAGTTGGGTTAGCTTGCCTTTACCAGTATGTTTTAATATACTGACCTTCGTTGAAACATGTTCCCCGCACTAAGGAGATCCAAGCGAGGAGCCGAAGTCATTTTCTAATCCAGTCCAGCTGTAGGCGCGTCCTGATCGTGCCAT
Organism: Iris macrosiphon; assembly: GCA_036927795.1. Classification (NCBI taxonomy): domain Eukaryota; kingdom Viridiplantae; phylum Streptophyta; class Magnoliopsida; order Asparagales; family Iridaceae; genus Iris; species Iris macrosiphon. The sequence goes on from JAYESA010000007.1 coordinate 155,565,400, forward strand.
CTTTTGAAGCATCTTGAAGCAAGGATCTAGTAACCCAAACTCAATACAGCTCCGAGGAAAAGCCAGCATCCCGCCTAGAGGTCCCTTATTTTGAGTTTTAGTAAAGGATTTAATGTACAGTACAACTATCTCATTTTGGGTCAATATTTTGTAAGCCCGTGCGGCAACCTTATGACCCGTTCAAGAGTTTGTAATAGATGTTCATTATCAATAAAGAGAACTTTTCCATATTTTAAACTTGTGTTTCAATTTATTTGCGTACTCTGAATATGTGCTCGCTATGCAAAATATCTTAGCCTTGTACGGTGTGCAACCTAGGCCCGCACGATATCACGCCCAGGGGACGACTATCGATTTCATGAAATTGGGATGTGACATATTGGTATCAGAGCACAGCTTTAAGTTCTTTTGACCCTCATGTTGGAAAAGTTCCTTTAACGATCAAATCCCTGTGCGAACTCTTGAACTCGTTTGGCCAAAATGAGATACGTTCATACAATTAGTCCATAATACATTATGATCCTGATGTAATTTACCTTCTTTTGAAGGAATGGCACAAACGCAATTATCAGCTCTAGTACCAGGCGAGACACAAGCCCAAGAAAGCAGTTCCGGCACTTCAAAAAGTTCTCGGAGCCAGAGAGCCATGCCTCGTATTGACCCCATTCAGCAAATGATACAGATGTTGGAGGCTAACCAACAGAGGGAGGAGGCTCGTTATGAACGGGATGAGAAGCGAGCGAAAGAGAGACAAACCCAGTTTCAAGACCATATAGAAGCCCGATTCTCAGTCTAACAAAAGCAGGTAGATACCCTGCAGCAGATTGTTCAGACCTTGGCCTCCAACCATTCCGCGGCAACAGCAACGACACCGGTGGAGCAACCTGTACTTGAATTTAAGATGCCTCAGACTCCAAGGAAGAAGGATGCGACTGCCTTCGACTTTGGCGACTTCAAGAAAGTCTGTAACACACCATTTAAAGGGACTGAGGATCCGATCATGGCTCTAGATTGGTTGGCTAAAATGGAAGACCACTTCAAACTTTTAGAGGTATCCGAGCAAGCTCCATTTGAACGTGCACGATTGGTAGAATGTGCATCGAAGGTCTCTTCCAACAGACGATGATGAAGAGATGATTGTATGGGCTACTTTCCGTAGCATATTTGAAGAGGAGTTCATACCCCCTCCCGTACATTGTCAGAAAGAGAACGAGTTCGTGTAACTACGCCAAGGAAGCATGACAGTAAAGCAGTATTCCGCCGAATTTAACCGGCTCGCCAAGTTTGCCAGCTCCTATTTATCTAATGCGGCGAGTCATGCCAGACGATTTAAAGGTGGTCTACGTCCTGCCATCCATGCACACATGGTTGTTCCTCAGTATTAGATAATAAGGGAAGTCCTGAATCACGCCCTTTCTCTTGAACTGCAATATCCTCACATTTTTGCCGGTGTTGTGCATACCTCCAATCATAAATGCCATAGCAACGAAAGAGAAAATAATGCTACAAAGCGTCAAAACAACGACGGCCATCAAAAGGGATATACAGAAATGACATGCCTCTTCTGTAAGAAGCAAGGGCACATGGCCGTCAAATGCCAAAAAAGACTTGGGTTATGCCTCGCTTGTGGAGATCCATGCCATACCATTAGCTCATGTTCGCGCCTCTCTGATCGTCGCTCTCAACATCCAAATCCTGCCCCTACACCCCAGGCCAATCGAGTTGCACCTCAGCAAGAGCGTCGCCAAGCTCAAGGTCGGGTCTATATGATAACACGAGAGGAAGCTCTGGCCTCAGACACCGTTGTGTTAGGTATATTGCTTTTTAATAACATACCTGCATGTGTGCTATTTGATTCTGGTGCAACGCATAGTTTTATATCTATAAATTTTGTCATAGAAAATAATATAAAAATGACTATTTTTATCTAGACCTTAGTGTTAGCACCCCCTCGGGCACAAAAATACCTGTCCGTTCAGTATGCCAACGTGGTTACGTCTGTATTGGAGGAAGGAAGCTATCGCTAGATATTTTAGTTCTAGATGTTCGGGACTATGATATCATTTTGAGGATGGATTAGCTCGGTGCTTGCTCGACAACTATTGAATATGTAGAAAAATGAGTCATCTTTCGCCTGCCTAGAGAAGCCGAATTCTGCTACACGAGTAGTCCAGCAATTGATGCGACCAGGGCCTGCATGGTAATTTCGATGATATCTGCTCGGCGAATGCTATAATCTAACTGCGAGGGATACCTAGCGTCGGTTCGGGATACATGGCTGAATTACGCAAACGTTGAGTCTTCTTCCGTTGAGACGGAGTTCCCTGATGTGTTTCTGAGCGAACTACACGGCATACTACCAGACTGAGAGATCAAGTTCACCATCGACACATTCCTGAATACTCAGCCAATTTCTAAGCCTCCGTACAGAAAGGCCCCTGCTGAACTGAAGAATTTAAAGTGCCAACTGCAAGATTTACTGGATCGTGGGTTCATCCGTCCGAGTGTCTCCTTGGGTCGCGCCTGTGCTATTCGTGAAGAAGAAAGACGAAATGCTACGCCTCTGCATCGATTATCGGGAGCTGAATAAGGTCACCATCAGAAACAAGTATCCACTGCCAAGGATAGATGACCTCTTTGATCAGCTGCAAGGGGCAACGGTGTTCTTGAAAATTAATCTTTGCTCGGGCTACCACCAGCCAAATATTAAACCAGAAGACATGCCCAAGACTGCATTCCGAACCCGTGGGCACTATAAGTTTTTTGTTATGACGTTTGGCCTGATGAATGTCCCTGCTGCCTTTATAGATTTGATAAATCGAGTGTTTCGACCGTTCCTCGATAAATTTGTGGTCATTTTTATAGATGACATCTTAGTGTACTCAAAGAATAGGGATAAACACGCAGGACACCTGCGGATGGTACTTCAGACCCTTCGAGATAATAAGTTGTATGTCAAGCTAAGTAAATGCGAGTTCTGGTTGGACAACATATCCTTTCTAGGGCACATTATTTCTGCACAAGGCATCTCAGTTGACCCAAAGAAAGAAGAAGCCATTATGCAGTGGAAACGGCCTGAGTCAGCTAGTGATATACAGAGTTTCCTTGGTCTGGCGGGCTACTACCGGAGATTTATTAAAGATTTTGCAAAGATTTTCTCACCTCTGACTCAGCTCACTCGAAAGGGAGTAACATTCGCGTGGACGGACGACTGTGAAGCTTCGTTTATGGAGTTAAAGCAGTGCCTCATCTCTGCACTAATTCTTACCCTTCTAGATGACCTGATGACTTCAAAATATACAGTGATGCCTAAGGCAAGGAATTGGGATATTTCCTTATGCAACAAGACAAAGTGATAGCCTTCATATTGAGGCAGTTAAAGCCTCACGAGAAGAATTATCCAACCCATGATTTGGAACTAGCAGCGGTGGTGTTCGTGCTGAAGCTGTGGCGCCACTACCTTTATGGTATATAGTGCTAGATCTATACGGATCATAATAGCTAAAAATATCTTTACACACAAAAAGATTTGAATCTTCGTCAACGGCGCTAGCTTGAGCTCCTTAGCAATTTTGACCTCATGAATAGATACATGCCTGGCAAGGGAAACGTTGTAGCTGATGCACTAAGTCGAGTGTTCATTGGGAGTTTGGCTATTGATGATAAGTTGCATCGAGATCTGGAAGCTTTGGGTATTATACTTATAATCAGATACAAAAAGGGGGCACAAGTGGCACAATTGTGCCTCGAACCTGATTTGTTAGAAAAGGTCAAGACCGCTCAGAAGGATGACATATTCTTGTAAAAGATGCAAGGTCTTATTTTAGCAGGAAAGGCAACCGACTTTGTGGTAGGTACGGACGGGATAATCCGAGTAAAGGAAAGATTGTGCATTTCAAACGATACAGCCCTCAGAAAAGAGATACTCACGGAAGCCCATTATGCTAGTTATACTTCTCATCCGGGTAGCACAAAGATGTATCGAGATCTTCGTACAACATTTTGGTGGCACAGCATGAAACGAGATGTGGCATTATTCGTGTCGCATTGTATGGCTTGTCAGGGGGTAAAGGCCGAGCACTAGAAACCGGGCGGAGAGATGCATAACCTCGTTATACCAGAGTAGAAATGGGAACATATAACAATAGATTTTATTGTTGGCTTGCCAAAGACGCAATGGGAGAATGATGTCGTCTGGGTCATTGTTGATCGACTCACAAAGTCAGCTCACTTTCTGCCTATCAAGTCTACTTGAAGTGTCGACCGCTTAGCTCAGATCTACCTCAACAAAATCGTTCGGCTCTACGGTGTGCCCGTATCCATAGTATCCGATAGAGATAGTCGATTCATATCGCATTTCTGGGAAAGCCTGCAGTCAGCAATGGGGACGAAGTTGAAGTTCAGCTCCGCCTACCGTCCACAGACAGATAGTCAAACAGAACGTATCAACCAAATTCTTGAAGACATGCTACAACTCTGCGCCTTGGACAAGAAGACAAGTTGGGACATTCATCTACCATTAGCTTAATTTGCATACAATAATAGCTTTCAAACCAGCATTCAGATAGCGCCGTATGAGGTATTGTATGGGTAGAAGTGCAGATCTATGATCTGTTGGGACGAATTTAGAGAACGAAAAATTCTTGGCCCTGAACTTGTGGAGTAGACTGTCCAAAGATTCAATTAATTCAGGAACGGATGAAGGTAGCTCAGAGTCGCCCAGAAGAGCTACGCAGACACACATCGACGTCCACTTGAGTTCTTTGAAGGAGATCGGGTGTTTCTCAAAGTCTCGCCCATACAAGGAGTCACCATATTTGGAGCAAAGGGAAAGCTAAGTCCAAGATTTATCGGTCCATTCGAAATACTAAAGCGAGTTGCCTCAGTTGCATATCAGATTGCCCTACCACCGTCACTGTCCGAAGTGCACAATGTCTTCTATGTTTCTCAACTTAGGAAGTACGTGTACATCCCGAGCTATGTGGTAGATCTTGATCAATTAGATCTTAAGGCAGACTTGACATATGTCGAACAACCTGTGCAAATTTTAGATCGTAAGGAAAAGCTGCTTTGAAGTCGCTCGGTTCCTCTTGTGCGCGTGCTTTGGTTAAATTACTCGCTCGAAGAATCCACTTGGGAGCTTGAATCTGAGATGAAACTTCCTTTTATTATTTCTAGTGGTAGGTTATATTCCTAAGTTTTTTGGACAAAACTTCCAATTAGTTGGGTAGGACGTGGTGGCCCGTTCCCCCTATTCGGGAAACGCGACTAAGAAATACAAGACGGTATCGTTCGATCGGGATAGATTGAATCAAGAACTCATCCTTATTATGGATTTGCTTCTTCGGAATTGATTTCCATATTCAGTGGACCGTGCCCCCAGGATAGACTTAGCGGCAGAGTCAGGAGGGACCTATCCGCTGCATCTTTTGTTGTCTCAGTTTTAGCTATCGCTTGTTGCTTTCATGCCTTGAGTTAGTTTTCGGATTTTGCTTGCATTTTCTTGAACGGTTTCGATGGATTTCATTATTCTTGTTCGTTGAACTGCACTTCAATTATGATATTGGAAAGAGTGGAAGAGGTATTGATCAGCTGTTCGTGGCAATGCAGGTGAACGAACAGTAGGCGACGCGCGAGCGGAGTCCTAAAGCACCTCTCTCCTTCTTCCTTCCAACAAATTTGTGAGTGGCTTATATTCGATTCAGTTGATTATTCTTCTAAGTCTTCACATCTAAAATCTTATATTCTTGCTTGCCCTGATCAAACTATAGCAAGTAATAACTAAAAGATGTCAAGATAAAAAAGAATAGACTTGGACAACTTTATGCTTGTCAATCAAAACTTGTGAACGGGTACCCATTGCATGCTAGTTCATTTTTAATGTTCTTTATATGCTTCAATTTTAGTTAGAATATACATTTCTTCTATAAATTATGCTAAGTATGGAAAACATCTTGTTATACAATAAATTATTCAGGGAGACTATATAAAATGAATCATGCTAATGCTACTTGTCTTGTACTCGTGTTGCCTCAATTGCATGAATGGTTAACTTAATATAGACGCCGTTTGATCACATAAAACTTGTGCACAAGGGTATAAGTTCTGCGGACGGTCGCTGGGGCACTGGTACCGATCTGATCCGGGCGAAACTTCGTGTGTAGTCATCGTGTGTTGGGCGGGATGGTTTGCAGCGCATCATGTATTCTTGTTGCATGATATCCTCGTCATTGACTAGTCCTTTATGGCATACGCCAGTGATCCCCTCATATATTTAAATTTGTACAAGCTAACTTATATTTTTGTGGCTAGGAAGGACATGGTAAGTATTGTGCAGGTGGTTCAGATGGGCAGGTAAAGCCACTAAACGGTGGCAAGTTCATTTCAGTAATTTTTATATATTGCTTGCTCGTAAAATGAACTAAGGCAAGATAGAAAGACCACAAATAATATGCAATGCTTCATATAAACAACGTGTTGATTGGTATAGTTGGGTTAGCTTGCCTTTACCAGTATATTTTGATGTACTGGCCCTCGTTGAAATAGGTTTTTCGTACTAAGAAGATCCGAGCGAGGAGCCAAAGTCATTCCCCAATCCAGTCCAGTTGTAGACGCATCCTGACCATGCCATCTTTTGAAGCATCTTGAAGCAAGGAGCTAGCAACCCAAACTCAATACAGCTCCGAGGGAAAGCCATCATCCCGCTTGGAGGTCCCTTATTTTGAGTTTTAGTAAATAATATAATATACATGACAACTATCTTATTTTGTGTCAACATTTTGTAAGCCCGTGCGGCAACCTTATGACTCGTTCAAGAGTTTGTAATAGATATTCATTATCAATAAAGAGAACTTTTTCATCTTTCAAACTTGTATTTTAATTTATCTGCGTACTCTAAATATGTGCTCGCTATGCAAAATACCTTAGTCTTGTGCGGTACGCAACCTAGGCCCGCACAACGTTATGCCCGGGGGACGACTATCGATTCCACAGAATCGGGGTGTGACAACCCCCAGCGGCTGATAGATTTTTTTTTGAGCGGGTACCTTGGAAAATACCTTCCGCAGGCCCCACTGTTGGTCCTCCTGGTAGTCGCCTTCTCGTTGCGTTGGTTGAGTGTGAAGGACTGGAGGAGCTGGGCTTCCTTCCTTGTCCAATGAAAGGGTCCTTCTAAGTAGAGTAACATAAGGAGAATGAAAGTTCCTCCTTCTCTAGTGTTGGCACCTGATTTTTGGGTTATTGTTGGCTAGGTGCCTTCGGATGTAGTCGTTGAAATACCGACTGCCTGTTTGTTAGTACTGCTACTTTAGCACAACAACAGTTGATGATGATGTTGGTACAGGTGTCACCCCCATATTTCAGATTAGGGGTATTTTCGTCTTTTCATAATTAGTGTGTAAATTATTGAATGATAATTAATTATATTTAAATTGCTGTAATTTTTATTTGATGGTTGCACTTTATCGTTGCTTCGATAATTAGAGCACTACACTAGCCATTGTCTTCCAACATATTTCACACTCTTGTCCTAGACATGCCAGACTGTTATTTTGATCCTTGTGTGACTCATAATTATGTCTTGTTGTATTTCATTTTAGGCGCACAACATTCGTCGCAAAAAACTATATTTAATTCTATATAAATTAAATCTTGTACCCTTGTGCGTTCCAATCAAAATTGGAGACACAATCTCGACCCATTTTAAGCAACCCAAATTAGGGTAATATTCTATCCTGAGTCTACTTTATTCATGACACTTGTGCCCCACTTAAATTCAGTCCCTTGTACTTCTAATTAATTTTAGAACACATATTGCATTTATTTTAATCAATTAAAAACCATAATCCTAACTTTGTGTAATATTCTAATTGTTGGGCACTTTTGTGCAAAAGTGTATTAGGGTGTCTACCCCGTTGGACACGACACATAAATAAATGCAATTCTCCTTAATGTGTACTTTTTTATAATTTTTGGGAGTGTGCGAATTGCGACATTGATCTCTTTGAACCATGGCCTCAAAACCTTGAACCAATGCATCATGGCCATTCATTTTAAATTTATTTGAATCCTAACCTTTGAAAATATTCATGAGAAGACCCTTTTTCCAAGGAGTTGACCAAAGTCAACCCTTTCTAGGTCAAACCAAAATCCCCCTTCATATATAAACTCCTTTATTTACTCTCCTTTTATTTTCTATTCCTATAAACCAAGCATCAGCCGTAACCCCACCTCCCCTTACTATTCATCACCACTTTCATCATCTTTCCCCATCGTCGTCGACCTCAACCTCGCCGGAACGAACCCCCCTCACCGTCGTCTTCCTCCGCACAGCGTTGAAACCGTGAGCCCTGACCAACTCGCCTCCACCCGCTTCCATGACGTCGGACTTCGTCAGGCGACCCGCTGCCCAACACCCCCACAACCCGATGAACTCCAACCGCCTGAATTCGCCATGAACCCCCCGCAGCCGTCGTTCTCTTCCACGTGCATCCATACCTAAAGCCGCTGAACCCGACTACGTCGACCGGATTCCTCCAACCGCTGAACGCCGGAAGCCTCATCCCACGACCTGCCTGCTCTCGCCTCAATCGCCTGAGCTGCTTCCGACAACACCCGAGCATGAATGCCTGAACGCCGGAGACCCGCAGCAGCCGCTGCCATCTTGTTAAATCCTTTGTCGACCGGAGATCGACCGGAGACGCTACCAACCCGCTGATCGCCGGAGTTCAACCTAACTGCCCTCGACCGAACACCCCGCGACGACCTCGACGCACACTCCTCATCCCATGTACCCAGGTTCGAGTCCCCTCTCGCGTACATAAATACGCACACGCATATTTTATCGTCGTATTTCATACATATTTAACCGTGGTGTATTTAGTATATGATGGTATATTGGTGTGTTGTAACTACATATTATATCTCTATATGTATATGAACCTAATTGGTATATATGTATGTTATAAGTACTAGTATATGTTCAAATATATTTGGTATATATATATAAAGTATAACTCTCAATTAGTATATATACATATATAGATGTATTGTATGTATCTCCCTAATATATATACAAGTATTGATTCTATTTTAAAATATATATATATATACATATATCTATTATATATTGTAACCAATGGATATTATATATATATTAGTTCATATTATGTACTATGTCTAGGTACTAGATGACTTGACTGTAACCACGAATACCCCGTAGTTATATTGACCTGTGACCAGATAACATGTTAGCAGACTTCCATATGTACATTGACGTACTGGCAAGACCGTATCATTGACTGTCTGTTATGCACAGCAACTACAGACATGATACCCTAGCGTAGTCTCTGAGATCATTGTGTTTGATTATGTGTTAGTATAATGTCTGATGCAATATTATATGATATGATATGTCTATAGGACTGTTGGATCATTCAAACGATACTTTGGAACCAGGACATTGGTATTGCCAGCTAAGGACCACAGGCGAGTACATTCTCTGACAGTTTTTATTATATTGATTATCTCTATAATTCTAGTTATATAGCGTACATGATTCTGACACTGTTGTTTAAACGAGTTGGCATCATCGAGACCTGTCACGATGAGTCATGATTTGGAATTCATCGTGCTAGCTGGAGAAACTGGGAAATATTAGTAGCTTATGCGATCATACCCAACTTTACATGCATCATAGCTCACCCACACCTCACGTTGGTGCAGTTTGACCATTACATGCCTCATAGCTTGTTATGTGCGATTAGCCTGACTATTGCTTGCATCATAGCTATCCGGATGGTTAGTCTGACCTTACATGAATTATAGCTAGTCATACATAGCAAGCCTGATCAGTCCCAAGCCGATCACATGATATGCTGATGTTTCACACACTTAGTTAGATGTTCTTGACATGTATCTCTAGTATATTGATCTAGTATTTCTTATGTTCTAGTCATGATTCTAGCATTCACTTATATACCAGTTTATTGTTCTAGCGTGTACTTGTATTTCTATTTCATTGCTAGATGTACATTGATGATGACACATGCTCCAGTATTTCTTTATTCCAGTATTTCTTATTGCTAGTATTCATATCTGTCTTGTATTGCTTTACACTTATTATAGTTTTTGTCAATATATGTGGAACTTTTGTTAGTGCTTGTACTTCGTTCCAATCCTGACTAGATATTTTTTACAGAGGATCTTGAGGATTTCTGTACCACACACTATGGACTGGGTATAGATGCAGATTACACACCAAAGATCTTAGAGAAGACTGTTCCTGTAGAAGAGACATTACCTGTAGCTATCTAGATAGTATTTATCTTATGCACTGAGACTTATTTGAGGTTATTGAGTTTATATTTAGACTTATTCTTAGTTTATGTTGAGACTTGTGGAGACTTTATTTTGGACAGCTAGACTGTGTTTTTTATCTATATTTTGAGACATGGTGTTGACTATGTCATTCTTCTTATCTTTTATCGTGCCTTAAACTTTATAGTTGTTGTGATTTGGTTTACATTATTAGATATTGTGATATGTATATTGTCCTCCTTATGGAGATTGATATCATTGACATGTTGTGAGTTATATTAGTGTTATTGTGACCTAGACAACGTTCTACCGTCGATACTGCGACGCAGACTGGACGTACCCACGCTCTCGTGCCCCTATATCGGGTGCGAGTCGTGTCACATTTTTAGTGGTGGCCCATGCAGGTCCAATTTCGTAATTTGTGCGATGTCGTAGTAGTACAACAACTTAGTTGTACTATTATGAGCCTGCGATAGGATATTGGAAATAAGATTTAGGATGAGAGTATGCTCAATCACACTAGGAAATTCTGATCTTCAAAATGCTATTCTAATTAATTGCTTCCTTTAGAAGTTTACTGTCCTTCCTTGATGATATCGTATCCATCACCTTAGTTGATTCTTTTGGTCTGTCTTCAGGATGCCGTCGCAGACTAGATCTCTGAGAGCTGGAGCATCAACTTCAGAGAGGTCTGCCACCTCTCGACCTGACGAACAGATACCTGGAGTTCCTCCTACATCTCCTGTTCATGTGGGAGTATCTGCAGCTAACGGGATTCCTCCTCCACCTATTCAGAGGATTGCCCCAACTATGACGGACAACCTTCCACCACCACCGACACCGATTCCCGGAGGAGTGCCTACTGACGGAGCACAGATGTTCGCACTGATCCAGGGCATGCTAGAGGCCCAGAGAGTAACAGCAGAAGCTCAGCATATTTAAGCTGAGGTTCAGAGAGTGCAAGCAGAAGCACACCAGGCGCAGACAGAGCTGATGCGAGAGATCATGGAGAATGCTCATCAGGTGGCTCTCCAGGCTGTGGAGAGAGTAGCACGACAACCGCAACATCATGGTCAGTAACAACAAAGGCCAGGTACCATAGTGGACTTTAAGAGTATGATGCCTCGAGAGTTCAAAGGCACAGAAGAAATACTCTATGCTGACGATTGGTTAGAGGACATAGAGAGAAACTTGCGCTTAGCACAGATTTCGGAGATCCTTCAAATCGAAGCCGCTGGCAGTCAGATGTTTGATATCACGCTAACGTGGTATCGTACAGAGCTGAGACTCGCTGTTGAAGGACTTACTTGGGAGGACTTTAAGGAGCTCTTCAAGGAGAAATTCTTTCCTGACGTAGCTTTGGGAGCATTAGAAAGTCAGTTCCATGACTTAATCCAAGGAGGCATGTCAGTCAACGAATACGCCGCAGAGTTTTGTCGATTGAGTCGATTTGTGCCATCGATGATTCGAGACCCAGGAGATAGAGCACAGAAATTTAGAAAGGGATTAAATAGAGAGATCAAGTCTCATACTTTGGGATGACGCACTGCTACATTTGAGGGTATTCTGATGGATGCCCAGATTGCCGAAGATGACTTGGACCTCAGGCCCAAGAGAGGATGCGACACTTCTGGAACAATATGTAGCAACACAGTACCGGCCAAGCGCCCACACTTTCAACAACAACAACAACAAAGGCCGTACCAACAGCAACACCAACAATAGGTACCAGTTCGAGGACACATCCAGCATCAGCAGCCACAGAGACAAAATTATCCTGTTGCCCAGTGCGCGTATTATGGAAAGATGGGACATACTAGAGACATCTGTCGGAAGAGGCTGGAAACTTGCTTGTCATGTGGATCATCAGCACATCAGCTAAGAGACTGCCTAGCTATTCAGACTCGCCAGGGAGGAGCAGCCGCTCAGAGAGGACCAGCCAGAGCACCTACTGTACCAGGAGGCCAGCAGAAAGGACCTCCACTTCCACCACAGCAACAGAGGTTTGCTCATCACCAGCAGTAGCAGAGAGAAGCACCACAGGGACGAGCTTACGCCATGACTACTGAGGAGGCTGAGCCAGTTGGAGACGTGATTTCAGGTTCAGTTTTACTCGATTCAATTCCAACACTTGCATTATTTGATTCTGGCGCTTCCCATAGTTTTGTATCTGTATCTTATGCCCTTAAGCATTGTTTAGAAATGGAACCATTAGATAGGACATGCAAGATCACGACAGGAGGAGGCATTATCCTAGTCCGTGATTATTGCAAGGATCGAAGAGTGTCATTGGAAGGCCGAGAGTTGAGCATGAGTTTACTCGTCATGCCACTTCCGGGATACGATATTGTACTCGAAATGGACTGTTGAGTAAATACCATGCTTCTATAGATTGTCATGGATGTAGAGTAGTATTCTGACCACCAGGAGAGCCAGAGTTCGAGATCGCCAGAGGAGCAGAGGGGCAAAGCAGAGGCACTTTTTGTGGAGCCAGGATAGAAGAAGAGTTACCACATCCACTTATAGTGGAGTTCCTGGATGTATTTCCAGAGGAGTTTCCAGGTTTGCCACCAGACAGAGATGTTGAATTCTCTATAGACTTGATACCAGAAGCGAAGCCTATTTCGCAACATGTCTATAGAGTCAACAACAACGAGTTGGTAGAACTGAAGAAGCAAGTTGAGGAGCTACAAGACAAATATTTTATTAGATCCAGTTCATCACCATGGGGAGCACCGGTATTGTTTGTACCAAAGAAGGACGGCACGGTACGCATGTGTATCGACTATAGAGCTCTGAATAACATCACTATCAAGAACAAATACCCGCTGCCGAGGATAGATGATCTTTTTGATCAATTAAGTGGAGCGAAGGTATTTTCAAAGATAGACTTGAGGTCAGGCTATCACCAGGTTAAGGTGAAGAAGGAAGACATACTGAAGACAGCCTTTCGGACCAGATATGGCCAGTTTGAATTCACAGTAATGCCATTTAGTTTAACCAATGTACCAGCAGTATTCATGAACTTGATGAACAAGGTATTCCACCAGTACCTTGACAAGTTCGTAGTGGTATTTATTGACGACATTCTAATATATTCGAAGACCCCAGAAGAGCATGAAGAGCATCTGAGGATGGTCTTGGAGACTCTCAGGAGAGAGGAGTTGTATGAAAAGCTTTCAAAGTGTGATTTCTTCCTTGACAAGGTTGAATTTCATGGACACATGGTGACAGGTAACGGAATCTCAGTTAACCCAAAGAAGATCGAAGCAGTGGAGTCATGGGCTACCCCCAGTTTGACAGCCGAGATCAGAAGCTTTCTCGGACTAGCAGGATACTATAGAAGATTTGTACTAGACTTCTCCAAGATTGCAGAACCAATGACTAGGCTGACCAAGAAAGATGTAGAATTTGTCTGGACAGAGGAATGTCAAGCCGTATTTGATGAGCTGAAGAAGAGATTGACGACAGCACCAGTTTTGACGTTGCCATCAGGGATATGTAGATTCACTATCTACAGTGATGCTTCAAGAAGAGGGTTTGGATACGTTCTTCAACAACACGGGAAAGTAATTGCCTATGCTTCAAGACAATTATGCCCTCATGAAAAAAACTATCCCACTCACGATTTAGAGTTAGCAGCAGTTATCTTTGCCATAAAGCTGTAAAAATACTATCTGTACGAAGAGCGTATGGAGATCTTCACAAACCACAAGAGCTTGAAGTACGTGTTTACACAGAAGGAGCTGAACATAGGCAGAGAAGGTGGTTAGAGTTGATGAAAGATTTTGATATCTTATTACAGTACCATCCAGGAAAGGCCAACATAGTCGTCGATGCCTTGAGCAGGTATCCGATGGCTATGTGCTTGACTTCAGATAGATATTTATTAGCTGATCTTAAGAGTTTGGGAATTGAAGTACTAGTTCCAGGTGTTGAGATTCAGATATGGGGATTACAGATACAATCGAAGCTGATGGATAGAATTAGAGCTGCACAGTATGATGATGAGACTCTGAAGAATATCAGGGCACAAGTTCGGACAGGATTGACAGACGACTTCACTATTACGGATGATGGATCTTTACGGCATGGCACGAGGATGTGTGTGCCAAGTGGAGAGCTGTTGGAAGAAGTTTTGTAAGAGGCACATCGCTCTCAGTACTCGATGCATCCCAGAGCCAATAAGATGTATCGAGATTTGATGGAGCATGTATGGTGGTATGGTATAAAGCACGAGGTAGCACGCTTTGTATCCCGATGTTTAATGTGGCAGTAGGTAAAAGCAGATCGACAGAGGCCAGGAGGATTGCTTTAACCTTTACCCATTCCAGAATGAAAGTGGGAGCACGTTACTATGGACTTCGTTTCAGGACTTCCACGTTCTCCAGGAAGAAAGGACGCAATTTGGGTCATCGTAGATAGGTTGACCAAATCAGCCAACTTCTTACCATTCAAAGTGGGTACTTCGACAGAGAAGCTAGCAGAGATGTACGTACAGCAGATTGTCAGATTACATAGAGTTCTTGTGAGTATTGTCTCCGATCGGGATAGTCATTTCACTTTCTATTTCTGGAGGAGTCTGCAGGCTAGCTTGGGCACTCAGCTCAAGTTCAGTATCGCGTATCACCCCCAGACAGACGAACAGTCTGAAAGGACTATTCAGACTCTTGAAGATATGCTACGCACTTGCGTTTTGGATCTTGGAGGTTCTTGGGAGGATCATCTACACCTAATAGAGTTTGCTTACAATAACAGCTACCAGGCTAACATTGAGATGTCACCATTTGAAGCTTTATATGGACGAAGGTGTCGTACACTGTTATCTTGGGATAATGTTGGAGAGAGAGCCTTGTTAGGACCAGAAATGGTCATGGATACAGCAGGAAAGGTAAAACTTATCAGAGACAGACTGCGAGTGGCGCATGACAGACAGCGGCATTGGGCCGATAGCCACCATAGACCCCTAGAGTTTCAGGTATAGGTTTTGTTTTTATTTGGTTGTGATTGTTTTGTTTTAGATTGCGTATTAAGATTATTTATTCTAGGTTGGCGATTTGGTGTTCCTATGGATTTCTCCAACACGGGGCACAATTCATTTTGGTAGAGGCAGAAAACTTAGTCCACGATACATCGGGCCCTTCAGTATTCTTGCAAGGGTCGGTGTAGTGGCCTATAGACTTGACTTGTCGCCTGCTCTAGATGTAGTGCATGATGTGTTCCACGTGTTGTAACCCCCTGATTTTTCAGAAAATTTTAATTTGGATTTTTTACAATTTTCTGTAATTTTCTAAGATTTTCAAGAATTTATTTTAGATTCAAGTATAATTAAAAATATTCCAAACTTTTATTTTAGGTTCTAAATAATAAAATATATTTTCTAGAAGTTTTTGGGAATTTTCTGAGTATTTTTAGTATTTATTGGGAGTTATTTAGGCTAATAACTAATTTTTAGGACTTGTAGAATTTATGGTGCAAGCCCAGGAATATAGAATGGATCCACATTATTTTCTAAGGTTTATAATATTATTATATATTTTCTAAAATTATTTCTGAATTTTTGGAATAATGTTAGTATTTATTTTTAGTTTTATGGTAAAACTAATTTTTAGAGCTTCTCCTAATTATAGTAGGAAATCTATGAATATATAATTATCCCAAATATTTTTTTATGGTTTTTAGGTTCAAAATATTTTTTTTATAATTTTTCCAGATTTTTATGATTATTTTTAATGTTTATTTTGAGTTATTTAGTTTTAAAACGACTTAAATAATGTTTTGATAAAGGCAAATCAAAAAAACAAATAATATAACCAAAACTATCCAATCAAATCATAACATGTGTCACCCTATCAACTTTCATTCAGCCTCTCAACATCCCTATATATATATATATATTATTATAACCCTAATTATCCCATTATTTTTTAGAGAGAGATTTTGGAGAATTGTCATCTAGGGTTCCTTTATCTTCCAGAAGCCATTGTGCATAGCTCCGGACTCCAAACGAGACATAGTTTCTTGCGTTAGAATGATATTGAGGTTAGATTTTTGATTATATAATTTTTTTTACAAAATTATGAGTATTAAATTTTGAAAAATTCGTAGAGCACAGCATGTCCGAAAATAGACGTATTTCAATATTTTTGCGATTTTGGGAGAACCAGGAATCAGAATCATGAACCGTTTAAAGTTTCGGAAAGCTAATGTCGAGATCATTGACATATATTTTTCCCAGAATTTAATCCGATGTATTTTCATACTGTTAATTCTGTAGAACTTCTAGGTTAGAATTTAACCATCGGTGCACAATACAAAATTTGTATGTGCCATAATTCCCAAACGAATTTGAATTCGGACGAGCCATAAATTCCAGTATGTTTTTGATGCTGAAATCTACAGGAAATAATGAATGAAAGTTGAGTTTGTGTTAGTTGACTTTTTGGTTAACAGATCGCCTCGATTTGCGTGCCATGAGTCTCGAGTTGATAAAATTTAGTTTCTTTGGACAAAATTTAGGAATTAACATAAAAATCAGAATAATAAGATTAAAATAGGATTTTAGAGTAATTATTCTAGAATTAAATAAATTAAAATAAATTATCTTTTGACGTGATAAATTTGTAATACATAGGCTATTTGGACTGTGACTTGGACTCTGATTCATACCAGTAACAGGACCCCAGGCAAGTGTACCTTGCCAAACTCTGCAGTATTGTTACATATTTTCCTTGCTTTATTATATTGCTGTGCATGCTTAACCTAGGACCGTGTGACGTACTTAGCGTCCGATTATTAGTCGGGTGCCAACACTGTACGCGGTGTTGGGTACTGTCATCTAGAGATGGACATTCGTGACACTTTATATTCTCGTACTTGTCTTACCAAGTACACTATGACCCAGGACACTTGACACTATTCATGAGACAGGATCTTTCTGAGATATTCATGGTGATTCTGTATAGGATACAGGACTTGACATGGACATTATATTCTTAGATATTGTATGACTTGTTGCATTAGCTATGATCCCGCTTGACATGGACATAAGACGTTATGGTCATGATATGCGTGGTTACATTGGGTGGGGAGAGACACACAGGCTACAGGCTGTTCTATATATATATATACATCCACTATTATTGAGAGGTCGTAGACTCTCGGAGCAGAGCTAGACCCACTACGTGTTATTACCGCTACCGGATCCCCGACACAGAGCTTGTAGTGGCTCAGCCTGAGTACTCGTGATGCTCTCACTTGCATTTTCACTTAGATGGTTACTTACTGCCCTATTTATTCTATTTATTTTCTGTACTGCATTTATTTTGGCATGAGCTTTCTTGTACCTTGCTATGTCCCCTGAGGACCTGGATCCGGATTATGTCCCCAGGATTTGAGGACGAGATCTATCCCGAGGTATACGGGACCGGAGCAGGAGCTGATCCAGGAGCTGTACCGCCATCCGAGAACGAGGTGTTAGCCGAAGACTTTTCCTGAGCATCCATGTTTCATGCTCAGTATTTTTTTATTTCAGTCATTTATATTCAGGTCTGTTGAACCATTGTATTAGAATTTATCGGGTTGATCCCCGAAGCACTTTGTTGAGACTAGCTGATGATTTACATTCCTTATTTATTCTGTGGATCATATTTTATATCTTGTGTGGATGATATTAGTTGTGCCATATTGTCGTAGACTTGATTTTACAGCTTAAGTATGCCCTGATGGATCCATTAAATTGGGTTTGTCCATCGGTGCGTACTGCTGGCCATTGCCACGTGTCTAGTCCCTCAGTATTTTGGGACTGGGGCGTGACACGTGTCGCAGCTGAGACGGTACATAGCAGATCCTAGTCACGTACTAGATCATTCGGAGATCGAAGTTGGACCGACGCTCAGTTATCCTGAACAGCCCGTTGAGATCTTGGATCGTAGAGAGAAGGTATTATGAAGCCAGACTATTCCCTTGGTTCGTGTTGCATGGAGAAATCACTCTCCAGGAGAGTCAACATGGGAGAGAGAGGACAAAATGCGCGAGCAGTATCCGTATCTCTTCGAGACTTGAGGTATAATTTATTGTTTGATTGTTTGTTCTTGTGCTAGTTTATTTTAATTTCGAGGACAAAATTCTTTTAAGGCGGGTAGACTTGTCACCCCCATATTTCAGATTAGGGGTATTTTCATATTTTCATAATTAATGTGTAAATGATTGCATGATATTAATTATATTTAAATTGCTGTGATTTTTATTTGATGGTTGTACTTTATCGTTACTTCGATAATTAGAGCACTACACTAGCCATTGTCTTCCAACAGATATTACACCCTTGTCCTAGACATGCCAGACTGTTATTTTAATCCTTGTGTGACTCATAATTATGTCTTATTGTGTTTTATTTTAGGCGCACAATATTCGTCGCAAAAGACTATATTTAATTCTATATAAATCAAACCTTGTACCCTTGTGCGTTCCAATCAAAATTGGAGACACAATCTCGACCCATTTTGAGCAACCCAAATTAGGGTAATATTCTATTCTGAGTCTACTTTATTCATGACACTTGTTCCCACTTAAATTTAGTCCCTTTTACTCCTAATTAATTTTAGATCACATATTGTATTTATTTTAATCAATTAAAAACCATAATCCTAACTTTGTGTAATTTTCCAATTATTGGGCACTTTTGTACAAAAGTGCATTAGGGTGTCTACCCCGTTGGACACGACACGCAAATAAACTAAATTCTCCTTAATGTGTACTTTTCTATAATTTTTGGGAGTATGCGAATTGCGACATTGATCTCTTTGAACCATGGCCTCAAAACCTTGAACCAATGCATCATGGCCATTCATTTTAAATTTATTTGAATCCTAACCATTAAAAATATCCATGAGAAGACCTTTTTCCAAGGAGTTGACCAAAGTCAACCCTTTCTAGGTCAAACCAAAACTCCCCTTCATATATAAACTCCTTTCTTTACTCTCCTTTTATTTTCTATTCCTATAAACAAAGCATCAGCCGTAACCCCACCTCCCCTTACTATTCATCACCACTTTCATCATCTTTCCCCATTGCCGTCGACCTCAACCTCGCCAGAACAAACCCCCCTCACCGTCGTCTTCCTCCTCATAATGCTGAAACCGTGAGCCCCGACCAACTCGCCTCCACCCGCTTCCACGACGTCGGACTTTGTCAGGCGACCCGCTGCCCAACACCCCCATAACCCAACGAACTCCAACCGCCTGAATCAACCATGAACCGCCCACAGCCGCCGTTCTCTTCCACGTGCACGCATACCTGAAGCCGCTGAACCCGACTACGTCGAACGGATTCCTTCAACAGCTGAACGCCGGAAGCCTCATACCATGACCCGACTGCTCTCGCCTCAACCGCCTGAGCCACTTCCGATAACACCTGAGCACGAACGCCTGAACGCCGGAGACCCGTAGCGGCCGCTACCATCTTGCTAAAGCCCATGTCGACCGAAGGTCGACTGGAGACGCTGCCAACCCGCTGATCGTCGGAGTTCAACCCAACTGCCCTCGACCGAATACCCCACGACGACCTCGACGCACACGCCTCATCCCACGTACCCAGGTTAGAGTCCCCTCTCGCGTACATGAATACGCACACGTATATTTTATCGCCGTGTTTCATACATATTTAATCGTGGTGTATTTAGTATATGATGGTATATTGGTGTGTTGTAAGTACATATTATATCTCTATATTTATATGAACCTAATTGGTATATATGTATGTTATAAGTACTAGTATATGTTCAAATGTATTTGGTATGTATATATAAAGTATAACTCTCAATTAGTATATATATACATATATAGATGTATTGTATGTATCTCCTTAATATATGTACAAGTATTGATTCTATTTTAATATATATATATATATATATATATATATATATATATATATATATATATTATATTGTAACCAATGGATATTATGTATATGTTAGTTCATATTATGTACTAAGTCTAGGTACTAGATGACTTAATTGTAACCACGGATACCTCGTAGTTACATTGACCTGTGGCCAGATAACATGTTAGCAGACTTCCATATATACACTGACGTGGAAGTGTAATGTCTGATGCAATATGTACTTCCATATGTACTTGAATGTACTTTCATATGTACACTTCCGTCTTTGAGATCATTGTGTTTGATTGTGTGTTAGTGTAATATCTGATACAATATTATATGATATGATATGTCTATAGGACTATTGGATCATTCAGACGATACTTTAGAACCAGGACATTGATATTGCCAGCTAAGGACCACAGACGAGTACATTCTCTGACAGTTTTTATTATGTTGATTATCTCTATAATTCTAGTTGTATAGCGTACATAATTCTGACACTATTGTTTACATGAGTTGGCATCATCGAGACCTGTCACGAGGAATCATGATTTCGAATCTATCGTGCTAGCTGGGGAAATAGGGAAATATTAGTAGCTTATGTGATAATACCCAACTTTACATGCATCATAGCTTACCCACACCTCACGTCGGTGCAGCCTGACCATTACATGCCTCATAACCTGCTATGTGTTATTAGCCTGACTATTGCTTGCATCATAGCTATCCGGATGGTTAGCCTAACCTTACATGAATCATAGCTAGTCATACATAGCAAGCCTGATCAGTCCCAAGTTGATCACATGATATGCTGATGTTTCACACACTTAGTTAGATGTTCTTGACATGTATATCTAGTATATTGATCTATCATTTCTTATGTTCTAGTCATGATTCTAGCATTCACTTATATACCAGTTCATTATTCTAGCGTGCACTTGTATTTCTATTTCATTACTAGATGTACATTGATGATGACACATGCTCTAGTATTTCTTTATTTCAGTATTTCTTATTGCCAGTATTCATATCTGTCTTGTATTTCTTTACACTGTATTATAGTTTTTGTCAATATATGTGGAACTGCTGTTAGTGCTTGTACTTCATTCCAATCCTGACTGGATATTTTTTCCAGAGGATCTTAAGGATTTCTGTACTACACACTATGGACCGGGTATAGATGCAGATTACACACCAGAGATCTTAGAGGAGACTATTCCTGTAGAAGAGATATTACCTGCAGCTATCTAGATAGTATTTATCTTATGCACTGAGACTTATTTGAGGTTATTGAGTTTATGTTTAGACTTATTGTTAGTTTATGTTGAGACTTGTGAAGACTTTATGTTGGACAGCTAGACTGTGTTTTATCTATATTTTGAGACATGGTGTTGACTATGTCATTCTTGTTATCTTTTATCGTCTTTATAGTTGTTATGATTGAGTTTACATTATGAGATATTATGAGATGTATATTGTCCTCCTTATGGAGATTGATATCATTAACAAGTTATGAGTTATATTAGTGTTATTGTGACCTAGACATCGTTCTACCGCCGATACTGCAGCGTAGGCTGGACGTACCCACGCTCTCGTTCCCCTATACCCGATGCGGGTCATGACAACAGGGGTATCCTGGAGGGGATACCTCACATGTTGTGGTTGCTTTCCTCGATTTGTGCTTGTGGTTGATCATGTTGCACAAATCAAGCGAGGGTTGATCTACTTTTATACCCTTGTTATAAGCCCGGGTAGACCGAGCACACGAGTGTGTAGGTATTGATTTTGCTCCTGGATCTAGGATTCGTACAAGAACTTTCTCCTAGTCTTTAGTGGAAGATATTTGAGACGGACCCTGCCCATTTGTCGTTGGGGGCTAGATGCACGGGGCGGTCTTATATAACTTTCCATTAGGTGCCTGCATAACGGTTAGCGGTACCCGCTGATGGTCAGCCAAATGGACAGTTGCTTGAGCATGACAAGCTCATACTGCCCTAGACTTCTTCATCTTTGCACGCGCAGGTGCGTAGTACAAAGAGTCCAAATTTTGATTTTTTTTGAAGCGGCGTATGGGAGCACGATCGGACGAGATTCTGTCAAAAATAGAGCTTCTGGGGGTGTCAGAGACGGCTGCGACTGAGGTGGAAGCCACATACTTCTTTCTGCTCTGTATCATTCGTTGTGGCCGCATGGGCTGTGCATCAACCCGAAACTCTTAGCATCATATTATTTTCCTCTGCCAGAGTTTGGGTGCTTATCATTCTTCTTTTCAGGCAAGGAGGTCGCATGAGCGAGGACAACCAGAGTGGATGCATGTTGTGCATCTTCAGCTTCAGAGAGAGAGAGACATGGAGCGCATGCTCCACAGTTGATTAAGTGGCAACGACCTTTGCAACCCACATCCTACGAGTCTTCTGGTGTGGAGCACCCTTCTTGTTGGAAGGGGTTGTCACATAAGTAGTAGAAGCATGTTGTGTGATCCCTGCGGTAGAGAGAGAGAGAGATGGAAAGCGCATGCTCCGCAGTTGGGTGAGGCACATCGGCCTTTGCAACCCACGTTCTGTGGGTCTTCTTTGGCTTTTCTAGCCTTGGAGAAGGACTAGCTCTTCCCTCCGAGAGCATCTCCTCGAAAACCTGCTCGTCAAAGTGGACCAGCAGAATTCTTTGAGTTGATCCGAGTTTGGCTACATCGGATTGCATCAAAACTTTCTCATCAGAGGAGAAAGATATCCCCAGCAAAGTCATACCTTGTTCTCCATTAAATGAGTTCTTGCAAACTTTGTATTTAAGGAACAAAAAAGGGTACAAAAAATCCTAAATAGAATTATCTACGTACAATATTTTGATCTGGGGTGTGACAATGGACAAAGAGCACTGTTGTGGCTCTTATACTCCGTTGACGATATGATACAGGGTGAGGAAGCTTATGTTCTCTCTTTTCTCGTCTCGGTATGCTCTCTCTCTTTCTCTGTGTGTTGGGGGACCCTCTCCGTCCATCCTTTTTGGTCATTCCACCCGGGTATATATAGTCATCCTTGGGCGCGCATATGTTGGGCCGCATGGATGCTAAAGGGTGCCACGTGTGCCTCCTTAATATGGTACAGATCTAACCGTGAGCGGGCCAGGCTATTATGTGGGCGCTTTTTTGGATCTTCTGTTGCTGAGATCTGGTTTCTCGTCCTTTGTAGGCATGACTTGGTCAGCTTGACATATAGTCCACACTTGGTTGGAGAGAATCACTCTTGTCGTAACAACAAGATTTGGTGTTCATGGAGTCTGAAACACATGTGGCCAGAGATGCATGGAACACATGGATTCTAGGATGCCTTATCACGACCCGCACCCGCTTTTCGGATACGAGTACGTGGCCAAGCACTGCCTAAGCCGCAGCATCGACAGTAGTACGCTGACTATGATAACAATGGTCCATCAATCCAAATAGATAATATTTAATCACAAATTTAAATCTATTGCTTATTCACAATATTTACATAATTTTACAAGATTCTTAATTTATAATTAAATTATAACTCGGGAACAAATCCACTAAACATCAAATCCAAAGAAGTTGCTAAACTATCTAAATTCTAATATTGGCCTCTAAAAGCATCTCAATCTCCAACAAAATCCAATGAGCAAGATAGTAAGTCACCTAAAAATATTTATCCAGCCAGGATAGAACAAGTACAACCCAATAGCAGTTCCAGTTAATTGACAAGTACTATGAACGGTAAATAGTTATAAAATACTTGATTAGCATATAATAATATAATATGGTACATCATAGAGGAATAGATAAATAAAGAAATAATGAAAGACAAGAAAGAAGAACAGAGAAGCATGTAAAGACAGACAGATATATGAACTAAAAAATCTGTCATGCAAGTGTACAATCAGAAAGAATAGATTAATCCAGAATTACTATATCTAACTAGTATTTTGAAATATCAAGTTGACGTAAACGGCTAGGGGGTAATATCCGACAAACCACACGTGTCGTGTGTGGCTGCTATTATTCCAGTAAGACCATAGGATAGAAAGGGAATGTTCACGCGTCTCCTAGATATTTCTCTACTCGACTAGTACTAACGGATCCAAGTCCAGACATGAATAATCTCAATAGTCCAGAAGATGTCAACAGGCCAGAAAATATATTAGTCCAGAAATTCATTAGTCTAGAAAAAAGTTAATAGGCCTGAAAATGCGTATCTCACGAAAATGAATCCATACAATACCAGTATGTGTATCCATCGTGTCAGGAATCAGGTAAAACACTACTATAAATATGCATCATAAAAAATATTAAATAATAGAAACTATCAGAGAATGTACTCGTCTGTGGTCCTTAGCTGGTACGAGTCGGAATCCAAGTCAAAGTCCAAATAGCCTATGTATTACGAATTTACCATGTCAAAAGATAATTTATTTAATTCTAGAATAATTACTCTAAAATTCTATTTTTATTCTAAATTTTTAGGTAAATTTCTAAATTTTGTCCAAAAAAATTTAATTTTATCAACTCGAGACTCATGATACGCAAATCGAGACGATCTTGTTGACCGAACAGCCAACCGATACAAACTCGATTTTATGAATGATTTTTTTAGATTTTAGCGTCACAAACATGCTGGAATTTATTGCTCATCCAGATTCGAATTCGTTTGCAAACTATTGTACATAGAAAATCGTATTGAGCAACAGTGGTTATTGCTAATCTAGAAGTTCTACAAAATTAATAGCATAGAAATAATTTGAAATAAATTTTAGAAAAAACATATGTCGACAGTCTCGACGTTAGCTTTCCGAAACTTCAAACGGTTCATGATTCGGATTCCTGGTTCTCCCAGAATCGTAAAAATAACGAGACGGATCTATTTTCGGACATGCTGTGCCCTACGAATTTTCCAGAATTTAATATTCAGAATTTTGTGAAACAATTTACATATTCAGAAAACTAACCTCAATACAGTTCCAAAGATATGAGTTAATCGGCTGATTAAGGTTATATATATATATATATATATATATATATATATATATATATATATATATATATATATATATATGCTGCTATGCGGCTGAAAGAAAAGGGATAGGCTGGACAGGTGTCAAAATCTTGTTGGATGATTTTTTTATATTATTTATTATTTATTTGCCTTTATCAAAAAATTATTTAGTCATTTTAAAATCTAAATAACTCAAAATAAATATTAAAATTAATCAGAAAAATCAAAAAAAAATTCTAAAAATATATAATAATATTACAAACCTTAAAAAATTACTTGGGTCAATTCTATGTTCCTTGGCTTGCATAATAAATTCTAGAATTTTTAGACAATTAGTTCTTAGCCTAAATAACTCACAATAAATACTAAAAATACTAAGAAAATTTATAAAAAATTCTAAAAAATATATTTGATTATTTGTAACATAAAATAAAAGTTTGGGAAGTTTTTAATTATGTTTGACACTAAAATAAAATTTTAAAAGTCCTAAAAAATTAGTGTGACTTGTTTTAATAAACCAAAAATTGTGGAAAAATATCAATAGTCCCAAATTAACCTAATTACAATAATTAACCTAGAATTTCAGGATATGGAGGTTACAAGTCTACCCCCTTAAAAAGATTTGTCCTCAAAATTTAAAATCCGTAATAGTTTTGTTTTTACCATCAAAATTTAAATTCAATAAACCATATAATCATGAAGTAAGTCCATATTGTTATTTCAAAAAAATTTCAAAATTATAAAAATATAATTCCTGAAAATCTTCAAATTTAAAATTAAATTCCATTCTTATCACAATCCCCTCCAAAATTTTAAGTTAATAACTAAATACTCAAAAAATTTAATATCCAATCAATGCATATTTATAAAATTTAAAATCTCATCCCATATTTTTGAATTCAAACATTAATCTATTAACGATCTTACTCCTCGATTCTTTTTCCCACACAATACTCAAACTATATAATACTTACGAAATCTTCAAATGCAACATTCAAAATATAAATTTTAAATTTATATCTTGTAGTCAAATAAATATAATGATAACTTCTTAAATTCTTCAAAATTTTATGACAAATCCAATCATATCATAATCTTCATAAAAATCTGTGATTTAACAAAATCGTCAATTATGTCATATTAAATTTTCAATTCTTTATTTAAATTAATGTTTATCCTAAAAATTTAAAATCCTTAATAATTTTTTTACGCCACCATCTAAATTCAAGCAATATAATCATGAAGTCAAACCACTATTATTATTTAACAAAGTTTTTAAAAATTAACTTCATCCTCACAACTTAACATTTTAAAGTAAATATTCAAAATTTGAATTTATCTTCAAAATTTAAAATTTAATAGAATTTTTCTCTTAAATCAGATTCACAAGTCATAACTCTTAAATACAATCTAACATTATTTCCTTAAAATTTAAATCTCATTAACTGTCTTCAAAAATTTAATAATTAAATCCTTCAAATTTAATCTCATATCTAAACTTAAAAATTAAATCCAACCTTGAAGTTAGTTTTTTTTTAATTTCATCCTTAAAAATTAGAATATCATATTGTAGTCATTTCTCACAATAATTTGATTTATCCCCATAGTCATAATTTATTTCACTACTATTACGTATACGATTTCTCAGTATTTAAATTAATGATCATCCTCAGAACATCGATTAATGATTCAATCCTAAAAATTTAAAAGTTAAATCTAATCTTCAAAGTAAATTCTACTAATAAATATTTCATAAATAAATTTAAAAAAATATAAAATTCTCATCCTCAAAATTTGATTTTCAAATATACTCCATCAATCATATCTCTCAAAAAAAATTTAAAATTTTGAATTCAAATTAAGTCCTTAAAAGTCGAATTCAATAAGTTATAAAATCAATCTTGTATTATTATTCTTTTGGTCTAACTCAACCCATAAACCAAATTTTAATATTATATTGAACTCCTAACACTCAAATTCTCAACATTATCCTTGAATTTCTCGAATCATATATCAAAACTTTCAAGATTATCCTCAATTTTAAAAACTTTTAACATTATCCTTAATTTTTTTCAATAATCAAATATGACAACTTCAACCCACCTTATAATTTTATCCTTAAAATAAAATTCTTAAATTTTAACTCTTCAAAAAATTAAATAAAATGTATCATTCTTTCCAAAAAAATAAAATTTTATTAATAAAATTTTAATCACTTCCAGAAATTTTTATAGCTATGACTATATTGTTTGAATTGGATTTTAATCCTCAAAAATTTTCAAATCCATAAAATTTTAACTCCTCAGAATTCTTAAAAATTTCAAATTTAATTTTAAATTTTCAAAATATAAATTTTAAATCCATATCATGTATTCCAATAGCTCTAATGTTAATGCTTTAAAATTTCTCAAAATCATCAATTAAATAACCAATACTCTGAAATTTTAAATCAAATCTTCAAAATTTAAATTCTTCAAACTTAAACTTAAATCCACTATATCAATCTACAAAAATCTAAAATTCAATAAATCTCCAACTTCTTATATTTATCATCATTTACGTTAAAAACTATTTTTCTAAAACAAGAATTTAACCTTATTTTAGCAAAAAAATTATAATAATCAAATTAGATAGAAATTTAAACCTCAGAACATAAAATAATAATAATAAATCTTATCTTCAATAATTGATTAAGTCCAAAAAAATAATTCGCCAACCGAGAATTCTACCCCCACCTTTGGTCACTCCTACTCATCAAAATACCATAATATATAACACTTAATTTTCTCAAATTCATCTACTAGAGTTTACCTCAAAATTTAATATTTATACCTACCTTAATCACGTAGAATTTGTAATAACTTAACTATCCAAGCAATAAAATTGAAATAAGCCTTCCTATTGTATACCTAGTCCTAGTCATTCTCCTAAATTTAAATCAATCCTAAGTTTTGAATCAGCATTTTCTCCTAAAATCTTATTACTAGTCACAGGCTCGCAGTAGTACGACTAACTTAAGTACTACCACTAGTTCACACTATTTGTGAAACCAGACCTGCATGGGCCAACATAAACACTTGTCACGACCTGCACCCGCTTTTCGGATACGAGTACGTGGCCAAGCCCATCATATACCGCAGCATCGGCGGTAGTACGCTGACTATGATAACAATGGTCCATCAATCTAAATAGATAATATTTAATCACAAATTTAAATCTATTGCTCATTCACAACATTTACATAATTTTATAAGATTCTTAATTTATAATTAAATCATAACTCGGGAACAAACTCGCTAAACATCAAATCCAAAGAAGTTGCTAGACTATATAAATTCTAATATTGGCCTCTAAAAGCATCTCGATCTTCAACAAATCCAATGAATAAAATAGCAAGTGACCTAAAAATATTTATCCAGTCAGGATAGAACGAGTACAACCCAATAGCAGTTCCAGTTAATTGACAAGTACTATAAATAGTAAATAGTTATAAAATACTTGATAAGCATATAATAATAAAATATGGTACATCATAGAGGAATAGTTAAATAAAGAAATAATGAAAGACACGAAATAAGAAATAAAAGTATGTAAAGACAGACAGATATGTCAACTAGAAAATCTATCATGCAAGTGTACAATCAGCTAGTATAGATTAATCCAGAATGACTGTATTTAACTAGTGTTTTAAAATACCAAGTTGACATATGAACGGCTAGAGGGTAATATCTGACAAACCAAACGTGTCGTGTGTAGCTGCTATTATTTCAGTAAGGCCATATGATAGAAAGGGAATGTTCTCTCCTAGATATTTTTCTATCTGACTAGTACTCATGGATCCAAGTCCTGATATGAATAATCTTAATAGTCCAAAAGATGTCAACATACCAAAAAATATATTAGTCCAGTAATTCATTAGTCCAGAAAAAAAGTCAATAGGCCTGAAAATACGTATCTCACAAAAATGAATCCATACAATATCAACCCGTGTATCCATCATATCAAAAATAAGGTAAAATACTACTATAAAGATGCATCATAAAAAATATCAAATAATAGAAACTATCAGAGAATGTACTCGCCTGTGGTCCTTAGCTGGTACGAGTCAGAATCCAAGTCAAATTTACCAAGTCAAAAGATAATTTATTTTAATTTATTTAATTCTAGAATCATTACTCTAAAATCCTATTTTAATTTTTATTCTAAATTTTTAGGTAAATTCCTAAATTTTGTCTAAAGAACCCGATTTTATCAACTCGAGACTCATGGCATACAAATCGAGACGATCTTGTTGACCGAACAACCAACCGATACAAACTCGACTTTCATGCATAATTTTTTGTAGATTTTAGTATTACAATTATGCTAGAATTTATGGCTCATCCGGATTCGAATTCATTTGAAAACTATTGCACATACAAAATCGTATTGAGCAATGGTGGTTGATTGCTAACGTAGAAATTCTACAGAATTAACAGCATAGAAATAATTCGAATTATATTCTGAAAAAACATATGTTGACGGTCTCAACGTTAGCTTTCCGAAACTTCAAACAGTTCTTGATTCAAATCTCTGGTTCTCCCGAAATCGCAAAAATATCGAGATGCATCTATTTTAGGACATGTTGTGCTCTACGAAATTTTTAGAATTTAACATTCAGAATTTTGTGAAATTTTTTACATATTCAGAAAACTAACCTCAATACAGTTCCAACGCAAGAAACAAGAATGCGTTTGGAGTCCGGAGCTATGAGTAATGGCTTTTGGAAGATCGAAGAACCCTAGATGACAATCCCCCAACCCCTTCTCTCTCTCTCTAAAATTAATCGGCTAATTAAGGTTATTATAATATATATATATATATATATATATATATATATATATATATATATATATATATATATATATATATATGTGTGTGTGTGTGTGTGTGTGTGTGTGTGTGTGTGTATGTGTGTGTGTGTGTGTGTGTGCTGGTATACGGCTGAAAGAAAAGGGATAGGCTAGACACATGTCAAAATCTGGTTGGATGGTTTGTTTATATTATTTGTTTTTGATTTGCCTTTATCAAAATATTATTTAAGTCATTTTAAATCTAAAGGACTCAAAATAAATATTAAAAATAATCATAAAAATCTGAAAAAGTTCCAAAAAATATATAATAATATTATAAACCATAGAAAATTACTTGGGTCCATTCTATGTTCCTTGGCTTGCACAATAAATTCTAGAATTCCTAGACAATTAGTTATTAGCCTAAATAAATCCCAATAAATACTAAAAATACTCAAAAATTCTAGAAAATATATTTGATTATTTAGAACCTAAAATAAAAGTTTGGGACATTTTTAATTATGTTTGACACTAAAATAAAATTTTAAAATCCCTAGAAAATTAGTGTTACTAGTTTTAATTAACCAAAAATTTTGGAAAAAATATAAATAGCCCTAAATTAACCTAATAACAATATTTAATCTAGAATTTCAGGATATGTAGGTTACACGCCTAGGGCCAGAGACGCATACAATGCAAGGATCCTGGGATGCATGGGGCCAGGAAAGCATTGGACACATGGAGTCTGGGACGCATGGGGCCAAAGACATATGGGATCGCATAGAACCTGTGACGCATGAGGCCAGAGACGCATGAGACCGCATGAAGTCTGGAATACATGGGGCCAGTTGTGTTGTACACGTGGCGTTGAACATCCATCGAGAGTGAAGTTTTGTGCTGACGTGAGACTTCTGTCGTTTAGTGTATTCACGTCTTTTGAGACATTCAAAAAATCTTTTTTGTCAAGATTCTGTGTCAGAGACATTCATGTTGCTAGGATGACGTGATAGGTCCATCTGTGGCCAAAGCTGCTTTGGCTGATTGGGACGCATTGATGTCGCTTTATTGGGCTTTACTTTGGTACGCATGGTTGTTGCATGCATGGATGCATATTTTCCATGCTTCTATATTGGCGTTTAGCCATCGTGCACGTATATAGCTCATATTTTGGTTTGATCAGTTAGCCTATGGGCAATAGCATGATTGACATATCCTAGGGTTGATCATATATGACTTAGATTCTGGCTAGGTTATTTATTTTGTGTTCACTAGCTTCATGATCATCTGTATATTATAGTTTTGGACGCTTTACTATTATATTTCAGCTGTTCTTACATCTTGTTATTATTCTTATTTTTCTTATGATTGAGATACTAGGGTTTGCTGGACCTAGGCTTGACTGTTATTTTGTAGTAGTGACCCCTCATGTCTTACAACTTCACCGTATATGCAGAGTATCGGTTTGCTCTAAGTATACGTAGTTGGCCTTGTCAGTTTCTCTCTCCAGTATTCTGGTTTTAGGGCGTGATATAGTTTTAGTGGTGGCCCATGCAGGTCTAGTTTTTACAGATATATGGGGGTTGTTGTTGTTGTTGTTGTTAGATGTCTCAATCCTAAACTATTCCCCTTGATCCCTAGTCATTTTTTTCTATCCCTGATTCTTGATATGATATATGCTTATTCGTTGATCTATCATGTTCTTTGATTCACTCTTATGTCCTTAACTTTCAGGGGCACTGTTCCTGTTGCTATCGGCCAGATGGATCGAGTGCAGGTCGAGGAGGGACAACATTCGGGAGCCTAGCTTATTCTTGTAGATCGACCTCCCATTCAGGAACAGAGTCTAGAATAGATCCCGGGGCAGATCGACCTGCAATACCGTACCAGCAGGCAGCACCGGTGCACCCAGTTCAGCCCGAGCAGCCAGAGGGTGTTGCCCGAGCCCTAATGGATGTCCTTCGAGGTTTCATGATGACCCATATATATATATATATATATATATATATATATATATATATATATATGTGTGTGTGTGTGTGTGTGTGTGTGTGTGTGTGTGATTGTGAGAAGGGAGGAGGTAGACAGCAATATGCAGCAGCAGCTAGGCAGCAGCAACATCAGCTATGTAGCAGCAGCAGCAGCAACAAGCATTTGAGGCAGTAGCAGCAGCAATTCAAAGCAGAGCAGCAGCAGTCCTAAGCACAAGCAAGAGCAGCAACAGCTTTCAGTAGTAGAGGGATAAATAGATAGATAGATAATAGATGGATTGATAGTTAGATAACTAGATAGATAGATAATAGATAGATAGTTAGATTGCTAGACAGATAGATAGTTAGATTGTTAGATACATAGATAGGTAAATAGCTAGATGAATAGATTAGATTGATAGATAGGATTTTAGATAGATATATAGATATAGATAAATAGATAGATTGATAGATAGATATCTAGATATCTAGATAGATAAATAGATTAGATAGATAGATACGTAGGTAGATAAATAGATAGATAGATATCTAGGTAATAGATATCTAGATAGGTAAATGCATAAATAGTTAGATAGATAGATATATTTATAAATACATAGATAGTTACATAGATAGATAGATAGATAATAGTTAGATGGATAGATATATAGCTAGGTATTAGATATATATCTATCTAAGTGTATAGATATATATATACATATAGTTATATATATATGTATAGGTAAGGTAAGGTATGTATGGGTATGTGTATGTGTTTGTGAATATATATGTATATGCATATATATATATATATATATATATATATATATATATATATATATATATATATATATATATATATATATATATATATGATATATATATATTTTTCTAGCCTAGATTAATAACTAGGAATATATTTATAAGCCTAGATAGCTAACTAGAGGGGTAGTTAGAGGGGTATTGGAGAGTATCCCAATACCTTGAGATATCAAGGTATCTCACCAAGGTATTGAGTTTCGAGCGGGGTATTTGAGCAATTGCCTAGGTTTGAGTTTAGAGACAGATTTTTATGTATATGTGTATAAATTTACGCGTGCTAGCATAGGTTTTAGCGGGTTTATGCGGGGCGTATAACGTAGGGTGAGGTATCGGATACCGAGGGTATCCCGGTATTTTAAGGAGGCTAGTTTGAGGGTTTATTAGCCTAATGACCTAGTTTTGGCCTAGAATTTTAGGAGCACCCTAGTTTGACCTAGAGTTGACCATAGTTGACTCGGTTGACGGCCAAAGTCAACTTTTGACCTAGATTTGACCCAGGGTTGACTTTTTTGACCCGAGTTGACTTTTTAACCCAGATTTTACCGGTTTGACCCGTTTGACCTAGAACGACCCTAGAAGCCTGTTTTTAGTTATTTTATATCTATTTAACTCATTAGAAACCTGTTTAACCTTGCTTTTCGTAATAGGTCCTTGCGATACCAGTTCGGGTCGCTAGTTGCTCAGGACGTCAGGCAAGTACATTCTCTGATAGTTTTTATTATCTGATGATTATTATGATTCAGCTTCTAGTATAGTATCATCTGATTATTCTGGCACAACACGGGACACTGACTGGTATTTTTGGATTCATTTACTTGCGACACGTACATTTCATGTTTATGGCCTCTATTCTGGAATCACTACAGGCATCACTACAGTCATTACTCATGTTTCAGGCTGGACTCATCTTGATTTACGTGTCGGGTCTTGGATTCACTTGTATTAGTCGGGCGGGAAAATACTCGAGTAGATATGTAAATATTCTTATCTAGAATCATCAGGAATCACTCCCTCTGGTCTAATCTGGAATGATAGCAGCCGCGCACCCAGTGCGCGGTGAGCCGTACTTACCCCTAGCCGTTTACATGTTGAAACAAGTATTTCAAAGACACCGAGTTCATTCTTTATAGTCTGGACTCACTTGCATTCTTGTTGGTCTCACTTATATATTTCTGGACTTGACTTACTACATGTATTTCATGCTGGACTCACTACACGTTCATGTGCACGGACTTGATCTTAGCTTAGATTTCTTGTATCTTGCAGTTATTACTATCTTGTTTCTGATATTCCTGCATCTTTACCTTTATGCACCAGTGATACATGTATATTTTCTTGTTCCATACTTTATTTTATTCTTTTTGCTACTTGCTATAACTGTTTTATAGTTTTTATCATTTAAATGGAACTGCTGTTAAAGATGTACTTGCTCCAGTCCTGACTGGACATATTTTTTAGAGTATCCGAAGGATTGGTGTTCGACATTTTATGGACCTGAGCCTGTCGATGGTGCAGACAGGGACCCTCTAGTTTAGGAGTAATTTCCGGGTTGGTAGCCGAGATCACTAGGACCTTGTTGTTGTTTTTATTAGCTTTTAGCACCGGATTTGTCTCCGGTTTTGGATTGAGACCTTGTATTGTATATTATTTTGGATGTTGTATTATTATTATTATTGATGTTGTGGTTGTTGTAGTTGTTGTTGGTTAGACTTTACAGTTGTTAGTCTTCTGTGTTATCTTATCGTGCTTAGATTCGTGATTGAGTACTTGATTATCATTATGATATTGCTCCTCCATTTGGAGTTGAGATCTTTACAGGTTTATATATTGATTGCGTGAGATTGTTATCTAGTTAGTTGACCTAGACAGCGTTCTACCGCCGATGCTGCGGCGCAGGCTGGACATACCCACGACTCATGCCCAATTTTCCGGGTGCGGGTCATGACAGAACCAGAGTGACGTACTTACTCAGTTGGTCCAGACAACATTGGAGTGAGGTGGTTCGCAGATTCATAATTCTGCGACCAGCTTCAGGCATCTCAGTCTTCCGTACTTCTATGGCACAGAGGATGCAATTTCGTTCGATGCTTGGCTGTAGGATACTGAGGCCATCATGGAGGCAGTAGGGACTCCGGCTAGAGAACGTATAGCAGTAGTGAGGCTACAATTGTTGGACTTGGCTCGTGACTGGTAGGTAGCGCATGAGGGTTCTCTCACAACACCGATTCCATGGGCAATTTTTAGTAAGAGGTTCCAGGTGAGGTATTTTGATGCGGTGGCACGTTATGAGCTTCAGTAGAGGTTTAACAACCTCAGGCATGAGGGCAGGAACATCAACGATTATGCGACAGAATTTGTGAGGCTTAGTCAGTTTGCTCCCACTTTAGTAGCGACCAAGTTGGAGAGGGCGAGGAGGTTCTAGTAGGGACTCTATTTAGAGATTATCATGATGCTAGAGTAGCATAAGTTTCAGACCTTTACCGCGGTGATGCGGGCATCCAGGAGGTATGAGTACACATCATAGAGGATTACAGATCGAGTTGGGAGCCAAAAGAGGCCCAATATTTTAGGAGGATTAGTACCCCAGTCATCAGCACCAGCTCCAGCAGTTTGAGCCCTGACGATTAGATCCTCGAGTCCTGACGATTGGATCCTCGAGGAGGAAAGCATAATCTCAGCATTCTTCCCAGACGCGCCTTCAGCAGAGGCAGTCATCTTCTTCTTCTTCTTCTTCTTCTTCTTCTTCTTCTTTCCGTAGTTGTTTTCATTACAGGAAACTTGGGCATATAGTATCAGAGTATCGTAGGGCACATGGATTATGCTTGGTGTGTAGGACATCAGACCACATGGTCGGAGCATATCCTAGGAGGAACCAGATTGTATCATCATCATCCCTGTCAATAGTTTGGCCAGGAGCACCGCATTACAAGCCAACAACACCAGTACAGCAGCAGCAGATTCAGAGGCCTTTGCCTCTACAGGCTCAGTCATTCCAGCAGAGGCTGTAATAGTATACGCAGGCCCAGGCCCAGGCGAGACCTAGAGATCAGCAGTAGAGGGGACCATCACCCAGAGGGTAGGGTCAAGCCTTTTTGCTATCGATGGAGGAGGCTTTGGTAGTATGAGAGGTGGTAGCAGGTACCATTCTCGTCCACTTTTATTCAGCTTCAGCTTTATTTGATTCTTGTGCATCGTATTCATTTATATCTGTGCGCTTTGCGACATAAGTTAGATTGGAGTCCGAGTACTTACTTGTAAGGTTGAATTACTTACTGGTAATGGTCTCTTGGGAGTAGATTTAGTATCCCTCTTGTAGAATTATAGTGTGCGGGAGAGAGTTTCTCGCGAGGCTGATAAAGTTTCCTATTGACGATTATGATATCATCCTTGGGATGGATTGGTTGAGTGCGAGATACGCGAAGATAGATTTCCATGTGGCAAGGTTATCTTTCGTGTACCAGGTGGGGAGGATTTCTTATTCTTGAGAGGTGTAGTAGAGTCACCAGTGGTTACATTGATGATGGCAGAGGTCAAGGAGGCATAGTTTTCCATGATAGTTTATGAGTTTCCTGACGTATTTCTCGATGAGTTACTAGTTGTACCACCAGTTAGAGATGTGGAGTTCTACATTAATTTAATCCAGGGAGCAGAGCCAGTTTTAGAGAGAGTTTAAAGGATGTCACCATCTGAGTTGGAGATCTTGTACCGAATGATTGAGGATTTGAAAGCCAAGGGATTCATTAGACCTAGTACATCACTTTGGGAAGCCCTGTTACTTCTTGTTAAAAAGAATGATGGTTTATCGCGTTTAGTTATTGATTATAGAATACTAAATGTGACAACCATTAAGAACAAGTATCCCTTGCCCAGGATAGATGACTTGTTTGATTAGCTCAGTGGGGCAGCTATATTTTTTAAGATCGATTTGTGGTTTGGGTATCATCAGATCAGAGTCAGAGAGCAAGACATACCCAAGGCGGTGTTCAGATATAGAAATGGTCATTGGGAGTTCCTAGTTATGCCATTTGGAGCGACCAATGCACCAGCTATATTTATGTCCCTCATGAATAGTATCTTTATGCCTTACCTAGACCAGTTTGTGATAGTATTTATTGATGATATCTTGGTTTATAGTCGGAGTGAGAAAGAGCATGAGAAGCATCTTTGCGTAGTTCTTCAGATTCTTCAAGAGCAACAATTGTACGCGAAGATCAGCAAGTGTGAGTTCTGGCTTAATCGTATCTTATTCTTGGGATATATCATTTCTGGTGAAGTAGAGGTGGATCCCAAGAAGGTGGAGGCTATTGAGAATTGGCTAGTACCCTGTACAGCTTCAGATGTGCATAATTTTCTGGGTCTAGCAGGCTACTACAGGCTATTTATGGCAGACTTTGCTAGGATCTTCCCACCCTTAACACGGCTGACGTATAAGGATGTGCGCTTTGAGTGGTTAGGTGCTTGTCAAACTTCTTTCGAGAAGCTCAAGTGGAGTTTGATTTCGGCTTCTATTCTGACACTTTCAGTAGGACCAGGTGGGTTCTCAGTATATTATGATGCTTCAGGAGTGGGACTAGCGTGCTTTCTTATATAGCATGGCAAAGTGATAGCTTATGCGTGTCGACAGCTTTGAGACCATGAGAAGAGTTATCTGACGCATGATCTTGAGTTGGCAGCAGTAGTGTTTGCACTTGAGATCTGGAGGCATTACCTATATGGTGATCGAGTGGAGATCTTCATAGACCATAAGAGCTTGAGGTATGTGTTCACACAGAAGGAACTCAACATACAACATAGGAGGTGGCTTGAGTTATTGTCGGACTACGATCTTGACCTTCAGTATCATCCAGGAAAGGCCAATATCGTAGCAGACGCTTTGAGCATGAGAGGAGGAGCTTACTTCTTGACAGAGCATGCCATATTTTGGAGGATCTACAAGAGATGGATATAGAGGTAGTATTACCTGGTAATATCGGTTTTATGGCAAGTCAGCAGGTCCAGTCCTCTATAGTTGAGAGGATCAGAGCAGAAAAGACTGGTGATATCAGGCTTCAGCAGCTCAGAGAAGAGTGTAAATTAGGACGTAGACCAGAGTTGAGCATTCATGAGGATGTGACTCTCAGGTTTAGGAGTCAACTTTGTGTGCGGAGAGAAGATATACGGCAGGAGATTATGTCAAAGGCCCACAGTTCTCAGTACTCAGTGCATCCAAAGGGACGAAGATGTATTAGGATATTCGTAAGCACTTCTGGTAGAATGGTATGAAGAGAGAGATAGCTCAGTTTATTTCTTGGTATTTAGTCTGTCAGCAGGTTAAGACTGAACATCAAAGACCGACCGGACTACTTCAGCCTTTACCAATTTCGAAGTGGAAGTGGGACCATATTACTATAGACTTTGTGACCGGTCTTCCTAGATCCCCGTCTGACAAAGATGCTATATGGGTTATAGTGGATCGACTCACGAAGGTTACTTACTTTCTTTCTTTCTTTCAGAGTAGGCCAGTCTACAGAGGAACTAGTTGAGATATACATGACGCAGATAGTCAAATTGTATGGCGTACTAGTTAGCATATTCTCAGATAGAGATTCACGGTTAATGTCTTATTTTTGGCAGAGCCTACAGCAGAGTCTGGGTACTAGGTTAAAGTTCAGTTCAGCCTACCATCCGCAGACAGACGGGCAGTCAGAGCATACTATTCAGACTTTGGAGGATATGCTTTGAGCTTGTACACTGACTTCGATGGATCTTGGGAGGATCACTTGCATTTAGTAGAGTTCTTCTATAACAACTGCTTCCAGGCGAGCATTCAGATGGCACCCTTCGAGACTTTATATAGTAGGAGATACATATCACCGTTATCTTGGGATAACATTGGCGAGAGGCAGATGCTTGGTCTAGTGATGATTGCTCAGTCGGTTGGAGTGATCAGGCAAATCAGAGAGCATCTCAGAGTTGCCCAAGATCGCCAGCGTCATTGGGCAAATCAGCACCGTCGTAATATTGAGTTCTCTGTCGGCGATCATATATTTCTGGGGATTTTGCCTACCCGTGGAGTTATCAAATTTGGTGTACGAGAAAAGCTTAGTCCTAATATATATGTCCGTTTGATATTCTCGAGCGAGTTGGAGAAGTATCATATCGTCTATCTCTTCCACCACCTCTTCATGAGGTACATAACGTCTTTCACGTATCTCAGTTGTGCCAGTATATTCCAGACCCGAGCCATATCCTGGATTATTCTGAGTTGGTCGTTGGTATTGACCTATCATATGAGGAGAGGCCCGTATCTATTTTGGACCAGAGGGAGAGGTTTCTCAAGAATCAGACTATCGAATTAGTTTGAGTTGCTTGGGGGCTTTACTTACTGGGTGAGTCAACGTGGGAGCGCGAGGACGAATATGCGTACTCGTTATCCATTTCTCTTTGACTCCGGAGGTATACTTATTCATATATCCATGTCCCATCTTAGCCTATGCTTGTGATTGATTGTTAGATTATTTGTTATGTCTGTTATTATTTTCTTTTCTAATTCTTGTTGTTGCCCAAAAAATTTCATGCTCACATGAGTTTTCTGCTTGTTTTAGTTCCGTGCTTGTTTTCTTGGGATTTCTTGTTAGTTGATTTTGGCTCCTTAAGGAAATTCGAGGACGAAATTTTTCTAAAGAGGGGAGAGTTGTGAGCTCGTCTCACAATATTCGTATTTGAAGTAGATACATATTTTTGTGCTATTTATTATATTATATTAGTTCTCGAGGAAGCTCAAAAATTTTCAAAATTGAAACATTAGTACCTAACCGGTATACCTATGGTATACTGTCCGACAGATATTTGTTTTACTTTTTGAGATATTTTTGAGAATTTTTCTATAAATAGCCCTTGATTTTTCTTTTCTTTTCATTTCTCATTTCTCTTCTCTCTCTCTCTTCTCTTCACCCTTTTTTTCGAGCATGGAGCTTGGTCTTGAGACCTGGAGTATAATTTTTGAACCCCTTCGTGGTGGTGGACTAGAAGGTTTAGGATGGGAGCTTGCTTTAGGCAAGTACACCTTGCCGATTTTGTGAACTTCTTTTACTTTCTGTTATTTTACTTTCCTGGAGCCTTGGTTGTTGCTTTTTATCTTAGATGTGCTTTACTATAATTGTTCATCTCAAAAAATTTAGCCTTTTGACTGTTTCGATTTTGATTTCTGGTAGAATATCGTTCTGTCCCTTTTTGGTAACTGGGTAGTAGAAATGATACCGGAATTGTGACCGTGATATTGTGATATGAGACTTACCCTAGACTTGAGTTCTTGTTAAACTTGGTTATGGTAATTTTCGTAGTTTGATTTGGGTCCCAAAAATTGGACTTGAATTTAACTATGTTTATCCTTTGAAATCGGTATACCGACGGTATACTACAGTATACCGACGGTATACTACAGTATACCGACGGTATACCAATTTTGATCGACTTAGATTTCTAGATATTTTTTGTGAACCTAATCGGTATAACGGCGATATACTACAGTGTACCGACGGTATATCGATTCTTGTTGACATTGTTAACTGACTTCAGGATATTTGTCTTGGCCGACATACCGACGGTATACTACAGTATACCGATTTGTGGAACTTTATTTTCCAGAACCTTTCTTGCCTACTTAGAACGGCATATCGACGGTATACCACAATATACCGACGGTATACCACAGTATACCGACGGTATATCGATTTATTGGAATCTAGATTTGTTGTGTTTTTCCTATCTCTAGACCGGTATACCGACGGTGTACTGAACTGTACCGACGGTATACCGATCGTGCTC
Source organism: Iris macrosiphon (assembly GCA_036927795.1). Lineage (NCBI taxonomy): Eukaryota > Viridiplantae > Streptophyta > Magnoliopsida > Asparagales > Iridaceae > Iris > Iris macrosiphon. The sequence goes on from JAYESA010000007.1 coordinate 155,606,038, forward strand.
TTTCTTAAGAAATTCTTGGTTTTTTATGATTTTATTTTAATTCTTCTGGCTTTGGCTTGGACACGTGATGACTTGACCTGACTAGACATGAACTTATATGGCTTCAGATGACTTGACTTGGCTTTACTCGGTTCCACCCGGCTTTGTTCGGCTACACGTGATGACATGATTATCTGGACTTGACTTGGCATGACTTTACATGGCTTCATCGGACATGGCTTGACTTAGTTTTACTTGGCTTCACCTGGATGGACTTGGCTTCACATGGTTGTACATGGCTTTACCTGGCTTCATATGGCTTGGTTGTTGTCGTGGCTTACATGAGTCCATTTGTGCAATATATATTAAAACTTATTTATATTACTATTAGAACTTGTTTTGTTGCATCATGTCTCGGATGGATTCTGCGGAATGCCACACCTGGATTCATACAAGAAAAACCTAGGGGTTATTAACTAGAGATTCACTTAGTACATGGCTAAGCATTTTTTTAGATTGCATGTAGTGCCACGACCCGCACCCGGTGTAGGGGCACGAGAGCGTGGGTACGTCCAGCCTACGCCGCAGCATCGACGGTAGAACGCTGTCTGGGTCACAGTAACACTAACTAACTAAACACCTGTCAATAATATACATCTCCATAATCTCATAATATAACTCAATCACAACAACTATAAGGCACGATAAAAGATAAAAGAAATAACATAGTTAAACACCATGTCCCAACATAAAGATAACTCACAGTCTAGCTGTCCAACACAAGTCTCCAATTAAACTTAACATAAGTCTACACATAACTGAAATATCCTCCATAAGTCTCAAGCATAAATAAATACTATCTAGGTAGCTGTAGGCAATGCCTCATCTAGAAGCATGGTCTCCTCTAGGATCTCTGGTACATAGTCTGCATCTATACCTGGTCCGTAGTGCGTGGTACAGAAATCCTCAAGATTCTCTAGAAAAAATATCCAGTCAGGATTGGAACAAAATACACCTCTAACAGCAGTTCCACATATATTGACAAAAACTATAACACAGTGTAAAGAAATACAAGACAGATATGAAATAACTGGCGATGAGAAATACTGGAATAAAGGAAATGCTGGAATAAAGAAATACTGGAACATCATCATCAATATGCATCTAACAATGAATAAAAACTACTAGTACACGCAGGAACAATGAACTGGTATATAAGTGTGTACAAGAACAATAACTAGAACATGTGGAGATACAAGATCAATCTATCAAGATACATGTCAAGAACCATCTAAGTGTGTGAAACATCAGTATATCATGTGATCGGTTTGGGACTATATGACTCATTACATGGATTAGCGATCATCCCCAACAGGTCAGGCTAACCAAAATGTAACAGCGATGAGGCATGTAAGGGTAAGGTTGCACCGACGTGAGATGCGGGTGAGCTAATGCTGCATGTAAAGTTGGGTATGATCACATAAACTACTCATATTTTCCTATTTTCCCCAGCTAGCACTATGGATTCCAATCACGACTCCTCGTGACAGGTCTCAATGATGCCAACTCGTGTAAAGAACAGTGTCAGAGTCATGTACGCTATACAACAAGAATTATAGAGATAATTAACATAATGGAAACTGTCAGAGAATGTACTCGCATGTGGTCCTTAGTTGGCAATACCACTGTCCGGGTTCCAAGGTGTCGTCTGAATGATCCAATAGTCCTATAGATATAGCATATAATATAATACTTCATCAGACAATACTCTAACTCATAATTAACATAATGATCAAGGACTATACTAGGGGTCACGTCTGTAGTTGCTGTGCATCACAGACAGTCAATGGTACGGTTCTGCCAGTACGTCAGTGTACATATGGCAGTCTACTATTATGCTACATGGTCGCAGGTAGATATAACTATGGGGTATCCGTGGTCACAATCAAGACATCTCGGACATATGATACGTAGGACTTAATATGAACTAATCTCTCATCATACTAATTAATTACACTTATAATAGATATGTATATGTGTACTCAACTAATTGAGCATTATACGGTTCGTAGGCATATATATATATTAACATTCATTAATTACAATTATAATATATATACATATATATATATATATATATATATATACTTAACAAAATTAATACCAGGTATATAATTAAAAATATATACTAGGTGATAACTATACACTACTTATACGTATGTATATAGATATTAGCTGAGAACATATTATATATATACCAATATACCAATACGTATGCAAATACGTATATACATATGTCCTTAGTTATATATATATCATCGCAGGAAATGACGGGAACGTGGACAGGAGCGAACCTGCACGCGGCACGATGACGATTACGAGGAGATGGTCACGAACAGGGAAGGCTGGTCGATGTCCAGGGTCTGTCGCGAACTCCAGTCGTCGAGCAGTCAGTCCGCACGAGAACTCTCGGTCGGCAGCGTTGGTCTTCTTCAGCGCGAGAAGTTCTCGTTTGGCAGTGTCGTCGACTTCAACGCGAGAAGTTCTCGGTTGGCAGCGTCGTCGACTTCAACGCGGGGTCCGGCTTCAGCGGCCTCCTCGAGTTCAGCGCGGCAGCGCTCAGCGTTCGGGCGGCAGCGTTCAGCATTCAGGAGGCGGCGTTCGGCGTCCAGCGTTCAGGCGACGGCGTCCGGCGTCCAGCGTTCAGGCGGCGGTGTCCGGCGTCCAGCGTTCAGCGGCGGCGTCCGGCGTCCAGCGTTCAGCGGGGAAAAGTAAAGTCGGGGGGGGTTTGAGATGGTCGGCTGGGGTGTTAGGTTTTTGGTTGAGAAAGAAATAGGGAAGCAATACTTATGTATATATATAATCATAGTAGGCTTTGGGTTGACCTAGAATTAGGTCTGGTCAAAGCCTTCCTGGGATTGGGCTTTCTCATGCGTATTACAATGGTTGGAATTTTAATAATAAAGAAATTGCTAAGATGCATTGGTTCGATGGTCTGAGGCCATGGTTCAGGGAAATTGATGTTGTATTACACATTTCCAAGAATTTATGGAATTTACACCTAAAGAGAATTTGGGTTTATTTACGTATCGTCCAACGGGATGGATATCTCGATGTACTCTTGCACCAAGGTGTCCAAACAATGAAAAGTTGTACAAGTTTGACTTATGAATCAATTTAATAAAAGTGAATGCAAGTGGGGTTCTAAAATTCAAAACGATGGTGAGGTGCAACAAAATAAAATCACAAAAATTGAGAATAATCAATTATCATGCAATTATTTACTCATTAATTACGAAAAGATAAAAATACCCCTAATCCAAAAAGTGGGGGTGACAAGTCTACCCTCCTTAAAGAATTTTGTCCTCGAAATTTAAAATAACTATCACTAGAACAAGCAATCAATTAATGAATTATACCTTAAATCTCGAAGAGATATGGATACCACTCGCGCATTTCGTCCTCTCTCTCCCAAGTTGATTCTCCTGGAGAGTGATTTCTCCATGCAACACGAACCAAGGGAATAGTCTGGTTCCGCAATATCTTCTCTCTACGATCCAAGATCTCCACCGGTTGTTCAGGATAGCTGAGTGTCGGTCCAACTTCGATCTTCGAGTGATCTAATACGTGACTAGGATCTGCCACGTACCGTCTCAGCTGCGGCACGTGGAACACGTTATGCACTCCATCTAGAGTAGGCGGCAAGTCTAGTCTATAGGCCACTGCACCGACCCTTGCAAGAACACTGAAGGGCCCGATGTATCGTGGACTAAGCTTTCCTCCTCTGCCGAAACGAATAGTGCCCCGTGTCAGAGAAATCCGTAGGAACACCAAATCGCCAACCTAGAACAACGATCTTAACATGCAACCTAAACAAATTAATCACAAACCAACAAAACAAATCAAAATAATACCTGAAACTCTAGGGGTCTACGGTGACTATCTGCCCAATGTCGCCGTCTGTCCTGCGCCACTCGTAGTCTATCTCTGATAAGTTTCACCTTTTCTGCTGCATCCACGACCATTTCTGGTCCTAACAAGGCTCTTTCTCTAACATCATCCCAAGATAAAGGGGTACGGCACCTCCGTTCATATAAAGCCTCGAATGGTGACATCTCAATGCTTGCCTGGTAGCTGTTGTTGTAAGCAAACTCTACCAAGTGTAGATGATCCTTCCAAGAACCTTCGAGATCCAATACGCAAGTGCGTAGCATATCTTCAAGAGTCTGAATAGTCCTCTCAGACTGTCCGTCTGTCTGAGGGTGATATGCGGTACTGAACTTGAGCTGAGTGCCCAAGCTAGACTGCAGGCTCCTTCAGAAATGGGAAGTGAAACGACTATCCCGATCTGAGACAATACTCACAGGAACTCCATGTAATCTGACAATCTGCTGTACGTACATCTCTGCTAGCTTCTCCGTCGAAGTACCCACTTTAAAAGGCAAAAAGTGGGCTGATTTGGTCAACCTATCCACGATGACCCAAATTGCGTCCTTTCCTCCCGGAGAATGAGGAAGTCCTGAAACGAAGTCCATAGTTACGTGCTCCCACTTCCATTCTGGAATGGGTAAAGGTTGAAGCAATCCCCCTGGCCTCTGTCGATCTGCTTTCACCTGTTGGCACACTAAATATCGGGATACGAAGCGTGCTATTTCGTGCTTCATACCATACCACCATACATGCTTCCTCAAATCTTGATACATCTTGTTGGCTCCGGAATGCATCAAGTACTGAGAGCGGTGTGCCTCCTGTAAAACTTCTTCGCGCAGCTCTCCGCTTGGCACACACATCCTCGTACCATGTCGTAAGGATCCATCATCCGCAGTAGTGAAATCATCTATCAATCCTGCCTAAACTTGTGCCCTAATATTCCTTAGAGCCTCATCATCATACTGCGCAGCTCTAATTCTGTCTATCAGTTCTGATTGAATCTGCAATCCCCACATCTGAATTTCAGCTCCTAGAACTAATACCTCAATTTCCAAACTCTCGAGATCAGCTAATAAGTGTCTATCCGAAGTCAAACACATAGCCATTGGGTACCTGCTCAAGGCATCCGCGACTACGTTGGCTTTCCCTGGATGATACTGTAATGAGATATCAAAGTCTTTCATCAATTCTAACCACCTTCTCTGTCTCATATTCAGCTCCTTCTGTGTAAACACATACTTTAAGCTCTTGTGGTCTGTGAAGATTTTTACAAGCTCTCCGTACAGATAGTGATTCCACAGCTTTAGGGCAAAGATAACTGCCGCTAACTCCAGATCGTGAGTGGGGTAGTTTTTTTCATGAGGGCGTAATTGTCTTGAAGCATAGGCAATTACTTTCCCGTGTTGTTGAAGAACACATCCCAACCCTTTTCCTGAAGCATCACTGTAGATAGTGAATCCACCTGTCCCTGAGGGCAATGTCAAAACTGGTGCTGTCGTCAATCTCCTCTTCAGCTCATCGAATGCGGCTTGGCATTCTTCTGTCCAGACAAATTTCACATCCTTCTTGGTCAGCCTAGTCATTGGCTCTGCAATCTTGGAGAAGTCTTGTACAAATCTTCTGTAGTATCCTGCTAGTCCGAGAAAGCTCCTGATTTCAGCTACCGTACCGGGGGTAGCCCATGACTTCACTGCCTCTATCTTCTTTGGGTTAACTGAAATTCCATCACTCGTTACCATGTGTCCAAGAAATTCAACCTTTTCAAGAAAGAACTCACACTTTGAAAGCTTTCCGTATAATTTCTCTCTCCTAAAAGTTTCTAAGACTATTCTCAAGTACTCTTCATGCTCTTCTAGGGTTTTTGAATATACTAGAATATCGTCAATAAACACCACTACGAACTTATCAAGGTACTGGTGGAACACCTTGTTCATCAAGTTCATAAATACTGCTGGTGCATTGGTTAAACTAAACGGCATTACTGTAAATTCAAACTGGCCATATCTGGTTCGAAAGGCAGTCTTCGGTATGTCTTCTTTATTCACCCTGGCTCAGCAAAAAGTGCCTCTGCTCCGCTCCTCTGCTCCTCTGGCAATCTCAAACTCTGGCTCTCCTAGTGGTCGAAATACTACTCTACCTTCGCGACAATCTATAGAAGCATGGTGTTTACTTAACCAGTCCATTCCGAGTACAATATCGTATTCCGGAAGTGGCATGATGAGTAAACTCACGCTCAACTCTCGTCCTTCCAATGACACTCTCCGATCCTTGCAACAATCACGGACTAGGATAATGCCTCCTCCTGTCGTGATCTTGCAAGTCCTATCTAATGGTTCCGTTTCTAAATGATGATTAAGGGCATAAGATACATATACGAAACTATGGGAAGCGCCAGAATCAAACAATGCAAGTGCTGGAATAGAATCGAGTAAAACTGAACCTGAAATCACGTCTCCAGCTGGCTCGGCCTCCTCAGTGGTCATGGCGTAAGCTCGTCCTTGTGGTGCTCCTCTCTGTTGCTGCTGCTGCTGAGCAAACCTCTCCTGCTGCGATGGAAGTGGAGGTCCTCTCTGCTGGCCTCCTGGTATAATAGGTGCTCTGGCTGGTCCTCTCTGAGCTGCTCCTCCTCCTTGGCGAGTCTGAATAGCTGGGCAGTCCCTCAGCTGATGTGCTGCTGATCCACACGATAAGCAAGTGCCCAACCTTTTTCTGCAGATGTCTCTTGTATGTCCCATCTTTTCGCAATACGAACATGGGGCAATGAGTTGATTATGTCTTTGTGGTTGCTGTTGTTGAGCATGTCCTCGAACTGGTGCCTGTTGCTGGTGTTATTGCTACTGGTGTTGTTACTGGTATGGCCTAGGTTGTTATTGAAAGTGCGGGCGCTTGGCTGGTCCTGTGTTACCTCCTGTTACTCCAGATGTATCGCGTCCTCTTTTGAGCCGGAGGTCCAAGTCGTCTTCGGCAATCTGGGTATCCATCAGAATACTCTCAAATGTAGCAGTACGTCGTCCCGAAGTACGAGACTTGATCTCCCTATTCAATCCCTTCCTGAATTTTTGAGCTCTGTCTCCTGGGTCTCGAACCATCGATGGCGCAAATCGACTCAATCGACAAAACTCTGCAGCATATTCGTCGACTAACATACCTCCTTGGACTAAGTCATGGAACTGACTTTCTAATGCTCCCAAGGCTACGTCAGGAAAGAATTTCTCTTTGAAGAGTTTCTTAAAGTCCTCCCAAGTAAGTCCTTCAGCGGCGAGTCTCGGCTCTATACGATACCACGTCAGTACGATATCAAACATCTGGCTGCCATCGGCCTCTACCTGAAGAATATCTGGAATCTGTGATAAGCGCAGATTCCTCTCTATGTCTTCTAACCATTCGTCAGCATATAGTATTCCTTCTGTGCCTTTGAACTCTCGAGACATCATCCTCTTAAAGTCCACTATGGTACCGGGCCTCTGTTGTTGTTGACCTTGATGTTGCGGTTGTCGTGCTACCCTCTCCACAGCTTGGAGAGTTACCTGATGAGCATTCTCCATGCTCTCTCTCATCAGTTTGGTCTGCGCCTGGTGTGCTTCTGCTTGCATTCTCTGAGCCTCAGCTTGAACACGTTGAGCCTCTGCTGTTACTCTCTGGGCCTCTAGCATGCCCTGCATCAGTGCGAACATCTGTGCCCCGTCAGCGGGCACTCCTCCGGGAATCGGTGTCGGTGGTGGTGGAAGGTTGTTTGTCATAGCTGGGGCAATCCTCTGTATAGGTGGAGGAGGAATCCCGTTAGTTGCAGACACTCCCACACGAACAGGAGATGTAGGAGAATCTCCAGGTATCTGTTCGTCAGGTTGAGAGGTGGCAGTCCTCTCTGAATTAGCTGCTCCCATTCTCATGGATCTAGTATTTGACGACATCCTGAATATATAGATCAAAGAATCAATTAAGGGGATAGATATGATATTATCAAGGAAGGACACTAAAGTGCTAAAGGAAGCAATCTATTGGAATAGCAATATAAAGTTCAGAATTTCCTAGTGTGATTGAGCATATTCTCATCCTAGATCCTATTTCCTATATCCTAGCACAGGCTCGCAGCAGTACAACTGAGTTGTCGCACTACCACGATATCGCATAACTTGCGAAACCTGACCTGCATAGGCCACCACTAAAAACGTGTCACGACCCGCACCCGGTGTAGGGGCACGAGAGCGTGGGTACGTCCAGCCTACGCCGCAGCATCGGCGGTAGAACGCTGTCTGGGTCACAGTAACACTAACTAACTAAACACCTGTCAATAATATACATATCCATAATCTCACAATATAACTCAATCACAACAACTATAAGGCACGATAAAAGATAAAAGAAATAACATAGTTAAACACCATGTCCCAACATAAAGATAACTCACAGTCTAGCTGTCCAACACAAGTCTCCAATTAAACTTAACATAAGTCTATACATAACTGAAATATCCTCCATAAGTCTCAAGCATAAATAAATACTATCTAGGTAGCTGTAGGCAATGCCTCATCTAGAAGCATGGTCTCCTCTAGGATCTCTGGTACATAGTTTGCATCTATACCTGGTCCGTAGTGCGTGGTGCAGAAATCCTCAAGATTCTCTGGAAAAAATATCCAGTCAGGATTGGAACGAAAATACACCTCTAACAGCAGTTCCACATATATTGATAAAAACTATAACACAGTGTAAAGAAATACAAGACAGATATGAAATAACTGGCGATGAGAAATACTGGAATAAAGAAAATGCTGGAATAAAGAAATACTGGAACATCATCATCAATATGCATCTAACAATGAATAAAAACTACTAGTACACGCAGGAACAATAAACTGGTATATAAGTGTGTACAAGAACAATAACTAGAACATGTGGAGATACAAGATCAATCTATCAAAATACATGTCAAGAACCATCTAAGTGTGTGAAACATCAGTATATCATGTGATCGGTTTGGGACTATATGACTCATTACATGGATTAGCGATCATCCCCAACAGGTCAGGCTAACCAGAATGTAACAGCGATGAGGCATGTAAGGGTAAGGCTGCACCAACGTGAGATGTGGGTGAGCTAATGATGCATGTAAAGTTGGGTATGATCACATAAACTACTCATATTTCTCCATTTTCTCCAGCTAGCACGATGGATTCCAATCACGACTCCTCGTGACAGGTCTCAATGATGCCAACTCGTGTAAAGAACAGTGTCAGAGTCATGTACGCTATACAACAAGAATTATAGAGATAATCAACATAATGGAAACTGTCAGAGAATGTACTCGCCTGTGGTCCTTAGCTGGCAATACCACTGTCCGGGTTCCAAGGTATCGTCTGAATGATCCAATAGTCCTATAGACATAGCATATAATACAATACTTCATCAGACAATACTCTAGCTCACAATTAACATAATGATCAAGGACTATACTAGGGGTCACGTTTGTAGTTGTTGTGCATCACAGACAGTCAACGGTACGGTCCTGCCAGTACGTCAGTGTACATATGGCAGTCTACTATTATGCTACGTGGTCGCAGGTAGATGTAACTACGGGGTATCCGTGGTCACAATCAAGACATCTCTGACATATGATACGTAGGACTTAATATGAACTAATCTCTCATCATACTAATTAATTACACTTATAATAGATATGTATATGTGTATTCAACTAATTAAGCATTATACGGTTCGTAGGCATATATATATTAACATTCATTAATTATAATTATAATATATATACACATATATATATATATATATATATATATATATACTTAACAAAATTAATACCAGGTATATAATTAAAAATATATACTAGGTGATAACTATACACTACTTATACGTATGTATATAGATATTAGCTGAGAACATATTATATATATACCAATATACCAATACGTATGCAAATACGTATATACATACGTCCTTAGTTATATATATATCATCGTAGGAAATGACGGGAACGTGGACAGGAGCGAATCTGCACGCGGCACGATGACGATTACGAGGCGATGGTCACGAACAGGGAAGGCTGGTCGATGTGCAGGGTCTGTCGTCGAACTCCGGTCGTCGAGCAGTCAGTCCGCGCGGGAACTCTCGGTCGACAGCGTCGGTCTTCTTCAGCGCGGGAAGTTCTCGGTTGGCAGCGTCGTCGACTTCAACGCGGGGTCCGGCTTCAGCGGCCTGCTCGAGTTCAGCGCGGCAGCGCTCAGCGTTCGGGCGGCAGCGTTCAGCGTTCAGGCGGCGGCGTCCGGCGTCCAGCGTTCAGGTGGCGGCGTCCGGCGTCCAGCGTTCAGCGGCGGCGTCCGGCGTCCAGCGTTCAGCGGGGAAAAGTAAAGTCGGGGGGGTTTGAGATGGTCGGCTGGGGTGTTAGGATTTTGGTTGAGAAAGAAATAGGGAAGCAATACTTATGTATATATATAATCATAGTAGGCTTTGGGTTGACCTAGAATTAGGTCTGGTCAAAGCCTTCCTGGGATTGGGCTTTCTCATGCGTATTACAATGGTTGGAATTTTAATAATAAAGAAATTGCTAAGATGCATTGGTTCGATGGTCTGAGGCCATGGTTCAGGGAAATTGATGTTGTATTACACATTTCCAAGAATTTATGAAATTTACACCTAAAGAGAATTTGGGTTTATTTACGTATCGTCCAACGGGATGGATATCTCGATGTACTCTTGCACCAAGGTGTCCAAACAATAAAAAGTTGTACAAGTTCGACTTATGAATCAATTTAATAAAAGTGAATGCAAGTGGGGTTCTAAAATTTAAAACGATGGTGAGGTGCAACAAAATAAAATCACAAAAATTGAGAATAATCAATTATCATGCAATCATTTACTCATTAATTACGAAAAGACAAAAATACCCCTAATCCAAAAAGTGGGGGTGACATGTAGTCCCGGATATTCATACGGTTATCTTGTGGAGTATCTTATGGAGTATCCAGTGGTATATCTTGTGGAGTATCTTGAGGAGTATCTATGGCTGGTTTGTGCGTATAGATATCCCGGACGGACTGCAGTGGCATACGATCAGAAGGAACCCTATTATCGCATTGCATTATAATTGTTAGTAATTAGGATTGTGATAACCCTAGTTAGTTAAAGTATAAAGTCGTACTTAAAAATGTGTTACCCCCACTTGTTTAAATAAGGGTAAATTAGTCATTTTGCATAGTTATTTTATTTTTAGTGATTTAATAATTATTTTAGTGCTATTTAATTTATTTGTGTTTGTATTATTTATTTATAGTCAGTGGGCTAGCCTATTATTTTAGACTTGACACTAGTAAACCTAATTAAACTTGTCATGACAATATTTGAGCCTAATATGGACTAGGCCCATTGAAACCCACCCCCTTTAGCAAATTAGGAGGATTAGAGCTCATTTGTATTAGTTTAAGGACTTTCCAATATAGCCCTCCTTAATTACTTATCATTAGTAGCTAGTAGGGGACAAATTAGACAATTGACATTGCTTGGGGAGGGAAAAACCTGGCCGGCCCCTATAGGAGTCCATTTCTCTCTTTCTTCTCTTCATTCTTTATTTTATTTAGATCCCCAATTGTATTTTCCCCTAAATTGACAAATTCCTCCACCAAATTCCCTCAATTCACCCTCAATTCCCCTCTCAATCTCATTAGCAAGGAGCATTGGAGCTTGGATTGGCAAAGAGCACTAGAAAAAGGAGCTTGTGGTAAGAAGATTATGTCTGGATCGAGTCCTTTGTGCATTTTATTGTGAATCCATCTCCTAATAGGTATAGATCTAAATTTATCTCTAATTTGAGTTCTAAATCATGCATTTAACCATTAGGAATCATCCCTTGGCTTAAGGCTACCCATAGGATCAAGAATTGAGTCCATATGACTTGTATTATGAAAGTTACATGGTAATTTGTATAGAGTTAGGGAAAATTCCGATATTAACATATCAAGTGTGTATCATGAGATAAATTAGATCTAATTAGACTTAGATCAGGGTTGTGGGACTAGGTACGGTGTGACACGAGGTTCATTTTGGGTATTTTGTGCGATTACTCCTTAATTCTCATTGTAGCAATTTACTTGAATAGTATTATGATGTATTTAGTTTATATATACAATTATTTTTGAGGATTTGGGTTTTAGTTTTCTAGTCGGATGAGTATCATGATTTTTTCTAAACATATACATTAAGGTGTTTGTTTAAATACTTTTATAATATATATATATATATATATATATATATATATATATATATATATATATATATATATATATATATATATATATATACTGTTATATAGGTATGTGATGAGTTTAGTTTACTGTGTGAATGATGGGGTGACTGTGTGTTCGAGCACTGCATAGGGCAGTTGGGTAGATCTGCAGGAAGCATGTGGGTTGCAGATACTCGGGTTAAGAGGAGCAGTGAGTTAGGATGTTTGGACAGTCAATTGGGTGGCTTGATTGCATGTAAAGTGGATGTGTTCAGATCACTTGAGGAATGAACTCAGGTGCACTGAGCAGGCAATTAGCAATTATTATTGTGCTTACATGGACCTTATAGCAGCACCTTACTGTTTAGTTGGGCAGCAACACCTGAGGATGGGGACCTGATGTGGTTATCTGATACTTGGCAACAGTTGTTTCAGTGGGGGAAGTTCTGTGATCAATTGATGTATCATTGGTATGATATCAATTGTAAACTAAGTTATTAGTTTATACATTAGAGTATCAGTGAATAATTTTATAGGAGTACCAGTTGATTTGGTATCAATGTCAGATAATATTTAGGATGAGTGTCCAGTTAGTGTTTTGAGATAATTATTTTAGAGTATCAGTCCTGTATAAGTCAGTGAATTAGCATGGTATATAGTTAGTTAGATGGCAGTAGCTTTTGGTGTATCAATTATTGTGTAAGTGTATGACTGTTAGTGTTAGTTAGTTAGTATTGTATATATGTTAACCTTAGTAAGTTAGATATTTGTATTAATAGTTAGTTGTTAAGTTGTAAGTAGCATTGGTTAGTTCTAATAGTAGGAGTTAAGGTTTGAGATCAATTGGTCAGTGAGAAATGTATCTGTGTTTGGTGCATGTGTGGCTTGTGGCTCGAGCACTACCTGGACATCAAGTTTAACATGGATTAGGGGAGATGTTCAGTCATCAGGAACATGTAAGGCTTGGAATGATACCAATTGGTATCAGTGGCTACTGCAAAAAGCAGTGAGTTTAAGTCCCAGTTAGTATTGCAGTTAGAATGTGACTTTGAGTCATAAGTATGTTTTAGTTGATGCTGTGTTCAGTATCATATGTATCAGGTTAAGGAGGATAATACCAAGTTAGTGTTGTTCTATCAGTTAATTAATATAGCATATTAGTTAGTATATATCAGTTAGTATTATAGGCTATATGAGTGTATTAGTTAGTGTGTATTAATTAGTAGTAAGTATTACTACTATGATATAGGTTAGCTAGTATATACTCATATCAATTTCTATATAAGATATTTAGAATGACCTTGTATAGCTATTGTAAGCTAATATTGACTAGTTTATGAGCAATTTAGACTTGTAACCTAGTTTGGACCTAGAACATCATCATATAGCTCATTTTTAGCATTATTTTTCTTTGTATACCATTTAACTTGATATTTCCTACATATGATTGTGTGACACCAGCTTGGGCATCGAGATACACCCTTTGCTCAGGACCCGAGGCGAGTACATCTCTCTGTTAGTTTTTATTTTATGATATTGTATATATCGCATATTTTAGAACTGTTTACTTGATTCTGACACAGTGACTAAACGGACTGGTACTAAATGGATCCTGTCATGGGATGTTATCCCCTACCGTTTTCAGCAGGTATTCCTTCACATATATTTTATCGTGTGTATCGGATATTGATTATCGTGTACTTCGTGTTCATACATTGCTTGTGTTCAGTTTGCTTATATTCGTGTTCGTAACTTGTCGTGATTGGATCCATGAGTATTGGTTGGGGATGTAGGAGTAGAAGTTGGTTATGTGATCAAGCCCAAGTGTATTCGTGTACATGTCGATTATATATCACACGTGTAATCGAGTTACCATATTGTATTCGTGTTCAACCCAAATCGATCACATAACGAACTTCTACTCTATGGCACATTAGCGAGTTTATCTATTTTCATCACTTGCAGTTATTCATATTGCCTGTTCTTTATTCCAGTATTTCACATGTTCACTCTAGTTCATTTTTATTTTCTATTGCTAGTTATCTTGTATTCTTTTCTATTATTTGTCATATATGCTCTACTATATATTTGGAATTGCTTTTAAAGATATGTACTTTGCTCCAATCCTGACTGGATATTTTTTTTAGATGATTGGCTTGTGGATCAGTGTCCAACTTACTACGGGCCGTAGGACGACGTACCATTAGAGGATTCTCCCCTAGAGCAGGAGGACCTAGTGCCAGTGACTGAGGAGGCCTAATTTTATATTTTGGATATTGTATTAGTCTCACTTCTAGACCCATGGCATGTGTATATTATTTTGTGAGTGACTATGTCTAGACTTATGGACTTGTGGATGTATTGTGACTTATTTATTTTTCTCTCTCTTATTCCATATCGTGTTTTCATTCTCCTTTAGTTTTATTTTGTGATTATTGTTTACCATTACCATATACCATATTGTCCCTCCGTTTGGAGTTGAGATGACATTGACATGTACCATATATATATATATATATATATATATATATATATATATATATATATATATATATATATATATATATATATATTGTGTGAGATGTTTAGATAGTGTGGTTGACCCAGACAATGTTCTACCGCCGATGATGCGACATAGGTTGGGCGTTGTTCACGTACTCGTGCCCCTACACCGGGTGCGGGTAATGACAAGTAGTGACCCCTCATGTCTTACAGCTTCACCGTATATACGGAGTACCGATGTGCTCTAAGTATACGTAGCTGGCCTTGTTAGTCCCTCTCTTCAGTATTCTAATTTTGGGACGTGATAACAGTACATAAATAAACATGAGTTCCTCAGTACGATAACATGGCCCTAGTACCTCAAACGGTAAGCTAGTAATAATAGACTACGTCAGGGACAAGGACAATCAAATAGTCAATCAATCATAGATCCAACAGGTATAACAAGTCAGGGATATGACACTAGATACTATACTACGTAAACAATAGTCAGGGATATGATACTAGATACTATACTATCTAAACAACAGGATTCTAGGGTCTACAGATTTCCATCAGTTAATTTTGCTAGTTTGCAAATCAATAAATCCTTTACACTATATATCAAGATGACAACGATTTTATTGCCCGATTAGTGTCATGTCCCGTGCCCGGTTGTTCGAGTACTAGTTGTGAACGTCCAACATATACCTCAGTATCGGCGTTAGTCAGCTGTTCTAAACCTCAATAGTCGCCAAAGTACAAGTATCAGATTCTACTCATCACAACCAATTTATATCGTGCCCAATAGTATCAATCACCACACCACATATTCCACTATCTGAGTTTAGTACATCATACAATAAGATGCCTCCGGAGACAAATTCGATGTAATAAACATACAAAATCTTTTTTCTTATACATAAAAATGTCTATCTTAATTCTATAGTCTTCTCGAAGCTGCCATCCGAACTAGTGATATCTCTGAGACCTGCAATACTGGACAACAATGCAATCACTGAAACAGTATACAAGAAACAATTATGCATAATGATTGAAATACGATTTCGATATGTGACCGGCTGTAAAGTACAATAATAAAGATACGACTTAATCATATGTGGAGTGTATGGTTAGACTATCCACAATACCTAACTACAATGTAGGTTTGGTCACATACGTACTCGATATTTTTCCACCCCCACAATACAATCATAATATAGTACAATAACCTCATGTCAATCTCGTGTCCAATATGAATCAAATATGCACAAGACTAAGTAAATGATCAAAGTAATAGTGTACTTGTCTCAAGTCCAACTCAGATGAAGTTGCTCCTTAGTTCAAACCTAGTAAAATATAATACTTCGTGAATAAGACTTCCATTTCCTAGAACCCATACTCTCATAAAAAAAAAGTCCATATTAATTAGCCTATTCTAAATTCGATTGGCCTAATTCTTTTAAGTTCTAGAACACAACTAACTAGTAAGCTCAAAAGTTATCCATTTAGATTCAGCCTTTCCCTTATTTTCCTTTCAAGCCGGCCCATTTTATAATAAAATCTATTTCAGTCAAACCCACATGCTTATTATGAATTATTATGAAACAATAGCTTAAGACTCCCCAATTTTAATTACAATAAACCTGCAGAATTGTGTTAACCCAATACTTGAGTAAGCTCTCTATTAAGCCTAGTTACTAATTTTCTAAAAATGGCCTTCTGAAACAATCCCAGAAAATTAATTTCTTATTTAAAATGATGGACCAATGAACCATAGGTTTACTATACTAAATTTTCTTTATTCCAATATTCCAAGTTTCGGCACACTGGATACATTCTAATTTCTTTGCTTTTGATCTCTAATCAAACACACATATTACCTTTGAATTAACAATGCCGCTTAACAGACCGTAGGGGGCCCGTGGGCCAGTCCAAAGACCACGTGACGTCTCTCATTGGCCGGTTAAAAATTCTGATACTAGCAGGGGGGAGGCTGTCTTTCCCGGCCAATGGGGGGGGGGGGTTGTTATTTTAAAGGTTCCTTGAATTAATTCTCTATTTATGGAATTTATTAAAGAGGAGTCCGGCCCAATTCTTTACTCTTTTGATTCTACCAAATCCTATCAAAACTGTCCCATCACACAAGGGAATTTATAAGGACACTACACATTTTACTCGGGACTAGTCTATTGAAAATTTACAAAAAATTACAAGTTTGTCATCCTAAAAGTTACTTGGGACTAGCCCAAATTTTTATCATTGATAATTACAAGTTTGCCACTCCCTAACTCAGGACTGTTATAATCAGGACTGTCAAAATTTTGACAGTCCTACCACTTAGAAGGACTGTCAAAATTTTGACAATCCTACAAATTGTTAGGACTGTCATAATTTTGACTGTGACAAATTGGTAGGACTGTCAAAAGTTTAACAGTCCTAAAAATATATGTTGAATTTTTAGTACTGTCAAAATTTTGACAGTAGTTCCAATTGGTAGGACTGTCAAAATTTTGACAGTCCTAAAAATCATCATATATGTCAAATTTTGACAGTTCTTCTATTTTTTCTTTTTCTTTTTTGGTTTTGTGTGATGTTATTTTTCTTTGTCATTGTGTTATTATTTATGTCTTCCGGCGACGGAGTGGAGGACCTGGTGGTAGCGACGGATGAAAGAGGGGAGGGAGGAGCGGCGCGGCGGACGGGTGCCGAGGTAGTCGAGCACCGAAAGGGGGTACGAGACGGAGGAACAGGAGAGGAAGGAGGCGGCAGGAGGCGGGGGAGGAGGCAGATGCGGCGACGGCGACGGGAGGCGACGGTGGAGGACGGAGGAGGAGAGGGAGGAGGAGGGCTCCGGCAAGAAAGGGAGGAGGGAGGAGAACTCCGGTGGAGATTATGGGAGTTTGGGCTAGTATGAATAAAAAATGGACTAGTGTGAGTAAACTTTGTTCAACCCTGGACTAGTACTGAGTAAACTTTGTAGTGCCCTTATAAATTCCCTCACATAATACTTACTACGTTCTAACTTCTTGGAACGTTTGAGTTCACCGAACAGAACTCAGTTCAATCATCAAACTCCCTCCACATAACCTGATAAAAATTCCCGCTTAGTTCAAAACACAGCAGTACTGAGTCTGCTCCTGTGTCAGATTCAACGAATGCCGTGTCCGACCAATTTTAGACACAGAGGCAGCCAAAGTCAGTGGCATACCCGACAGAATCTCAATTTGATAGAATGTCTAGCTCACTGATAACAGACACTATGATCTGGATTTGAAAGAAGATATAGAATCAAGAAATGATACATGTGCAAGATTTTGTGTCAACCATTCCTACGGACACAAGAGTTCAAACCGGACCAAGAACTTCCTCTGGAGCACAGTAAGAATCGTCGACAAGGAAAGCACCTGTAGAAACAAACTGAAGAAAATTAATCGATGATTGATCGGAACCTAAAATCTATATGATCCAATTGAAGATTTGAAGTACTCACCGATAAATTGATGTCTCGAGCTTCTAATCAGAGAAGAGCTCAGTCGCTCAGTGATCACGAAGCCCTCTACATCATTTGATTAAACAGTTTCCATCCAATTCCAAATCAAAGACATCTAACATTGAGTTCGATCTCTTCGATTGTAACAAAGGAAAAGAATAACAAATAATCGATGGAGAAAACTCACCTCGGACCAGTGAGCTTGACGGAGACTTGAAACCCCCGTCGATGCCGGAGTTCGCCGCTCGAACAACCGCTCTGTGGTTTCTCGCGCAGAGAGGCGACAACACTGCAACTGTCGAAGCTCGCACACGTCTTCGAAGCTCGCGAGGGTGTCGGAAGGACGAGATCCGCGGCGGTGCTCGACGCCGGAGAAGATGATGGAGTCATCCTCTCGTCACCGACGTCCCGGAGCCGAGGATCGCTGGAGAAACGTCAATCACCGCCGCAGAGCACTGGCGAGGACGACCGAACATCGGCGGAGGAAGAGTGATCACCGGCGAACTCGCGGTGGAGGAAGACTCCGTCGACATGGATTGACCACCATGGCCATAGCTCGGGTAGAAGGCTGTTGCTGTGTTCTTGATCGAGTGGGAATTGAGAGAGAGAAAAGAGAGAGAGAGAGAGAGAGAGGCAGAGATTCTCTCAATCGGTTTCTAAACCAATGGGCTGGGCTCTGTAACTACAGTATGAGTTTTAGGTTTTAGATTTTATTTGTGAATGAATTATATTGTAAGAAAAATTAGGAATATTTATAGGATTTGAGGATAAGATTTTAGATACTAGGTTGTTAGTAAGCTTCTTTAAGAAGCTAGTCCTATTTACTAAATTGCCACTGGATTAGCTTCTAGACAAAACTTTCTTCTCCAACTTTTTCAATTAATTACAAGTTTGCCACACCATCTTGAAAAATTACCAGTTGTGCCATTTAATTAATTGTAAAGCTAATTTCTTTTGGAAAAAAATGCTAGAAAATTTATAGAAATATAAATTAAATTTTAAATTAATTTTTTTAGATTTTCGAGAACGGTTCTTACAAATTTACACACATTAGAAAAATGTCGTCCTCGAAATTTTCAGAAGTGCAGATGCTCAAGATAAATGAAGAGTATATGTCATTGGAAGATTAAAAGGAGCCCAGGAAGATAGTGTCAAGGGATGGAGAAAGTTAGAAAAAATTACCATTATTGAATACTAGTACAACCTATGTTTTCTTAACTAATTAAGGGCGAAGTCATGCAAATCATAATATTTTGGGTATAACTTTTTAGTGGCCATAGGAGACCAAACATGATACATTTAGGACACCGTCTCAATAATATTTGAAAATCTATGTATACATGAAATCGCGTTAACTTAGAGCTCATGCCCAACCAGTGCGCGTCTTGCTGCAATAAACTCACAGTTTCCGTGACTCAGGTAAATGGCTGTAGTACGCATCTGTCTCGCCATAGTAGGTAACCGAATATTCTTTCAACTTATCCATATGAATTTTCAAAGGAATGTTTGAACAATTTAACCAAGTTCCAAATTACAAAGGAGATTAATCATGATAAGAAAATATTCGTGTAGGTATTTGTTCTTTGGAAAACTAGGAGATTTATTACGATAAGAAGTGATCAGTGCAAGTATCTGTAACCACCTAATTCTGGATGATGGGTATTTTAGACTTTTTATATGATTAATAACATGGTATTTTAGACTTTTTATATGATTAGTATGACTAGTTTGGTTGAGCCAACTTGAGACACTAGTTTTAGTCATGACTTAACTAAGTTCATTAAACCAATTAGGCTCATGGGTAGAATATTCCTTCTACACATAGTTAGATACTCTTCATGACAACCAAATAGGGGTATATTGGGCAAATCATCTATTCCTAGCCCTAACCTAGCATGGTCGGCCCTATATAGGGATAATATGTCATTAATTAAAGCTCATTAGCCTCCATCCCTTCCAAATTAGTTCATCCCCAAATCCTCATTCAAACCCTAATCAATGCCACTCCAAATTACTCCAAATCAATCCAAACTCATTGCCATAGAGATCTAGGAGCTTGGAGAAGCAAGGAGGCCATTAGAGAGTATGTAAGCCCCCTGATTTTTCAAGAATTTTGATTTGGATTTTTCATAATTTTCTGGAATTTTTCTGTAATTAAAACCTAGGTATTTGGTAATTAAATAATTTTTAATTTCTGTTAATTAATATTAAAATATTATGAAAATAATATTTTATGGTGCAAAATAAAAAACTGGACATAGGGTAATTTTCTGGAAATTTATTGGACTCCGGAAGCATTTTTAAAGCCCTAAAAACCAAGGTAGAATTAAACCTATTTAAACCTGACTGAACCCGGTTCACTTGAACCAAAATGAACCAACTCGCAGTGAACCGAATCGAACCAACCTAGCTTAACGGGTCGGGTCGGGTCGGATCGGATCCATGAAATTTGACCCAGACCCGAAACCCAAACCAAACCCTAATCGGATCCCTATCCCCGAGTTACTATTCCGGCTATAAAGAGCCCTCGACTTCCGTGCCGCCGCCATCGCACCCTCTCTCTCGTCAACCCCGCCGACGCAGCCGACTCCGCTGCCAGCAGCCAAGCCCGACTTCCCCGTCGGAACCCTAGCTCGCATCTCCACCTTCCCCTGCCCTAGATCTCTCCGCCGACCTCGACGAACGACTCCCCTCGACCACCGGCCCGGACTCGCCCCGCTCGACGGAACCCTAGCCAGCCCGCTCCACCACCTCACCCTCAGCCCTTGCTCCACCCTGAGCCCATGACTCCCCCGTCTTCCGCCTGGCCGATGAACTCGACCACGAGCAGACGGCCACCGTCCCGCAGAACCACCACCACCAGCATCCCAGATGCACCACCGCCCTCCTCCCTCTCTTCTTCCTCCGTCTCCTCCATGCGACTCACCGCCACCCCTCATCTCCTTCCTCCCGAGAAGCCCGAGCACCACCTGGAACCCGACCCCTCCGCCTGAGCACCGAGCTTCTCCTTCCCTGCCTCCTCTCTCCACCACAGGGAACTCCTCCTCTCTCCTCCGGCCGCCTGAGCACCAGCCCCTCCGCCTCGAGCCTCGCCGAGCAGCCCCCGGGCGCCTCCGCCGTATTCGCCGACCTCAGCCATCTCCGGCATCGACCCCTGACCCGGACACAGTAATACCCTAGCTCGGACATGGCAATAGCATCCCGGACACGACTCAGCTCGTGTCGAGACGACGCGGACACGAGTAATTCAGATTTCACGGAGCCCTGTTCAGGTAACCCGTTCTCTCTCCTCGTTGATCCGATTCCCGTTCCGTCAGTTGTGTCGCATAGACTGTGTAACCCTCTCGATGCCCGTGTAACTCGCTCGGTGCATCGCGCCCTATGGTGATCGCGAACTGCGATCCAAAAACAGGAAAACCAATACCCTATTTCACCCCGGAACTGAGTGCGCCCCGCCAAACGGGACGAGTTGGTCGCGTGCGGTCTTCACCGAAACGTGCGTGCCAATGATACGAACGTGTAGGATTTCACAGAAGTTGATTTGGATATGCGTGCACACCGGAATCAACGGGTATCGGCCAACAACGCCCCGTATTCGCCCATTCTGGAACGCGCTGTAACTTTGTGTACACACGTCAGATCAAGACGAAACTTGCGCCATCGGACTCATAGCGATACGCTGGTCCTGTGACCCAAGTTTGTTTCGATTCTAAGAACGTTGACAAAATCGCGTATCATGGGCCCCATAGGCTCCACTTGACGGGCGATTTTGTGATCGGCTCATCGGAATCCAATTCTGGAAGTTTTGTTGGGTTCGTATCATCGTTCCTGACTTGTTGACACTAAGTTTGACGAATTTGGAGACCTTTGATCCTGACACATTTTTCGGTGCAAAGCGGCCCACAGGAACTGTCATTTTTGCCATTGTGTCCAAATTGGACTCAAGGACAGGCTTTTCTAGCTATTTGATATTTTTTGAATCTAATGGTGATATTTATTTCAGCAATCAGAGTAGTACCTGCAAATCACACTGAGATCAGAGCTACAGTTGGAGCCAGAACCTGCAAATCACACTGAGATCAGAGCTACAGTTGGAGCCAGAACCCTAGGCAAGTGTACCTTGCCAAATCCTGCAGCTTTGCTACTTATTCCCTTGACTTATTTATACATTGTTGTGCTTGTATACCTTGCCAACTTTGCAGTTCTTGTTGCATATTTCCTTGCTTTATTTATATTGCTGTGCATGCTTGACCTAGGACCGTGTGACTTACTTAGCGTCCGATTATTAGTCGGGTGCCAACATCGTACGCAATGTTGTGTATTGTCATCTAGACATGGACATTTGTGACCCTTTGCATTCTCATACTTGTTTTATCAAGTACATTATAACCCAGGACACTTGACACTATTCATGAGACATGATCTTTTTGAG
The DNA here is from genome assembly GCA_036927795.1 of Iris macrosiphon. NCBI lineage: Eukaryota > Viridiplantae > Streptophyta > Magnoliopsida > Asparagales > Iridaceae > Iris > Iris macrosiphon. Next base: position 155,628,583 of record JAYESA010000007.1, read on the forward strand.
ATATTCATGGTAATTCTGTATAGGATACATGTTTATGACATAGACATTATATTCATGGATACTCTATGACTTGCTGTATTAGATATGATTGTACGTGACATTGACATGAAGCATCGTGGATATGAAACGTATGATTACATGGGATGGGGAGAGACACACAGGCTACAGGCTGATTATATATATAAACCCCCTATTATTATGAGGCACAAGACTCTGAAGCCCGAGTTTGGCCCATTACTCATTATTACTGCTACCGGCTCCCCGACACAGAGCATGTAGTGGCTCAGCCTGAGTACTCGTGATGCTCTCACTTGTATTTCACATAGATGGTTACATACTTACCCTATTTATTTCATTATTGCTGCACTGCATTTATTTTGGCTTGTATTATCTGTACCTTGCTATGTCCCCTGAGGACCTGGATCCGGATTATGTTCCCAGGATTTGCAGACGAGATCTATCCCGAGGTATACGGGACAGCAGCAGGAGCTGATACAGGAGCTGTACCGACACCAGAGGACGAGATCATACCAGAGGACTTCTCCTGAATATTGGCTTGAGATACTCATTTACTTCTGTTTCTAGTTATTTTATTTCCAGTCTATGGCATTGATGTATCAGACTTATTCTCAGATTGTTCTCCGAGACACTTTTATTGAGATATGTCAGTTTATTTTATTTGCATTATTCTGGCATTTGATCTATGATTATCTATTTTGGATGAGATTAGAATAGACTGTGACTTGTATCATTGGACCTATTTATTGTTGTACTACAGCTTAAGTATGCCCCGATGGATCCATTAAATTGGATTTGTCTATCGGTGTGTGCTGCTGGCCATTATTACGCGTCCGGTCCCACGATATTTTGGGACTGGGACGTGACATGGTTTTTGTGGTGGCCCATGCAGGTCAACGACTAAATTGTTCGGTTTCAACTTAGGGACCGAGCAAGCCTGCAATAAGAATAGGAAAAGTTTCTAGGATCTCATCCACTTGCTTGAAACGTTCTTGATATCTATATAGAATTCGAATTAATTCTTGACTTGCATCCTGCCTTGATTCCTGAGCGCCTCTTATTGTTTATTTTGGTTGCAGAATTATGGTTCCATAAGCCGGCGATGAGACTCATCTAGGAACACCCCAAGGTGTTGTGGTTACCCATGAAGAGGAAGTAACACTAGTAGAAGAAAGTCAATCCACTCAACAACGTAGTCAAGCAAATCATGCCTCGAGAATTCATCAAGATGACGTTCCACCATCGACGCACTTTACTCCACAAATGCCCATATTTCCACAAGGGCAGGCTATAGACGAACAACAAATGTTTCGAATGTTCTACGCGATGATGCAAGCCCATTAGAAGGTTCAGGAAGAAGCTCAGCAAAACCAAGCGGAGAAGTTCATCGACAGATTTAGCTCGGAGTTACGGAAGTTAATCAGTTCAAATGCAACTACCTTAGACGAGGATGTTCTTGCTACAGCACGACCCATGGAGTACAACACAAGGATAGAGTCCAGCCAGAAGCGGCCATATGCATCAGCACCAGACCAAGCACAACAAGAAAGAGTTGCAAAGCGACCACAGATGAATCCACCACCGAGAGCAGCACCCAGAGCCTCATTCCTTCCTACTTGTTACTATTGTGGCAAGGTAGGCCATATTGAGAAGGAGTGCAGACGCAAGTTAGGATTATGCTTGATTTGCGGAACCAATCAACACTTAGCCAAGGATTGTCTTCAGCATCGAGAGAAAGCATTGATGATTCATCAACCAGCCACATCAGCACCAGCCGGAGCACCATAGGAAGAAATTGCAAGGAAGTCTCACATGCACCAGCCACCAGAAGCATCTCCGCAAGTACTACCTGTCTGTCCATATTGTCGCAGGCGAGGCCATATAGAGAACGAGTACAGACGAAAAGGAAGATTATATTTAGCTTGCGGATCCAGTCAGCATTTATTAAGGGAATGCCCTGAGCGTCGAGAAAAAGCACCAATGGTTAACCGACAAGCGTTACCAGCACCAAGGCCAGCCTATCCAGCATTGGAAGTACCGCAAACGAGAGTTGAAGGAGTCAGACCACCAGCCCCAGAAGAGAATCAGCCGAGGCCACCATTGGCACCACAAACAACACTCTTCCAGCAGGCTCAACAGCAGCAGAGGAATCAACTGCAAAAATGAGAACAAGCTCCAACGATGACTTTTGAAGACGCACAGACCCATGGAGTAGCTAATGCACGTAATTTTTCGTAGTTATCTGTTTATAGATTTTTTTTATCTCGTGCCTATTGGTTCGTGACCTCAGCCTTAACCTATGTAATTTTGAACTCGCTAATAATAGATAACCTAGTATATTTTAATACTTGATAACCTAGTTTTTCTAAACTGTAGCCTTCTAGATCTCCTTCATACTGGAGATTGCATAACTTTTAATGCATGGAAAAATAATTTTTCCTATGTGTTATTCTTACACCCTCAACCTTGATTTTTCTTGATCGTGCTGTGCTTCGAATAATGTTTGCAACAGTGTCATCTCTATTGACCGATTATTCTTTAATTGTGAGGACGTAATCCTCTTAAGGGGGGTAGATTATAAGCCCCCTGATTTTTTAAGAATTTTGATTTGGATTATTCATAATTTTCTGAAATTTTTCTGTAATTAAAACCTAGGTATTTTATAATTAAATAATTTTAATTGATTTTAATTAATATTAAAATATTATGGAAATAATATTTTATGGTGCAAAATGGAAAACTGTACATAGGGTAATTTTTCGGGAATTTATTGGACTTCGGAAGCATTTTTAAAGCCCTAAAAACCAAGGTAGAATTAAACCTATTTAAACCTGACTGAACCCGGTTCACTTGAACCAAAATGAACCAACCCGCAGTGAACCGAACCGAACCAACCCAGCTTAACGGGTCGGGTCGGATCCATGAAACTCGACCCGGACCCGAAACCCAAACCAAACCCTAATCGGATCCCTATCCCCGAGTTACTGTTCCGGCTATAAAGAGCCCTCGACTTCCGTGCCGCCGCCATCGCACCCTCTTTCTCGTCAACCCCGCCGACGCAGCCGACTCCGCCGCTCGCAGTCGAGCCCGACTTCCCCGCTAGAACCCTAGCTCGCATCTCCACCTTCCTCCGCCCCAGATCTCTCCGCCGACCTCGACGAACGACTCCCCTCGATCACCGGCTTTGACTCGCCCCGCTCGATGGAACCTTAGCCAGCCCGCTCCACCACCTCACCCTCAGCCCTTGCTCCGCCCTGAGCCCACGACTCCCCAATCCTCCGCCTGGCCGACGAACTCGACCACGAGCAGACGGCCACCGTCCCGCAGAACCACCACCACCAGCATCCCAGATGCACCACCTCCCTCCTCCCTCTCTTCTTCCTCCGTCTCCTCCATGCGACTCACCGCCACCCCTCATCTCCTTCCTCCCGAGCAGCCAGAGCACCACCTGGAACCCGACCCCTCCGCCTGAGCACCGAGCTTCTCCTTTTCTGTCTCCTCTCTCTACTACCGGGAACTCCTCCTCTCTCCTCCGGCCACCTGAGCACCAGCCCCTCCGCCTCGAGCCTCGCCGAGCAGCCCCCGGCCGCCTCCGCCATATCCGTCGACCTCAGCCATATCCGGCATCGACCCCTGACCCGGACACAGTAATACCATAGCTCGGACACGGCAACAGCAGCCCGAACACGACTCAGCTCGTGTCGAGACGACGCGGACACGAGTAATTCAAATTTTACGGAGCCCTGTTCAGGTAACCCATTCTCTCCCCTCGTTGATCCGATTCCCGTTCCGTCAGTTATGTCACGTAGACTGTGTAACCCTCTCGATGCCCGTGCAACTCGCTCGGTGCGTCGCGCCCTGTGGTGATCGCGAACCGCGATCCAAAAACAGAAAAACTAATACCCCATTTTACCCCGGAACTGAGTGCGCCCCGCCAAACATGATGACTTGGTCGCGTACGGTCTTTACTGAAATGTCTGCGCCATTGATACGGACGTGTGGGATTTTGCAGAAGTTGATTTGGATGTGCGTGCACACCGGAATCAACGCGTATCCGCCGACAACGCCCCATATCCGTCCATTCTGGAACACGCTGTATCTTTGTGTACACACGTCGGATCGAGACGAAACTTATGCCATCGGACTCGTAGCGATACGCTGGTCCTGTGACCCAAGTTTGGTTCAATTCTGAGAACGTTGACGAAATTACGTATCGTGGGCCCTACAGCTCCACTTGACGGGCGATTTTGTGATCGGCTCATCGGAATCCAATTCTGGAAGTTCCGTTGGGTTCGTATCATCATTCGTGACTTGTTGACACTAAGTTTGACGAATTTAGAGACCTTTGATCCTGACACATTTTTTGGTGCAAAGCGGCCCACATGTGGATCCCGCTTTGACCAGAAAGTGTCATTTTTGCCCTTGTGTCCAAATTGGACTCAAGGACAGGCATTTCTAGATATTTGATATTTTTTGAATCTAATGGTGATATTTATTTCAGCAATCGGAGTAGTACCTGCAAATCACACTGAGATCAGAGCTATAGTTGGAGCCAGAATCCCAGGCAAGTGTACCTTGCCAAATCCTGCAGCTTTGCTACTTATTCCCTTGACTTATTTATACATTGTTTTGCAAGTATACCTTGCCAACTTTGCAGTTCTTGTTGCATATTTTCTTGCTTTATTTATATTGATGTGCATGCTTGACCTAGGACCGTGTGACTTACTTAGCGTCCGATTATTAGTCGGGTGCCAACATCGTACGCAATGTTGTGTATTGTCATCCAGACATGGACATTTGTGACCCTTTGCATTCTCGTACTTGTCTTATCAAGTACACTATAACCCAGGACACTTGACACTATTTATGAGACAGGATCTTTCTGAGATATTCTTGGTAATTCTGTATAGGATACAGGTTTATGACATAGACATTATATTCATGGATACTCTATGACTTGCTGTATTAGATATGATCGTACATGACATGGACATGATGCATCGTGGATATGAGACGTGTGATTACATGGGGTGTTGAGAGACACACAGGCTACAGGCTGATTATATATATAAACCCCCTATTATTGTGAGGCACAAAACTCTGAAGCCCGAGCATGGCCCATTACTCATTATTACTGCTACCGGCTCCCCGACACAGAGCTTGTAGTGGCTCAGCCTGAGTACTCGTGATGCTCTCACTTGCATTTCACATAGATGGTTACATACTTACCCTATTTATTTCATTATTGCTGCACTGCATTTATTTTGGCTTGTATTATCTATACCTTGTTATGTCCCCTGAGGACCTGGATCCGTATTATGTCCCCAGGATTTGCAGACGAGATCTATCCTGAGGTATACGGGACAGCAGCAGGAGCTGATACAGGAGCTGTATCGAAACCAGAGGACGAGATCATACCAGAGGACTTCTCCTGAGTATTGGCTTGAGATACTTATTTACTTCTGTTTTTAGTTATTTTATTTCTAGTCTATGGCATTGATGTATCAGACTTATTCTCGGATTGTTCTCCGAGACACTTTTATTGAGATATTTCAGTTTATTTTATTTGTATTATTCTGGCATTTGATCTGTGATTATCTGTTGTGGATAAGATTAGAATAGACTGTGACTTGTATCATTGGACCTATTTATTGTTGTACTACATCTTAAGTACGTCCCGATGGATCCATTAAATTGGGTTTGTCCATCGGTGTGTGCTGCTGGCCATTATCAAGCGTCTGGTCCCACGGTATTTTGGGACTGGGACGTGACATAGTTTTTGTGGTGGCCCATGCAGGTCAACGACTAAATTGTTCGGTTTTAACTTAGGGACCGAGCAAGCCTGCAATAAGAATAGGAAAAGTTTCTAAGATCTCATCCACTTGCTTGAAACGTTCTTGATATCTATATCGGATTCGAATTAATTTTTGACTTGCATCCTGCCTTGATTCCTGAGCGCCTCTTATTGTTTATTTTGGTTGCAGAATTATGGTTCCACAAGCCGACGACGAGACTCATCCAGGAACACCCCAAGGTGTTGTGGTTACCCATGAAGAGGAAGTAACACCATTAGAAGAAGGTCAATCCACTCAATAACGTAGTCAAGCAAATTATGCCTCGAGAATTCAGCAAGATGATGTTCCACCATCGACGCACTTTACTCCACAAATGCCCGTATTTCCACAAGGGCAGGCTATGGACGAACAACAAATATTTTGAATGTTCTACGCGATGATGCAAGCCCATCAGAAGGTTCAGGAAGAAGCTCAGCAAAACCAAGCGGAGAAGTTCATCGACAGATTTAGCTCGGAGTTACGAAAGTTAATCAGTTCAAATGCAACTACCTTAGACGAGGATGTTCTTGCTGCAGCACGACCCATGGAGTGCAACACAAGGATAGAGTCCAGCCAGAAGCGGCCGTATGCATCAGCACCAGACCAAGCACAACAAGAAAGAGTTACAAAGCGACCACAGATGAATCCACCATCGAGAGCAGCACCCAGAGCCTCATTCCTTCCTACTTGTTACTATTGTGACAAGGTAGGCCATATTGAGAAGGAGTGCAGACGCAAGTTAGGATTATGCTTGATTTGCAAAACCAATCAGCACTTAGCCAAGGATTGTCTTCAGCATCGAGAGAAAGCATTGATGATTCATCAACCAGCCACATCAGCACCAGCCGGAGCACCACAGGAAAAAATTGCAAGGAAGTCTCACATGCACCAGCCACCAGAAGCATCTCCGCAAGTACTACCTGTCTGTCCATATTGTCGCAGGCGAGGCCATATAGAGAACGAGTACAGATGAAAAGGGAGATTATGTTTAGCTTGCGGATCCAGTCAGCATTTATTAAGGGAATGCCCTGAGCGTCGAGAAAAGCACCAATGGTTTACCGACAAGCGTTACCAGCACCAAGGCCAGCCTATCCAGCATTGGAAGTACCGCAAACGAGAGTTGAAGGAGTCAGACCACCAGCCCCAGGAGAGAATCAGCCGAGGTCACCCTTGGCACCACAAATAACACTCTTCCAGCAGGCTCAACAGCAGCAGAGGAATCAACTGCAAAAACGAGAACAAGCTCCAACGATAACTTTTGAAGACGCACAGACCCATGGAGTAGCTAATGCGCGTAATTTTTCGTAGTTATCTGTTTATAGATTTGTTTTATCTCGTGCCTATTGGTTCGTGACCTCAGCCTTAACCTATGTAATTTTGAACTCGCTAATAATAGATAACCTAGTATGTTTTAATACTTGATAACCTAGGTTTTTTAAACTGTAGCCTTCTAGATCTCCTTCATACGGGAGATTACATAACTTTTAATACTTGGGAAAATAATTTTTCCTATGTGTTATTCTTTCACCCTCAACCTTGATTTTCCTTGATCGTATTGTGCTTCGAATAATATTTGCAACCGTGTTATCTCTGTTGACCAATTATTCTTTGATTGCGAGGATGCAATCCTCTTAAGGGGGGTAGATTGTAAGCCCCCTAATTTTTCAAGAATTTTGATTTGGATTTTTTATAATTTTCTGGGATTTTTCTGTAATTAAAACCTAGGTATTTGGTAATTAAATGATTTTAATTACTGTTAATTAATATTAAAATATTATGGAAATAATATTTTATGGTGCAAAATAGAAAACTGGACATAGGGTAATTTTCCGGAAATTTATTGGACTCCGGAAGCATTTTTAAAGCCCTAAAAACCAAGATAGAATTAAACCTATTTAAACCTGACTGAACCCGGTTCACTTGAACCAAAATGAACCAACCCGCAGTGAACCGAACTGAACCAACCCAGCTTAGATGGTTACATACTTACCCTATTTATTTCATTATTGCTGCACTGCATTTATTTTGGCTTGTATTATCTGTACCTTGCTATGTCCCCTGAGGACCTGGATCCGGATTATGTCCCCAGGATTTGCAGACGAGATCTATCCCGAGGTATACGGGACAGCAGCAGGAGCTGATACATGAGCTGTACCGACACCAGAGGACGAGATCATACTAGGGAACTTCTCCTGAGTATTGGCTTGAGATAATTATTTACTTCTGTTTCTAGTTATTTTATTTCCAGTCTATGGCATTGATGTATCAGACTTATTCTTGCATTGTTCTCTGAGACACTTTTATTAAGATATGTCAGTTTATTTTATTTGCATTATTCTGGCATTTGATCTGTGATTATCTATTATGGATGAGATTAGAATAGACTGTGACTTGTATCATTGGACCTATTTATTATTGTACTACAGCTTAAGTACGCCCCGATGGATCCATTAAATTGGATTTGTCCATCGGTGTGTGCTGCTGGCAATTATCACGCGTCCGGTCCCACGGTATTTTGGGACTGGGGCGTGACAGAGTAGCTAGCAAGGAGGAAGTGTGTCCACATCCTCTCATTGTGCCCATTTGTGTGTTTCATTGGGAATCTATCTCCCAATAGGTAAATCCCTATTTTTCTCATTTATTTTTATGCTAGAATGATCATTTGAATCCATAGGAACCAACTCATAGGGTTAACCAACCTACTTGGTGAAGAACTAGGTGCCAAGGGTGTCATTTTCATGAATTATATAGGATTTTCTAGGCCTCTTGGTGGAGTTACGAATTTATGACCATAAAGTGTTTGAGAGATGATCTTTGGGTTGTTGAGAGTCCAATTCATAGGGAAAAAGTGAGTTTGTATCCACAATTGGATACATTAAGAGCATATCATGATATGCCATGATACACATGGATAGAATTGAGGTTTCCTTGTATTTAATGCTTTCAAGTATCATATTCTACATATAATGCCAAATATAAAGTTTATATATATATATATATATATATATATATATATATATAGTTGTATCATGTGTTATTGATAGTGGTATCATGGTTTGGGAGGAGTATCACAAGTAGTTTGTGAGTATTTTGGTGTTGCACACCAAGTATTGTGATATGGATTAGTGTGTGTGTTGATTCATAGAGTGTGTTGGTGGTGATAGTGTTGTATTGGTTTAGAGGGGTGTGAGTGTGGATACATTTGAGGGTGATAAAATATGGTTAGAATAAGTGCCTGTACATAGGGTGTTGTGTATTGTGGGGGTGTTCCTGATACATGACTGTGCCTGTGTATCAGTTATGGATATAGTTGTGCTGTGTGTACATAGGTAGTAAAGGAAGTGACAACAGTAGTAACAGTGCTTCGCACTGCAATGCAGTGTGCAACTGGGATGACAGTTGACAGCGGGTTGTGTTCGAGTTTACTTGTGAGGAGTAGGATGATCTGCATGCAGGGAATGGTGGCATTGTTGGTTCCAGGTAGTGTGGGGCTCTTGTGCATTCAGTTAAAGGGACATATTAGGAGTCCAATTGTTGGTTAGGGTGTGTGAGGGACTGCAGTTCTTGCAAAGTGATTTTAGATGTAGGTTGAGTAAGGACTCAGGTTTGGGGTTATATGCAATGTGGTTTTATACATAGTGTGAGTACTAGTACATAGTATCAAGTATATAGGTGAAGTGTAGCTATTGGTGATGAGGGAAAACCAAGGGCAACAGAGGAAAGGGTGCCCTGATTTGGTGCAGACCATATTGGAGTTGCAGTGTGCAACAACAGGGGGAAGATAGGTTGGTTCCAGACAAGTATTAGAGAGTGGGGTTGATGTGTATATGGAGGGGTGTTCAAACATTGGGAAGGAGCAGGCAATGCACTTGGTGCATCGCACAGGTGATGTGGTGCTCAAATTAGAGTGCAAATTGGTATTAGGTGTGAGCTCGAGTTTAGGTGAATGAGGAAATAGGGTTTCAGTTCTTAACAATAAGTAGGGTTTCAGTTCTTAACAATTAGTGAGGGGTACTTACATTTTGTGACAGCATGGTATGGGGGCAGAGTGTAGATTGGTATTAGGGGTGTGGTATTGCAGTAAGGTAATGTATGAGGGAGAGTGTGAGAAGTTTAGCAGCACTTCGAGTGCTAATTATGTGCAGATATAGAGGTGTTAGCAGGCCAGAAGAGTGGGGAGTTGAAAATAGGAAGGGATTTTCATGTTGCAGGCCTTGCATTAGGCTCGGGTATTATATTGTTTAGAGGGGGGGGGGGGGGGAAGATGAGTGAACACTGTTAACTTAGTATCAGTGAATTATGGCTCGAGAGTGCTATGGTAGTTCAGTTGTGAGGGTAAGTCTAGTGTATTTATGCACAGGGTTGAGTGGCAGTTCACATTGGTGTGGAGTTGTGGTTGGATGCTTGGTATCAGTTGAGGTTATAGGGTATTTGAGTGTACCCTATGCAAGAGAGTGAGAAGTGTGCAAGCTGTGTTGTATTTAGTTAGTTGTGTGTGTATTCAGTGGGGTCTGCTCAGGTGAGGGAAACTGATACCAAGTTGTATCAGTGGTGGAAGGTTTATGTGTGCAATAAGGGAATATGAGTCTTGTGTGCCATTGAAGGAAGTGTAGTATCATAGGGTGAGTATCATGATATTAAGATACAAAATAGTATCTCGAGTATCCGAGTATTAGGTATTGAGTGTGTCAGAGAACATAATATGAGGTATCAAGGTATTTAGAATTTGGGTATTGTATTAGAGTATAGCTAAGTAGCTTGGTACCAATGAGAGTAGGGGTGTGGTATCCTAAGTGTACCAAGGTATCAGAGATACCAAGTTACTAAAGTCTTATAACCAATTTGGGTAGTGTCTAGTATAGTGTATTGATAAGGTAATGGAAAATATTAGGATACGGGTTGAAACACTAAAATACGGGGTAAGGTATTGAGTTCTAGGCTAATGTATTACTAGGTAATAGCTAGGTAATGAGTTTAAGGGCTAAGATAAATGAGTTAAAGAGAGATTAGAGTATATATATATATATATATATATATATATATATATATATATATATATATATATATATATATATATATATATTAGTCGTATTAGTTAATATTAGTTAGTATAACTTTTTTTAGTAAGGTAATGGCTAAGATGACCTAGAAAACCCAGTTTAGCAAGCTATTGACCTAGTTTAACTTAGTTTGACCTAGTGGTGACCTAGAGACCTAGTTTCAAGCTAGTTTTACATGTTTATAATTCTAAAATACTATTTTGACTTGTAATTCATATTTAGGTCTTTGAGGTACCGAGACGGACATAGTTTGACATTCATTGCTCTGGACCACAGGCGAGTATATTCTCTAATAGTTTCTATTATTTGATAATAACTATAATACAACTATTTAACAATGTTTTACCTGACTCTTGACATGATGGTACACGGATTGGTATACTTAGATCCTCGTCACGAGATGTTACTCTTCTGTGGTTACCTTGATATTTTTCGCGATTATATAGATCGTGATCTTCTTGCTTGTAATATAGACCTTGCATAGTTATTACCATGTCACGATGTGTCACGCCCCAGTCCCAAAAATACGTAGGACTAGGACACGTAAGCATGCCAGCCGCATGGATATGGCAACTCCAATATATGGAAACCAAATCCACACGTACGCTGTAATATGAATATCAAATCCACAAGTGGTATAACTGTAATACAAGTCACAGGGTAAAATCTAAATCTCATCCACCAAAATCATATAGAAATAAATAAACAGTATCGATGAAACTAGATCTCAATAAGAAGTATCTAGGATGATAGTTGGATGGAAACAAATCCACTACCAACTCGAATAGGAAAGGAAAATACAATATAAGTACAACATAATCAAACCCAATATAAGTATACCAGCTATCGATCACGGCTCGAAGAGAAGACATCCACTAAGCATATACAACCATCCAAATCTGCACTCCTGCAAATACTCAAGAACAGATACACCTGGCAGCGGACCAGGTCCTCAGAGGGACGTAACAAGATACAGAAAATACGAGCCAACTTGAATACAGTAAACATGCATATAATTTGAAAATAAATAAGTACGCTGTACAAGACAATCTATATGAATGCAAATGAGGACAACTTTTTGACGTATGGGCAAGGGTAGTCTACTCGATCTAAGCCTCACAACTCACACACCCGTCTAGAACATCAGAAATCGATATACCTCTGGGGTAGCGACCAGCACGACTCTACAGAAATCGACATACCTCTGGGGTAGCGACCAGCGCGACACACGTCCGTAGTGCGAACTATATACTACGGTTTACCAGAGTGGTTAAAAGCCCATACGCCTAATGATTGTCCTCCCATGATACTAGGTGCCATGTGTGTGTCAACATATCTAATACATAGTAATGACTGAAAAAAAACTACACATGCAAGAACTATACAGAAATGAAATAAATAAAAAGAAATATAAATAGCATGCAAAGTACTGTAAATAATTTGGCAAGGTATCTTGCCTGGGGTCCTGCTGCTGGTATGAATCAGAGTCCAAGTCACAGTCCAAATAGCCTATGTATTACAAATTTATCACGTCAAAAGATAATTTATTTTAATTTATTTAATTCTGGAATAATTACTATAAAATCCTATTTTAATCTTATTATTCTGATTTTTATGTTAATTCCTAAATTTTGTCCAAAGAAACTGAATTTTATCAACTCGAGACTCATGGCACGCAAATCGAGGCGATCTGTTGACCGAAAAGTCAACCGACACAAACTCAATTTTCATGCATGATTTCCTTTAGATTTCAGCGTTAAAAATATGCTGGAATTTACGGCTCGTCCGAATTCAAATTCGTTCGAGAACTATGGCACATACAAATTTTGTATTGTGCACCGATGGTTAAATTCTAACCTAGAAGTTCTACAGAATTAACAGTATATAAATACTTTGAATTAAATTCTAGGAAAAATATATGTCGATGATCTCGATATTAGATTTCCGAAACTTTAAACGGTTCATGATTCTGATTCCGGGTTCTCCCGAAATTGCGAAAACATCAAAATACATCTATTTTTGGATATGCTGTGCTCTACAAATTTTTCAGAATTTAATACTAATAATTTAGAAAAACAATTTATATAATCAGAAAGCTAACCTCATTATAGTTCTAACAAAAAAAACTAGGCCTCGTTTGGAATCCGGAGCTATACGCAATGGCTTCTGGAAGATGAAGGAACCCTAGATGACAATTCTCCAAAAATCGGCTGAAGAAAAATCCTAGAAATTAATATCTAAACTATTTTATATATATATATAGGAGAGAGAAAGTGCAGCCACGGCTCACAGCGTGCCACGTGGCAGCTATCCGTGCAGCCCCGCCCAGATCGAACGGTCGTAGTTCGATGCGGCTCGGCTCAGCTAAGTCCGAGTCGAACTCGGTCTCGGCTCGGCTCGCACCCACTCAGCGGTCACTGACAGGCGGGCCTGGCACTGTTCACTGCTGGAGGCTGACAGGTGGGCCCCCTGTTTGCTGACTGGGCAGAATTAATTACTTTTTGGGTTTTCTTTTTCAGAAATTAGTTTTTAATTCAGTTTTTCATAATTAACTCGAAATAAATGCTAAAAATAATCGAAAAATTCCCAAAAAATTTTAGAAAATATATTTTATTATTTAGAACCTAAAATAAAATTTTGGGATATTTTTAATTAAGTTTGAACATAAAATAAATTCTTTAAAGTCCTCAAAAACTAGTGTTACTAGTTTTTAATTAACTAAAAATTATGGAAAAATCTCAATAATCTAAAATAGCCTAAAAAATAATTCTAAATAAATATTTATATAAGTAAATATACTAAAAAAATTATTTTATAATTAACTAAGATAATACTCTAAATAAATTCAACATCTATAATAAATATAATAATATAAAATATACACAAATACCTATTTTGGGTGAGGGAGTTTACAATCTACCCAACTTAAAATAATTTTGTCCTCGAAATTAAAATAAGGCATAATTTGTTAAATCCTTCACATTCGTACATAAGGTACGTCAATCGCAATCTCTTCCAAAAATTTAAATAACAAAATCTATTCAAATCTATCGCGATCACTTCAAAATTAAGATAACCACTGTTTAAATCAAAATTCAACCTGTCGTAATCTCTTCTCGATTTTTAAATAATCAACATCCAAATCTAACTCAAGTCTATATGACATCCCACATCAAAATTTATATCATAATTTCCAACTATCATAATCTCCTCTAGACTTTGAACAATAAACAATTCTAATCAAATCTTATTCATATTCTTAACTTAAGAATTTTGTACTATTCAAATATTTAAACTCAATTTACATCCTCAATATTTCAAATAGGTGACCCAACAATCAAAATTGAACTTTTAATTCAAATCATCAAATTGTAAAATTTAAATCTAATTAACCAATTGTTCAAGTCTAAAATTCTATATTTATCCTTAAAATTTAAATCGATGATTCATCCTTCAATATTCAAAATTTAAATCATGTGCTCAAAGTATAAATATTTGGTCCGCAATATCAAGATTTTAAAATTCGTTAAATCCTCATTATCTTAATCCTTCTTTTAAAATTTTTCAAAATTAAAATGACTTGAATCTCCCAATCTAATCTTACTTGATCACTATCTAAAAGAAATTTCTCTCAAGTTGACAATGCACTGCTACCCAACTTAGAATTTATCTATCTATCACAGAAGGCTATATACTTTAAGAAAAATATTCCTTAATTTATTTACTCATGTCATTCAATCCTCAAAACTTTAACGCCGATTATATCATATATGATATGTCCTTAATTACAAAAGAATAATCCTCAAGTATGTGATCGGCCTACGGGGTATATCTAGTACTCTCTGTGTATTAAACTTATACCAAGCATGAGGTTTCGTCTTTCCAAAATAAGGGAAGACGGAGATCAATAATAAAGAGTTCAAGGGCGAGGTAATAGAATAGAAGTATCGGGATCAAGGCGTTTAAAGAATTCAAATAGAAATTGTCAAAGCAGTTGTGGATTAAAGTCCTATTTTGGTAATGCCTATCCACATGCTCGTATCGGTACAGTTATGTAACGGATACAATATGCTTAGACATATCTAGAGGGCAAGTACATGTATCTACTAGTCAACTATATATCTCAATCCACGTAAAGTATTATTGCGAAGGGCGAATCAAGCGCACTATGGTTGATCAGACCGTAATATACTGATTCTGAATTGTATTATTGTGGGCCTCCCCAATAATACATATGTCATGAACAAGCTCGATAAAGAATAAGCTTGCAAAAACTAAGCTATAATAGCAGCATAAGTCAAGGTAGTACAGCAAATATAAGTACGCTAGATGATGATGAAAGGAGGTATAATTTAATTCAAGTTCACAAAAACAAAAATAACTAAACAACAATAATAAAAGACTCTACAATCCCTACAGTTATCATACAACCTCCTTGTCTAAGTCGCTAGTCGACCAAATAGGGGCGAGGACCTCTAAATTCTATCGTCTGAATAAACATTGTCGTCTTTTGCTAGAATGCAATTAATGTTATTCAATCACACTCCATTAATAGGTCAAAAGACTATGTGATACTAGGTGTCAAACATTATGGTAAAACTTCTAACTAACTCTAGTAGTGTCTATACTACTCTCAAGTCTTCTTAATACATCAAGGGGTAATGGTATACCAATCTAAAGATAAGGAATTCTAGGGTTCACTAGATATTCTAAACTTAGTGGTGTGTCTATATTCTCGTTGTATTCTTAATAGGTGTGCTACTCTAATTATTATCTAACAACAGGAACTTCTATATTATAGGAGAAGGCTATACTTAAAGAACTATTAGGGAAGTACATGAATCGAGCAGGATGCGGCTATTCAAATAGAACAGATTGGAAGGAAGGATGAGTCATAGTCAAATATGGATGAGATCCTATACTCTATTCCTAGGTGCAGGCTTGCTTGGTACAATAACGTAACCGAGATAATATACTCTCGACCTACATGGGCCACCACAAAAATATGTCACGCCCCAGTCCCAAAAATACGTAGGACTAGGACACGTAAGCATGCCAGCCGCATGGATATGGCAACTCCAATATATGGAAACCAAATCCACACGTACGCTGTAATATGAATATCAAATCCACAAGTGGTATAACTGTAATACAAGTCACAGGGTAAAATCTAAATCTCATCCACCAAAATCATATAGAAATAAATAAACAGTATCGATAAAACTAGATCTCAATAAGAAGTATCTAGGATGATAGTTGGATGGAAATAAATCCACTACCAACTCGAATAGGAAAGAAAAATACAATATAAGTACAACACAATCAAACCCAATATAAGTATACCAGCTATCGATCACGGCTCGAAGAGAAGACATCCACTAAGCATATACAACCATCCAAATCTGCGCTCCTACAAATACTCAAGAACAGATACACCTGGCAGCGGACCAGGACCTCAGAGGGACGTAACAAGATACAGAAAATACGAGCCAACTTGAATACAGTAAACATGCATATAATTTGAAAATAAATAAGTACGCTGTACAAGACAATCTATATGAATGCAAATGAGGACAATTTTTTGACGTATGGGCAAGGGTAGTCTACTTGATCTAAGCCTCATAACTCACACACCCGTCTAGAACATCAGAAATCGACATACCTCTGGGGTAGCGACCAGCGCGACTCTACAGAAATCGACATACCTCTGGGGTAGCGACTAGCGCGACACACGCCCGTAGTGCGAACTATATACTACGGTTTATCAGAGTGGTTAAAAGCCCATACGCCTAATGATTGTCCTCCCATGATACTAGGTGCCATGTGTGTGTCAACATATCTAATACATAGTAATGATTGGAGAAAAACTACACATGCAAAAACTATACAGAAATGAAATAAATAAAAAGAAATATAAATAGCACTGTAAACAATTTGGTAAGGTATCTTGCCTGGGGTCCTGCTGCTGGTATGAATCAGAGTCCAAGTAACAGTCCAAATTGCCTATGTATTACAAATTTATCACGTCAAAAGATAATTTATTTTAATTTATTTAATTCTAGAATAATTACTCTAAAATTCTATTTTAATCTTATTATTCTAATTTTTATGTTAATTCCTAAATTTTGTCCAAAGAAACTGAATTTTATCAACTCGAGACTCATGGCACGCAAATCGAGGCAATCTGTTGACCAAAAAGTCAACCGACACAAACTCAATTTTTATGTATGATTTCCTGTAGATTTCAGTGTCAAAAACATGCTGGAATTTACGGCTCGTTCGAATTCAAATTCGTTTGGGAATTATGGCACATACAAATTTTGTATTGTGCACCGATGGTTAAATTCTAACCTAGAAGTTCTACAGAATTAACAGTATGAAAATACTTCGAATTAAATTCTAGGAAAAATATATGTCGATGATCTCGACATTAGCTTTCCAAAACTTTAAACGGTTGATGATTCTGATTCCGGGTTCTCCCGAAATTGCAAAAATATCGAAATACGTCTATTTTCGGATATGTTGTGCTCTACGAATTTTCCAGAATTTAATACTAATAATTTAGAAAATAAATTTATATAATCAGAAATCTAACCTCATTATCGTTGTAACAAAAAAAATTAGGCCTCGTTTGGAGTCCGGAGCTATGCGCAATGGCTTCTGGAAGATGAAGGAACCCTAGATGACAATTCTCCAAAATTCGGCTGAAGAAAAACCCTAGAAATTAATATCTAAACTATTATATATATAGGAGAGAGAAAGTGCAGCCGCGGCTCATAATGCGCCACGTGGCAGTCATTCGTGCAGCCTCGCCCAGATCGAACGATCGTAGTTCGATGCGGCTCGGCTCAGCTGAGTCCGAGTCGAACTCGGTCTCGGCTCGGCTCGAGGTCGGCTCGGCTCGGCTCGCACCCACTCAGCGGTCACTGACAGGCGGGCCCGGCACTGTTCACTGCTGGAGGCTGACAGGTGGGCCCCTGTTTGCTGACTGGGCAGAATTAATTACTTTTTGGATTTTCTTTTTCAGAAATTAGTTTTTAATTCAGTTTTTCATAATTAACTCGAAATAAATGCTAAAAATAATCGAAAAATTCCCAAAAAAATCTAGAAAATATATTTTATTATTTAGAACCTAAATTAAAATTTTGGGATATTTTTAATTAAGTTTGAACATAAAATAAATTCTTTAAAGTCCTCAAAAATTAGTGTTACTAGTTTTTAATTAACTAAAAATTATGAAAAAATCCCAATAATCTAAAATAGACTAAAAATAATTCTAAATAAATATTTATATAAGTAAATATACTAAAAAAATTATTTTCTAATTAACTAAGATAATACTCTAAATAAATTCAACATCTATAATAAATATAATAATATAAAATATACACAAATACCTATTTTGGGTGAGGGAGTTTACACGACGTGTCATGATTCAGATCCATTGTACTAGTCGGAGGTGAAGGGAAATGCTAGATAGATATGTGATCAAAACCTTAAATATTATATTATAAATCTAGACAACAACCATTCGTACACCTCACGTATGATTGTGTTACTCCGTAGACAACAACCAATATTATGTAATTGTGTTACTTGTAGACAACAACCAATCATACCGTACATATGATTGTGTTATAGCCTTGATAGTAGACCATGATAAACCCAAGACGATCACATATTTAAATAGTATTTCAAACACTTAGTGTAGCTTCAATTTTTTTCTATATTCTATTTCATTGTGTAAAGATTATGCTTTATTGCTCCAGATTACCGATCTTTCCTTTCTGCCATATTATATTATCTGTCCATTTCTTTTTTTGTCTTGTATTACATTCACTATTATTGTTTATAGTCATTATCAATTAACTTTCAACTGTTATTGGGTTGTATCGCTCAATCCTGACTGGACATATTTTTTTGGACGATGATTTAAAGGACTGGTGTCCGACGTATTACGGACCATAGGAGGGAGTGATGACCATGGGCTATGATATTCAGGAGTGATTATCGGGAGGACTAGCCGGTGTCACTAGATACCTTAGTTATATTACTTAGCATTTGTACTAGATTTCTCTCCAGAATCTTTTATTGTTGATATCTTAGATTTTATGATGGTGTAGCTAGACTTATAAACTTGGATATTGTTGTTACTTCTCTAGCTGTGATTTTGTGATTCTATTCCTTTATATGTTATCTTGCTATTATCTTTCTCTAGTTTATTGTTATTGAGTATTACATCATTATCATATTGTCCTTCTTTTGGAGTTGAGATATCATTGACAAGTTTATATATATTATTATGTGAGATAATTAGATAGTGTTGTTGACCTAGACAATCGTGCCCTCACACCGGGTGCGGGTCATGACACATTTTTGTGGTGGCCCATGCAGGTCCTGCTTCAAAATTAGTGCTATATCGTGGTAGTACGTCGGTTTAGACGTACTGCTGCTAGCCTGCAAAAAATATGATTGATAAGATATTAGGATGAGGGAATACTCAATCACAAATTAGGATTTCTTGAGAGATTCCTTGGATGGCCCTTGAAAATCTTACTATAAACTCTATTTGAATCTATTACTACTTACTTCGTTTTACCTTCATCTTTGTACTTGTCCATTATTGAATTTGATTCTTGTATTGAGATGAATCTTATGAACTAATTTGAGGCATATTCTGATAATGTAAAAGGATAAAAACAGTGAGAAGGGTAATCATCTGCCTTACTTATGGAGTCTAGAGTTTAACGCAGCCATATTAGCTGGCGTGGCGAAGACATAGAGCCTGATTTTGGATATATTTTTCTTGTTTATGGAATTTATAGTTTTCACGGCCAAGCATGCGATAGGACAAAAATGTAGGATTGAAATATAATAGAATATACTCTAAGGGGGTAAATAAAGTATGCAACAAAATTTAGAAAATAAAAAACTTTCTAGCAAGTTATACAAGTACCATGACTGCTATATATGTATCACAGATATAAGTATGTGTCACAGCTATAATAACAGTCTTGCAATTATGTTGCAGGTATGTTACATCTATCACAGTATAAGCCAAAGTAAAGTAAAGAGTGAGAAGGCAAACGAAAACACATCAATGTATCCCGGTATCCCTCAATGTGAGGACTAATTCAGATGGGTGGACTCTAGCTCCCAGTTGGAATCCACTATTGTCACGATCCGCACCCGGTGAAGGGGCACGAGTACGTGGGTACGTCCAACCTATGTCACAACATCGGCGGTAGAACGCTGTCTATGTCGACTATACTATCTAAACATCTCACAATCAATGCATAATCCTCCAATAATATCTCAACTCCAAGAAGAGAGTAATAAACTTAATTCAACACAATACTCAATCATAATTTTATAGCACGATAAGATAACAAAGACGTCTAACATAACTATGCAGTCAAAATATAACAACATCAAATAGAAACAATAACCAAAACTCAAAATATAAGCCAAAAATAAATCCGGTACCAAAATTCTAGAGAGAACTAACTATGCTAACAAGTAATTTTGGCTAGATCTCCTGGCAGTCACTCTAGAACTAGTGGATCCAAGTCTACACCATCTATAGGTCGGGATCTGTAGTATGTCAAACACTAATCTCCCGGATCCTCTAAAAAATATTTTCTAGTTAGGAATGGATTGAAGTACAATCCAATAACAGTTCCAATTAATTGACAAAAACTATAAAGCAGTAATATAGAGGATGCTATCTACGATGAGAATATAACTGATGATCAAGAACAATGAAAGAATAGGCAATACTAGAAATAGAAATATAATCAATGTGTACAAGAATGAAGGATATGAACTATACTGTCAGAAATAGAATAAGGTAATCTATGAACTGAATATGGAATTTATAATAAACAATGTGTTTGAGATACTAACTAAATATGTGATCGGCCTGAGAGATTCAATAATTACACTAAAGAGTTAACTCAACCATACGTGACATGCATGATTAGTTAGTAGCCAATGATTACACTACTAGACGATAGTTCTTGATCACATATTTAATTGGTATTTCCCCCGCCCAGACTGATATGATGGATCAAATCATGACACGTTACTAGCCGATGTATCCAATATTTAACCTACAATATTTAATATTATCCAATACCAACAAGGACAGTATCCGATACTATCTCAATAATCAAGGTAATATCTCATGACTGACGATCCAATAACAATACCAATCCGTGTACCATCGTGTCAAGAATTATAAGTAATATTTCTAAATACTTGAATTATAGTAGTAATCAAATAATAGAAACTATCAGAGAATGTACTCGCTCGTGGTCCAGAGCAAATAATGCAAAATGGTGTCCGAACTGGTGTCACAGACCTATATATGGAATATTGTATTAATACAAGGTTTGGAATAAAAATAAATTAAACTGGTCAACATCTAGGTCAAAAAATCATTTCTAAGTTAAAACAGTCAAACTAGGTCAACTCTAAGTCAAACTGGTCAAACTTGGTCAAACTACCTATTTCTAGGTGTTATGAGTCCATATCTAGGATATTGGGTCCATACACTATGTATCTAGGCCACACTATTTAAACTAAGGTACTAGGATACAACCAAAATACCGTATCATAGGATGCGCAAGTTTTTGATATAAAAAATACTAAGTTATATATATACAAGATAATACATATAGTAATCTTAGCTAATTAATGCAACTCGAATACCTTGGTTTTGAACCAATGTGTATCTCACTACCTACACACCCATCTCGATACTCAAATCCAATACCTTGAATATCGACCAATACCTTAACATTTACCTTGGTATCACAAGGTAATTCAAATCCTAGTAGATATCTAACTACCCATACACTAGACTATATGCTAACATACTAAACTATTACAATACTACTAATTACCTAACATACAAAACAAATCAATACTTATATATATAATACTACAATACCAACTTATCAACAACTTACCATCAACTTATATACATATATATATATATAGTTATTAGTCTACCAAGTATGTATATATGTAACTATATATTAGACTAACATGTATCTATAACTACCTAGATAGTAATATGACTAACTAGTAAAATATATACATATATACTATAGCTACTAGCATAACAAGTATACATGTATCTAACTATTAGCTATCAGGGTATATATAGCTAACTGTTATACTAACTACTAGTTATAATAACCATAATAATAGTAAACTACTAACCACCTTAACATTAAACTAACTGAACACACTAAAACTACTAGCTAAACACCTAAACTCATACATTAACTCTACCTTGCTGAAACCCCCAGCTGCAATCATACTAGAGTGTATCGCACTCGTATCATACTAGATCTATGATACGCTTATGATACGAGTCCACCACACAACCAAACATACCCCGAAGGACACGAGCAAGTCTAAAATAATAAATATGAATAATACGAAGAGTTAAATATATATCTACGTGTCCGTGTCAAAATATGACATGCACAAAGCCCCGTGTCGGAGGAAAAACTCCTAAATCAACCCGTATTGCAATTTGTTGGGATACGACCTACACATATCCAATTGTGGATACGACACTAGCCACAAACAATCAAACATATGTTAATTTGGTCTAATTGACCAATTGACAAACACAACATGTGTCAATCTCGAAATTCTTCCAAAATTGACACAAAAACACACATAACTTTCTCCATAGGCCTTCTATGAACCAAATTCTAATTCCTATGGGTAGCCTTAGCATATAGGGTGGTTACTTATGGTTAAATTACAGATTTATAGTCTAATTAAATAAGAAAAACTGAATTATATCTATTGGGAGATGGATTTTCCAATGAAACCTCCAAATTGGGTGAAATAAACCTTCAACTTGTAAATCATTGCTCCTCTTTGTAGATACTTGCTTCCTCCTTGTAGATCTTTGCTCTAATAGCCTCCAATAATGATATGAGAAGGAATTGAGAAACAATTTGGTGTAGGGATGAAGGAATTTGGTTGAGAAAAATTCTAGATCTAAATTGGAAATAAAAAATGAAGAGAGAGAAAGTTTTTATCCCTTATATAGGCCTCCCTTACCCCGCCCCTCAAGCTACTATGTAAAGTCTAAAATATCCCTTGGGGCCTCTCATGAAAAAAAATAATTAAGAAGGAAAGGTTATATTCTAATGGGTTTAACTTAATTAATCATCCTCCTAATGATTGGACTTATTATTGGGCTCAATTCTAACTAGAATAAAATATTGGTCCATGGATCTAATCTAAACTAGTTAGGTCCACTAACAAGTCCAAAAATAAAATCTAACATGCTAACAATATTAAATAATACAAATAAATAAATATTCAACATGCATAATATTTAATTAATTATCAAATGACTAAAATACTCTTTCCTAGAAAATATGGTTGTGACAACTATAAAAATAGAACACAAACTTTGATCCGAAGGCTTGCTGACTTCTTATAGACACGAGCTTTGATCCGAAGAGATCGAAGACTTCAAGTGTGAAGTAGAGAACTTCTGAACAAGATTCTGATTATAACTCTCTGAACTTCTAGATCGTAGCGTACGGACAACTAAGACTAGAGAATTATAACTCTCTTGGGATGTGAAAATGAAGGCTTTTTAGAACTCATATACCAGAAAAGAAGAGAAGATTGAAAGTGAATTGATTGATGTTTAGAAATATGAAATTTCTTCTCTATTTATAGGATTACTCAAAGGAGTGTTAGACAGAACTCGGCCAGAACTCGGCCAGAGTTTGTCTGCAAAATATCAAAAATTAGCCGTTGTATCGAAAATTGCAGGAAGACCAAGTTTTTAAACAAAACGTCCACTAAGGTAAAACTCGGGCCAAACTCAGTCCAAGTTCTATTCTCTTAGTTCAGGGCCAGAACATAAACTGGGCTGAGTTTTGGGTCCAACTTAGCTTAACCAAAACGTAGGATTTTAGGTTATTTCAAGATAGGCTATTTTGAAAATAATTTAGGGTAGCCTAATTGCCAGTACGATGCGGTGTATAGTATATTCCTAGACTCAATAAAATAAAAAGTTATATTGCATACAGGAAAATAAAAATAGACACGACGACGGAAAACAGCTCTGAACAATTGATGTTGTAGTCGTCATAGTACATCTGAAAAGCGTTGTAGTAGCTTATATCGAGTCCAGGTTAAATCGATTAACAAAATTGGTTCGACCATGACCAATAGGCCAACAATATCTCCCATTTTGATGTTGACAAATCTTGACTGATATAACATTTTGATCGAACTGATTTGAAAATCAATTATACTGTTTTAATTGTAGTCACCAGATGTTGTATCTTTCACCAGATGTTGTATCATTTTCTCCCCCGTTGTCATTTAGTAAAAATTTTGGGAGAAGAAAGCTCCCCCATAAAATATGCTTACAAAAAGAAAGACAAGTAAAGAAAATAAAATAGATTGCATATATTTCACAGAAACAGAGCATTTAAAAAATACAGCAGCTAAATATGAATGCTAAGCGAGACAGAAAAGTTAATATGCATGTAAATAGAATAAAACATAAGTAGATAAACTTTTAAGTACAACTAACTAAAAGATTTTTACCATACACAAAGTACTATAACTGAAAATGCATAAATAAAATCTAATCATTGGAATGTAGAAGACATTTTTAATTTACATAGACATCAAGTAAAAAATTAACTAAAAATATCTAGACTAAAATCTAATTGTAGAAGCATGGAAAAGATGCAATCATGCGAATGTCGTCCATGCGCCATAAAATAAAAAACTCAATAGATGGATCGCATGGACACCATACGGCCCAGAAAAGGGACACCCATGCAGTCCAAACAAGCGTCCTGACAACTGACCGCAGGTCGACCCGACATGACGTCCTGACAACAAAGATGGCGCCTGACACAAAATCTCGACAAAAATAATTTTTTTGATCGCCTCGAAGGACGAGAACACATTAAGAGACAGAAGTTCCAAGGATGGTGCAGTGCTACATAGACAACGCGATAAAAAGATCCTATGCGGCTCTGGCCCATTGATCCCAAACTCCATACAGTCCATGCGTCTTTGAACCACGCGTCCCAGACTCCATGCATGCCAAGCGACTCTGGCCCATGCTTTCCAGACTCCATGCGGTCCATGCATCATTGGTCCCGTGCGTTCTAGACTTCGTGCGTCCCGTGTGTCTTTGGCTAAATGTGTCCCAGATTCTACGTCGACTAAGTCTTGCTATTACAACTGAGTGGTTATATCCAACCAAATAGTGGCCACGTATCTATTTGACAAAGTCGTGCCTACACAGTTGAGAATCGCCCAGATACTCAACAAACAACAAAATCCCAACAAATGTTCACTTGGCAGCGGAGCCCGGATTTCCGTGCATAGTTGTAGCACCCTTCCGTTGAGAGGGGACACGTGGCAAACCTTGCCACCCATGCGGCCCGAAATCTTTGTGACCACAAATATGACTATAAATCGTAGGGTACTACCCCTATGCAAAAGGCTAACTGGCTATCTGCGAATCAACACTCAAGGGAGAGAGAAGAGCTTCTGTATTGGATCGTCCATGGAATAAAAAAGAGTTGCTATACTCCTAACCCTCTATCGTCACCCCCTAGAAAACAAATTTGTACTTAGATTGTCTCTTAGGACTCTTCTTTGTAATTTTTTAGTTTGTTAAATCAAATCTAGTTCTCCCAATTCTTATTTTGATATTAAATAACAAACACGATGGCGACTTTGTTGGGGACTTCCTTCTCCTCTGTTAAGAAGTCGGTAACGTAGTCCGATGCTGCCAAGCTTGGCTCGACACAAAAGATGCTGGTGGTCCGCTTCGACCAGCAAGTGTTCGAGGACATGCTCTCCGGGGATAGCGCGAGTCCTTCTCCGAGGCAAGCAAAGCCCAAGAAGATCCGCCGGACGTGGGTAGCCAAGGTCGCGGTGCCTCACCCAACTGCGGAGCATGCGCTCCCCGTCTCTCTCCCAACCACAGGACCGTACATCTTGCAGCCATTGTCTATGCGGCAACCTCTTCCATCCAAAAGGGTGCTCCCCACTCGAAGAATCGGAGAATGTGGGCGGCCAAGGCCGCTGCGCCCCACCCAACTGTGGAGCAGACGCTTCCAGCCTCTCATTCTGTTGCCAATGACGATCATCGGACAAACACCCATAACATTCACATCTATGCGACATCCAGGGCTGAGGAAAAAACTGTTCAGCACCCAGACTCTGGGAGAGAAATACACTACAATGGCAAACGTCTTGGTGCTGAGGCAGCTTCTATGGGGCCAAGGAAGAGGCCTCATAAGACTGTCCATGCATCATCAACTCACAACCGCTGATAGCAGGTCGCATGCGGCCCCAATAGAAATATAACCTCTATTTTTGACCGTATCTCCTATGGTGCATATCCTATGCGACCTACTGAGAATAGTGAAAACCCAAAGCTAGACTCTTTATAGTACGCACCTATGATAGCTAAGTTGAAGAAGTCCAGGGCAGTGCGACCCCGTCAAGCTTAAGCAACTACTCATACGACCGACCGCCAACATGCATCGCTAGTTATTATACGAGCCTCTAACGGACAATTGTACAAGACTGACCCATGCGTCCAGCCCACAGGGACCAATGGACAGGGCCAGTCTCAAAAGTCTTCCACCAGTACCTCAGGGAAACTTCATGTTTGAACCCCATGCCAGGGAGCAAAGACAGCACCTGCGCATCAGTATGCCCGGGATACCCGAACTCACAAGGAGAATGCAAAGGTAAAACACCCTTCGCATGATTTGTCTGATGTGATTACTCACAAGCGCAAAGCAAAGAAAACAACTATGGCATACGACGTGCTATCTCTGAGGCACAACTGCGCTAACATCATTATCAACTGTTGCTGCAATAAAGAAGCAGTACTCATAGACAAGCAGTCGGCCTTCCAGCGACTGCACCAGAAAGTACCTACCCAGCAACAACCCGGAGATCAGGTGCAAGTATCAGAGGAGGAGTTGCTCTTCGCCTTATGCTACTCAACTGGAAAGCTTCCAGCCACCAAAGAAAGAAAGAGGTCAGATACCTCCAGTCCGGCGCTCTCTACTACGGCATCGCGTATCCGATTACCTGGAAGGATGACGACGACACCCGCAGAAGGCATCTTCCAAGGCACTCGCTCAAGGAAGAAGTTGTCAGCCCCTAGGGGTAGTTCATCCTCAGAACCCCTGGGGGTGGCCCAAGCTGGGGGTAGTGTCCCCCATGATGTATGCGATGACCCGACGTTCCGAGGAGACTATGATTCTCAAGGAATGGACTCCGAGATTTTGGAGGGTAGCTACTCCCACCAGGATGACACAGTCTTCTACGCTGGGGGTAGTATCCCCTCCTAATCCGAGGAAGATATAACGGCTCCTGCCCTCCTCGAAGACCACTCACTACAAGGGTATGAAATAGGGAGCACGATATCCACTGCCCCCTCCATTTCTTCCCGTGTGAGGACGGTGTACATGACCAGAGACGACCATGAAGGCCCTAGTGACCGGTAGCACCTCGAGATGCTCGAAGCCATGATGCACACAATAAGTGCATAAATGCAAGATTTGACCCAGACAATGCTGAAAATCAAGATAAACATAGCCTCCCAGCCAATAAGGGCCTCTGGACAAGCAAACCTGGACCCCGGGACCAATGGTGATTCAAATACGATCGCTCCACCCGCATGCGGCGATCCTCTCCTACCTAGCTCGTCGACGCCTTCGACAGAAGATGAAGCTAAGGAAGCAAGGAGAGAGGTCCGAGAACTTTGGGCTCGCCTAGACTCCATGAGCAATCGGGACTCACTCTGTGATCTTGGGGTACGACAACCATACCTGATAGATTGGAGGGACATACCATATCCTTCCAAGTACAAGCCCTTCAATATTAACATGTTTGACAAGAAGTCCTTCCCTCCCCGCTTTATGAGCTACTTCGAGATAACCATGGATACTTACTCCGCAGCGACACTATCCTTACCCGGATCTTCGTAGGATCATTGACGGGGGTAGCTTTCGATTGGTTCTGTAGTCTCAAAGATAACTGTATCTTATTATTCGATGATCTCAAGCCTCTGTTCCTTAACAGATTCTATAAGGCATAAAATGATATGACGATGTCTTCTCTGATGGGCGTCGCCTAGGAAGAGAATAAACTGACAAGAAACTATATCGAGCGGTTCCGACAGGCCGCACTAAGTTGCCTCCTGGCAATCCCGAGGCCACACTCAAAAAGATGTGCTGGAAGAAACATGCTCTCGGCAGTCAGCCTCTAGATGGGCGAGAGCCAGTTCAAGGACTATACAACGTTCATTGTAAGTAATGTCAACGCTGAAAAAAAGCTCAAAGACGCTCGGCACTTGGGGATCCATATCCCTATTGCTGAGGAAAAGGGCAAGCGTCCCAATAGCAACAACAACAATAATGGCAGCAATAGCATCCGCGACGGAAAGGGAAAATAGGTTATAGTCGCTACCTTGACCAAGAAGCTCGAGGAAAAGCCGACAAAGCCTCCAAAACCAAAGGAGACTTACTCTTTCGAAGATGCTGATGTCAAACCCATCTTTGACTTGTTGATGTACGAAGCCAAAATTTGGCTCCCCGATGTCAGATGTCAGCCTGAGGCGGCAAAGATTGCCAACCCAAAGTATTATCACTTCCACCATTACATCCATCACCCGACGTAGGAGTGTTATACCCTGAAGCGGTACATCCAACGTCTGATAGACATCAAGGCTTTTTTCCTGGACTTCGATGACGTGATGGTCGCCGTCAACATGGTATACCTCCAATTTGGCAACTTTTTACGGACGAAAGCCCAAGACAGAGTAGTCCTTGTTCCTAAGGTGACTATGGAAGTTATCAACCTTCCACCATCTCGAGACCATGCGGCCGGGCTAATACCTTTTACTACACCACGCAGGAAGGTCATGTGGGTCCATCCTGACCTTGTGCCAGACTTGACACAACCGACGACATCCTCCACCGCCAAGTCCAAAAGCAGGAAATCTAAGACATGTTACACAGTTTCCTACTCGGCTGAAGAGATGGCAGCAGGTGTAACAAGGTCAGGCATAATATACCACCCGATGCACTGCGATACGCCCCAATTGTCGTGCCTACCACCTCTGGTCCTGGGCCATCTCAGCCTCCACCTGTGGATAAATCCAAACAGAAGAAGACGCGCTTCGATAAACCATTGCACAAGGATACACCGCAAGGGCTGGAGAGGCCCTATAATTTTGACATCTCAGCACAATTAGTCCACACTCCGACAAAATTGTCACTATTTGAGATTTTATGGCTCTCTAAAGACACTCGGGCTACCCTGAGTAAGGTACTATAGAACATCGATGTCTACCTAGTGTAAGTCAAGTCGTCAATCGAAGATTCTACTACTTGTCCACATTGCAACAATGCCATTGATGCGATACCTAATATCACCTTCTCGCAACATGATATGTTTCTTAAGAACAATAGGCACGATCGAACCCTGTACTACATAGGATATATTGGCAATATCAAGGTGGATAGAATGTATATTGACCAAGGATCGTCCATCAGCATCATCCCGAGAAGTTTATTTCAGACCCTGGGGATCCCGATGCATCGTCTGGCGGCCACCAATACCGCCCATATGTGGCTTCAACAAGGGAAGGAGTTACCCTCTGGGAAAAATCTGCCTAAAATGTTAGATCGATGACTTAAAAATAGAAGTCACCTGCTACTCATAGACGTAGATACTTCCTACAACGTCTTATTGGGCGTTCGTGGATACATGAATACAGGATCATGCCATCCACCCTCCACCGGTGCCTAAATTATGTAGACGAACACAATTTTATCAAAATAGAGTTCGTTGATGTTGATCCATTTAAGGGTATCGAGATCTACTGCTCCGACTCGATCCTCTAAAAGAAAGTCCGCCAAGATGAAGTTGGCAACGAAGCCAACGATGAAGCTGAGGCCAAAACTGCATCCAGGGAGCCTATGAGAATTTATCTCAAGGCTCGCACTCCCGATGCGGCCGGATCTTTCATCATCAAATTATGTGGGAAGACACCTGAATCATCGGTACCTTCAATGTCGCCAGAACCAATGGTCGTCCGCCTTCGCAGGCCAAATCGACTACCAAAAGAAGATTTTGTCTTATCTACGCCTTCTGAACCAATGGTCGTTATCCTTCACAGGCCGAGTCGACCACAAAAGGGAGACCTGACCACACCTATAACTTTTGGACCTTTGGTAGTAAATTACGCAGAAATACACCAAAGCCTTTGCTTACGCTGGGGGTATCCAAGGAGAAGGATGAGCTAGAGAAAAATATATCCGCCAATGTCAAATTTTCGTCCCCTAACGATGTAATCCCGCAGGAAGAGATACCGTATTTCCTCAATAAAGGACTATCTTTGAACTAATCAGAGCGTATGCATATTAGTATACTCTACTCCCTATAGCACGGTCTAGGCCTTCACCTGCACACACAAGTAACCACTACATGCACCATACACTGGCTTCGTTCTAGTCAGGATTCTTATTTCTTAGTCCCACCTAGGAAGAAGGAAGATAAGTTCATCATCTTTGGCAGAGTGGAATGCCCCCGGTCCTTTATCCCAAAGGAAGTAGAACCAGAATCTGAGGTAGGCTGAATGCTACTCTACCGGTATAACTCGCAAGCCCAATATCTTATCCAAAAGACGGGATACAACATGAAGGTCACCAAAGGATTAAACTATGACAAAGGCCGAAGTATGCCTTTACGACTTCTCTTTCCTGCGAGCAAGCCTGAGGATTACTATCATAAGACTAAGCATGGCTTAGGATATGTAACTATCACTACCACATTTTTTATGAAGGGTATTTTGATCATTTCATAATTAGTTAAATTTTTTGCATGTTGAATATTTATTTATTGTAGATGTTATATTTGATTTTGGACTTGTATTAGTGGACCTAACTAGATTAGACTAGACTCATGGACCAACAATTAATTCTAGTTAGTTTGAGCCCAACAAACAAGTCCAATAGTTAGCCCATTCATTAGGAGGATAACTTAATTAGTTAAACCAATTGGATTATAACCTCCCTTCCTTAATTAATTCCTTCTTGACATTCCCCAAGGGGTATTGTAGACTTTTCATAATGACTTGGAGTAGGGGCAAGGCCTACTATAGTAGGGGGAGGAGGGAGACTCTCTCTCTTCATCCATTTATCCCAATTCTAGATCTAGAATTTCTCTCTTCTAAATTACTTCATCCCTACACCAAACCCAACTCAAATGCCTTCCTAATTCCTTCTCTACCCACCATTGGAGTCTATTGGAACAAGGAGGAGGCAAGGATCTACAAGGAGGAGGAAGTAGCACATGTTGAAGACTCTTGACACTCATTTGGAGAATTGTATTAGGAATCCATCTTCCAATAGGTACAATTCAGTTTTCTCTCTTTAATTAGACTCTAAATCTATAATATAATCACTAGAAACACTTCCATATAATAAGACTATCCATAGGAAGTGGAATTAGGTTCATAGGAGGCATATGGAGAAAGTTATGTGGTATTTTATGTCAATTTTGGGAGAATTTTGAGATTGACATATCTTATGTTTGTCTATAGATTAATTAGACCAAATTGACATATGTTTGGTTGTGTGAGATTAGTATTGTATCCACAATTGGATATGTGTCGGCCGTATCATGATAATTTGGCGATACGGGTTGATTTGGGGGTTTTCTTCTGACACGGGGGTTTGAACATGTCATATTTTGACACGAGCACGTAGTTGAGTAGCTAGCTCTTTATGATGCTTCTAATTATGATTATAGACTTTTTTGTATCCTTCAGGATACGTTTTGTAGTGTGGTGGAGCCATATCACAAGCGTATCATAGATTGAGTGTGATACGGGTGCGGTACACTCTACGTGTTTGATACTTTGCTTTCTAATTTTTATTTGTAATTTTTACCTTGGTTATTGTTATTAGAGTATTATATTTGTAATTTATATATATATATATATATATATATATATATATATATATATATATAAACACTAATAGTGCACATGAACTTCCCTACTCTTCCTATGACCACCACACTAATAGTGTGTCACGCCCTATCCCAAAATACGTAGGACTAGGAACACATAAGCATGCCAGTCGCATGGTTATGGCACTCCAATATATGGAAACCATAACGCATACGTACACTATAATATGAATATCAATCCACAGGTGGTATAAACTATCACAAGTCACAGGGTATAACTAAATATCATCCACGAAAATCAAATATAAATAAATGACCAATATCTATGAAACTAGATCTCAATACAAAGTATCTAAAGATGTTAGTTGGATGGAAACAAATCCACTACCAACTCGAATATAAAAGTACAACACAACAAACACAATATAAGAATAACAACTAACAATCACGGGGCTCGAAGAGAAGACATCCTCGAAATATATGTAACCAGTCCGGATCTGCGCTCCTGCGAGTACTCATGAATATCTACACCTGGAAAAGGACCAGGTCCTCAGAGGGACACAACAAGATACATAGAAGCATGCCAATAAAGTACTAAAATAAATATCCAATGGGGTCGCCTAACCATCAATGTGAATACAGTTTGAGAACAATTTTCTAACAAGTGGCTATCTGGCCATAAAATGGGATTGGAGTGACTCTCTCGAAGAATCAGAGGCCTACAAAGCATGTCATCTTTTGAACGACAGAGGCCGCCAAGTATTATAGGGGTCATCACGACCGCGTATCTCTGACGGAGCGTACGGGTTACATAAAAAGGAAAGTACAAAGGAGCCCAAATGCGGTACTTGTTGTTCTTCCTACCCCATGCTCTAAGCATATCACATCCATGACACAATTTGGCTCATAGCCTATCTTTAGTACAATAGCCCAACCCTGCAACCAAACAAGGATAAGGATTGGACCATCGTACTATAATAGGCTATGTCCATGGACTACTAATAACTGCTAAGTCTTCTAGCATACAAAGTTTCTATCAGCAGTTATCC
The DNA here is from genome assembly GCA_036927795.1 of Iris macrosiphon. Taxonomy (NCBI): domain Eukaryota; kingdom Viridiplantae; phylum Streptophyta; class Magnoliopsida; order Asparagales; family Iridaceae; genus Iris; species Iris macrosiphon. Next base: position 155,661,568 of record JAYESA010000007.1, read on the forward strand.
CTAACGCACGGCTCATACGTACAGGAGGCCAGACCTGTCACGCAGTCTGTAATTTATGTGAGACTTACAACTCATGTAACCACTATGTCATGGCCAATGAAACCTAATGATGCTTCATGATAATGGGGTGGTCTCATAAACAAGGTCAATGCATATACATAATAAAAATAAATTACGACGACACCGTCGTTGCACCCAAGTTCCATTGGACGCGTATTTTATATAACAGTTAAAATATATGAACTAAAGATAAAAAATAAAGATGCATGCAATATATGGAATATGAATAACAGTACAATGGCAAGATATACTTGCCTGGCAAGAGAGCTGCAAAATGTAACGTCCAGATGTCAAGGACCCGGGATCAGGAGCTAAGGCCTCCTAACAAACGTCTCCGGATGCTGAAATAAACATCACAAATGTTCCCATAATAAGCGAAAGAGCTAGAAATCAATACCCTTTCATCCAATTTGGACACAGGGGCAAAACGGTAATTTCGGGTCAAAGTGGGGTCCACATGTGGCCCACTTTGTACCAAAAAGCGTGCTAGGGGTAAAGATCTCTAAATGGGATAAAATTATAGGTCAAACTAATTCTAAACGTCAATAAGAACTCAATGGTACATCCAATTTTGGATTCCGGTGAGCCAAACACAATTTTGCCCAAAAAGTCAACCGTGGGACCCGCCAATAGGCGACTTGGTCAACTGTCTCAGAATTGCGTGAAAATTGGGTCACAGGACCAGCGCGATACCACGAATCTAGTGGCGCAAGTTTTGTAGCATTCTGACGAGCGTACACTAAATGGCATAGTATTTTGTAAAAGTCGCGACACGGGAAAATTTTGCGGATACGGGCTGATTCCGATGCGCACACGCGTCCAAATCAGTTTTCGCGAAAGCCCACATGTCTGGGTATATCGCGCGTACCTTTTGGTACACTTGGTATACGACGAGGCGGTCCCGTTTGGCGGGGCATGCTCCGCATCACAATTTTTGGAAGATAAAAAAAGTATGTTTTCATGATTTTTAACCTATTTTAATTTTACATACAGCAACAAATAAAATATTGTAAATGACAAAATTAAACTAGGTTAGGTAGTCTTCGCATACCAAAAAGAAAAACTATATTTGGATCTCTGTGGTGGGAGATACGAGTCCGTGAACATGAGTCATCGCAACAGGATTTTTAAATTTAAAAGTGGTCATTTTTTGCCAAATTGGTCGCTGTTTTTGCCTAGGTTTACGCGCTGTTCGAGGTCAACTAACATACAGTTATGGAAGGAGATTAAGTCATGAACGTACCGGTGAAGGCGAGGTCGAGTTTGGTCGAGCGAGGGCATGGAAAACGAAGCGTGAACATGGCATCGCTGCAGTCAAATTCTATCGCGCGCGCGGCGTTGTCGCGGTCATGGCAAGCGGCGGTTCTCCGGTGATCCAGGCGGCTGTGCGGTGGTGGTCTGGCTGGAGGCGCGGCAGACTGGTGGCTAGGTCGAGAGATGGATAAAGATTGGAGATTAGGGTTGGGGTTTATCGAGTAATATAAATAGATAAGGAGATGGGTCGGGGATCATACGCTCGAGGGAAAAAGGAAGAGAATCGCAGTAGCTGCTGCTGCTTCTCTACACGGGTACGGGCTCGTTAGTTAACGGGTAGGGTAGAAAGATGGGTTTGTTAGGGTTTAAATCCATTAGAATTTCTTTTTCCTTTTTTCTTTTTCCTTTTTTTTTTCTTTTTCCTTTTTCTTTTTCTTTTTCTATTCCTTTTCATTTCTTTCTAATTCTTTTTCTAATTCTTTTCTATTTTAATTTCTATTTAAACTATATATGTATATATATATATATATATATATATATATATATATATATATATATATATATATACCTAGAAATTTTTAGAAATTATATTAGTGCATACCATTAAGCTATCAACTGTCCATAGGGTCTCCTACATGGAATATATTAAAAAAATTATAATTGCTCCATAAATCCTCTAAATACACCTTCACCTAAAATAAAAATTAAATAAATTCTATTTTCTCCAATTAGCTCATAATTACTATAATTCAATTAAATAATTAATTAAAAAGATTAATAAGATTTTCAGAATTAGGGGTTTTACATTCTACCCAACTTATAAAAATTTCGTCCTCGAAAATAAAACTAAGCCATGATAGTAAGTTAAGGATGGTATAAGATAGAGATTGTAACTTATTATGTACCTTGCTCCATCCTAACCTCCATGATTTTCTAATTGTCATGGTGATGTTTGGAGGGCTATAAATTGTATTATTTAAAATGCAAGTCTAGGTTTAAATGGGAGACAATGTTGTGCGTTACACATTCCAAAAATCATGGAGAAATTTATATGAACGAAAAATAGGTTTCTTCATGTGTCATGACCAATGGTGTGGACACCTTAATACACGTTTGCATAAAAGCGCCCAACAATTAGAAAATTGTAAAAAGTTGGAAATTGGGTTAAATTAATCAAAATTAATGCGCAAGGTGTTCTTGAATTAATTAGAAGTACATGGGGATAATATTAGGTGGGACACAAGTGTCTTGGACATAGAGGGCTCAGGATAGAATATTATCATAAATTGGGTTGCACGAAATGGGTCAAGATTGTGTCTTCAATTTCGATTGGAACGCACAAGGATACAAAATCGAATTTATTTATAATTAAGAAATAACGTTCATGACGAATATCATGCGACTAAAACGTAGTACAAGAGAGCATAATTATAAGTTACATAAAGGTCAGGATAAAACACGAAAAAGGATGTGAAATTTGTAGGTAGACAGTGGCTAGTGTAGTGCTCCAATTATCGAAGCAATGGTATGGTATGCTAAGTGATACAATATTATAAAATTAAATAAAAATATCGTGTTCTATTTCTAATTGGATTCAACTAGTCCTAGTCTCACTATCTAAGCCAAGTAGGCCTAATTTTGGGTGAGGGGGTTTATAATCTACCCAACTTATAAAACAATTTCATCATCGAAATTAAAATAGGGCATAATTTGTTAATTCCTCCACATTCGCATATAAGGCAAGTTAATCGCAATCTCTTCCAAAATTTAAAATTTATTCAAATCCATCGCAATCACCTTCAAAATTAAGGTAACCTCTGTTTAATCAAAATTTAAAAAATTGTAATCTCTTCTCGATTTTTAAATAATCAATCATCTAAATATAATTCAAATCTATATGACATCCCACATTAAAGTTTATATCGCAATCTCCAACTATCATAATCTCTTTTAGAAAATATTTTTAATCCAATATTATTCCTATTTTTCACTTAAGAATTTTGTACTCTTCAAATTTTAGTTTCAATTTACATCCTCAATATTTCAAATAGGTAATCCAGCAATCAAAATTTAACATTTAATTCAGATCATCAATTGTAAAATTTTATATCTAATTCACCAATTGTTCAAGCCTAGAATTCTATATTTATCCTCAAGGTTTAAATTGATGATTCAATCTTCAACACTCAACTTTAAATCATGTACTCAAAATATAAATATTTGGTCCTCAATATCAAGATTTCAAAATTTATTAAATCCTCATCATCTTAGTCATTTTTTTTTAAATTCTCAAAACTAAAATGACTTAAATCTCTCAATTTAATCTTACTTGATCGCTTGATCACAATCAAAGAATCACCTCAAGTTGACAATGCGACTTCTATCCAACTTAGAATTTGCCTATCTAGCACACAAGGCTACACATTTAAGAAAAAAAATATTCCTCAATTTATTTACTCATGTTATTCAATCCTCAAAACTTTAATACCAATTATATCATATATGATATGCCCTTAATCAATTATAAAAGATAGTCACCAAATAATGCGTTTGGCCTATGGGGTATATCTAGTACTTTCTGTGTATCAACTCATACCAAGCATGAGGTTTCGTCTTTCCGAAATAAGGGAAGACGAAAAACAATAATAAAGAGTCCAATGGGGAGGTGATAGAATACAAGTATGGGGACCAAGGCGTTTAAAGAATTTAAAAGGTTGTCAAGGCAGTTGTGGATTGAAATCTATTTGGTAATTTCTTACTCGCATGCTCGCATCAGTATAGTTATGTAATCAATACGATATGCTCATACACGTCTAGGGGTACGTATATTCATCTACTAGTCGACTATATATCTCAATCCACGTAAAGTAGTATTGCGAAGGACGAACCAAGCGCACTATGTCTAGCTAGACCATAATACACTGATTCTGATTAGATAATTTATATTAGTATGGTTGATCAGGCCCCAATAACACATATGTCATGAACAAGCTCGATAAAATATTAAGCTTGCAAAACTAGGCTATAATAGCAGCATAAGTCAAGGTAGTACAGAAAATATAAGTACGCTAGGTTATGATGAGAGATGTTACAAAATAATTCAAGTTCAGAAAGAAGATAAGACTCTACAATCTCTAAAGTTGTCATACTAGCTCCTTGTCTAAGTTGCTAGTCGACCAAATAGGGTATGGACCTCTAATTTCTACAGTCTAAATAAACACTATCTTCTTATGCAGTCTAAAGTTGTGTCATCCTATTACACTTCATCAATGGGTCAATAGGACTATGTGATACTATGTTGTGAGGCATACTACCCAACTTAAAACAATAAACTAATACCGTGACAGTCTTAAGGGGATCCTATAAAATAATATTGTTCTTGTCAATAAAGTATAAACTCTTATTGAGGTATATGCAAAAAAGATCTTGGTACTTATTAGAGTCTTCTATTGCATTATATAGGTAATGGTCATCTTAAGTCTTAATCATGGTGCTCATAGAACAAGTGTTAATAGTAAGGATAGAAGAGTTACGGGCCTTCAAGGGGAAAGGGGATATAATTCATATCGAGGTGGGGGTACCTGTTACGCGATTTAAAAACTAAAGGATAATCATCAAGTCACAATATATAAGAATAACTTAAACTGTCAAGTTCTACTTCCAATCACATAATTCAAAATTCAAGAGTAACAACTATAATCCTAGCAAACTATATATCCTTAACATAAGATAAAATCACTTGGTCTACAATAAGAAAGGTCAGGCAGCACGAATTGAAAGATAAGGGAAAAATTCAGTCGTCGCACTAATAACGAGTGCTAAGTTTTTAGATGAACAAGATTTGAATTTAAATAGAAGGGATCTAGATAATATCATATTTTCTTGAGGGAAAGTGGGATGCTAGTCTCTGTGTTAGAGGTATGTTCAAAGGAAATGTCTATCCATTCTTCTTGGCTTTCTAAGGTACTATTCTGCTAATATCAAGACAATAAGCTAAATTTATAGTTCTAATATTATCTCACTATGAAAGTTAGGTTTTGTCATCATGTTCAATCTTGAATTTATATGGTTCTTCAATACTAGGGTCAAATATTATGGTCAATTTCTAACTAATCCTAGTATTGTCTATACCACTCTCAAGTCATCCCTAATTATCAAGGGATAATAGTCAATCAATCTACAAGTAAGGGTGCTAGGGTTCATTAGGTATTAAGGAATGCTAGGGTTCACTAGATATTCTAAACTTAGTGATGTGTTAATGCTCTTATTGTATTCTTAGTAGGTGTGTTACCCTAATTATCATCCTAACAACAATGATTCATATATTCTAGGAGAAGGCTATACTCAAGGAACTATGAGAGAAGCACATGAATCAAGCAGGATGCAATTATTTAAATAGAACATATTGAAAGGAAGGTGAATCATAGTCAATTGTGGATGAGATCCTATACTATAATCCTAGGTACAGGCTTGCTCGGTACAGTAACATAACCGAGACAATATGCTCTCAATCTGCATGGGCCACCACTAAAAACATATCATGCCCAAGTCCCAAAATACGTAGGACTAGGAACAAGTAAGCATGCCAGCCGCATGGTTATGGTACTCCAATATATGGAAACCATAACGCATACGTACGCTATAATATGAATATCAATCCACAGGTGGTATAAACTATCACAAGTCACAGGGTATAACTAAATCTCATCCACGAAAATTAAAAATAAATAAATGACCAATATCTATGAAACTAGATCTTAATACAAAGTATCTAAAGATTATAGTTGGATAGAAACAAATCCACTACCAACTCGAATATAAAAGTACAACAAAACAAACACAATATAAGAATAACAACTAACAATCACGGGACTCAAAGAGAAGACATCCTCGAAATATAAGTAACCAGTCCGGATCTGCGCTCCTGCGAGTACTCATGAATACCTACACCTGGAAAGGGACCAGGTCCTCAGAGAGACACAACAAGATACATAGAAGCATGCCAATAAAGTACTGAAATAAATATCCAATGGGGTCGTCTTACCATCTATGTGAATGCAGTTTGAGAACAACTTTCTAACAAGTGGCTATCTGGCCATAAAATGGGATTGGCGTGACTCTCTCGGAGAATCAGGGGCCTACAAAGTATGTCGTCTTTTGAACGACAGAGGCCGCCAAGTAGTATAGGGGTCATCACGACCGCATATCTCCGGCGGAGCGTACGGGTTGCATAAAAAGGAAAGTGGAAAGGAGCCCAAATGTGATACTTGTTGTTCTCCCTATCCCATGCTCTAAGCATGTCACATCCATGACATAATTTGGCTCATAGCCTATCTTTAGTACAATAGCCCAACCCTGCAACAAAATAAGGACAAGGATTGGACCATCGTACTACAATAGGCTATGTCCATGGACTACTAATAACTGCTAAGTCTTCTAGCATACAAAGTTTTTATCAGCAGTTATCCCTAACGCACGGCTCATATGTACAGGAGGCCAGACCTGTCACGCAGTCCATGATTTATATGAGACTCACAACTCGTGTAACCACTTTGTCACAGCCAATGAAACCTAATGATGCTTTATGATAATGGGGTGGTCTCATAAACAAGGTCAATGCATATACATAATAAAAATAAATCACGACGACACCGTCGTTGCACCCAAGTTTCCTTGGATCCACATTTTATATAACAGTTAAAATATATGAACTTAAGATAAAAAATAAAGATGCATGCAACATATGGAATATGAATAATAGTATAATGACAAGGTATACTTGTCTGGCAAGAGAGCTGCAAAATATAACATCAAGATGTCAAGGACCCGGGATCATGAGCTAAGGCCTCCGAACAAACGTCTCCGGATGCTGAAATAAACATCACCAACATTCCCAGAATAAGCAAAATAGCTAGAAATTATTACCCTTTCGTCCAATTTGGACACAGGAACAAAACGATAATTTTGGGTCAAAGTGGGGTCCACATGTGGCCCACTTTGCAGCAAAAAGCGTGCCAGAGATAAAGTTCTCTAAATGGGATAAAATTATAGGTCAAATCAATTCTAAACATTAATACGAACTCAACGATACGTCTAATTTTGGATTTTTGTGAGCCGAACACAATTTTGCCCAAAAAGTCAACCGTGGGGCCCGCCAATTGGCGACTTGGCAACTGCCTCAGAATTGTGTGAAATTTGGGTCACAGGACCAGCGCAATACCATGAGTCCAGTGGCAAAGTTTTATCGCATTCTGACAAACGTACACTAAATGGCGCGATATTTTATAAAAGTTGCGATACGGGGAAATTTTGTCGATACGTGCTGATTTTGATGCGTACACGCTTCCAAATCAGTTTCCGCGAAAGCCCACATGTCTGTGTATACTGTGCGCACCTTTTGGTACACTTGGTAAACGATGGGGCGGTCCTGTTTTGTGGGGCACGCTCCATATCGCAATTTTTAGAAGATAGAAAAAGTATGTTTTCATGATTTTTAACCTATTTTAATTTTACATACAACAAAATATAAAATATTGTAAATGACAAAAATTAAACTAGGTTAGGTGGTCTTCGCATACCAAAAAGAAAAACTAGATTCAGATCTCTGTGGTAGGAGATACAAGTCCGTGAACATGGGTCATTGCAATAGGATTTCTGAATTTAAAAGTAGTCATTTTTTTCCAAATTGGTCGCTATTTTTGCCTAGGTTTACGCGCTGTTCGAGGTCAACTAACATACAGATATGGTAGGGGGTTAAGTCGTGAATGTACCGGTGAAGACGGGGTCGAGTTTGGTCAAGCGAGGACACGGGAAATGAAGCGTGAACATGTCTTCGCTGCAGTCAAATTTTGTCGCCCGTGCGGCGTTGTCGCGGTCACGGCGAGCGACGGTTCTCCGGCGGTCCAGGCGGCTGTGCGGTGGCGGTCTGGCTGGAGGCACGGCGGACTGGTGGCTAGGTCGAGAGATGGATAAAGATTGGAGATTAGGGTTGGGGTTTATCGAGTAATATAAATAGATAAGGAGATGGGTCGGGGATCATACGCTCGCGGGAAAAAGGAAGAGAATCGCAGCAGCTGCTGCTGTTTCTCTACGCGGGTACGGGCTCGTTAGTTAACGGATAGGGTATAAAGATGGGTTTGTTAGGGTTTAAATCCATTAGAATTTCTTTTTCCTTTTCTTTCTTTTTTTACTTTTTCTTTTTGTATTCCTTTTCATTTCTTTCTAATTCTTTTCTATTTTAATTTCTATTTTCTTTTCTATTTAAACTATGTATATATATATATATATATATATATATATATATATATATATATATATATATATATATATATATATACCTAGATGGAATAAATTATATTAGTGCATACCATTAAGTTGTCAACTGTCCACAGGGTCTCCTATATGGAATAAATTAAAAAAAAATTATAATTGCTCCATAAATCCTTTAAATACACCATCAGCTAAAATAAAAATTAAATAAATTCTATTTCCGCTAATTAGCTCATAATTACTATAATTTAATTAAATAAATAATTAAAAAGATTAATACGATTTTCAGAATAGGGGTTTTACATAGTGCACATGAACTTCCCTGCTCTCCCTATGACCACCAATATATATATATATATATATATATATATATATATATATATATATATATATATATATATATATTTATAGCTATGTTCTATTGTATTTGAAGTATTGGTGGTTATAGGGAGAGTAGGGAAGTTCATGTGTACTATTAGTGTTAATATGTGTAGTATATATATATATATATATATATATATATATATATATATATATATATATATATATATATATATATATATATATATATATATATAGGTGAATGTAGTGTACCTCTGTGTGTATGTGTGCTAGGGGGTGTCGAGCTACTGCCATATGAAGCAACAACAGCAACAATATGAAGCAGCAGCAACAACAGTGTGAAGCAACAACAGTAGTGCGAAGCAGCAACAACAGTAGCAATATGAAGCCGCAACAACAGCAGTTATATATATAGTGTCCAAGACTAGTGACGATAGTTTAGAGGTTATGATCTTGCGTGTCTTGATTGAGACGTGAGGTTACATTGGAAGGGGAGAGTCTTCTTCGTGCTCTGGGCATATTCTACTTATTAAGTATATATTCTCTATTTAGGCTTTGGGTCCCCTTTATGGAATATAAAGCAATTATACATTTATTAGCCTTCTCTAGTATCCCCCACACGGAGCCTCGAGGGTACTGTCTAGCCAACGGATGAGTCTGTGAGTACCAGCCCGGGGTACGCGTCCATACTATCATTTGCATATCACATAGTTTGTTATACTAGTTTCCCCTGTATTATAGTATTACATTATTTACTTTGGCATGTTGTTTCTTGTATCTTGTTACATCCCTCTGAGGACCTGGTCCCTTGCCAGTTTTACAGCTTGGACGGTTGTGGAGATTTTGGGAGCTGCTGATTTTATCGCCTCGTCATGCAAGCATTGGACTCAGGTACTGTTATCATTTCTATCGCATTTATTTTTATTATATCTTGTTACTTATCTCTGCTGACATAGCTTAGTTTTATAGACTATATTCCTTTCTCGAGTCTATTCGAGCTTGTATGTTAATGGCGGCCGACTTTAGCACATGTAGCTCATTCTTGAGATTTTGTGTCCTTGTGGATTGAGACTTAGAGATTTGTTATATTATTTAGGCAATGCAGCTTAAGTTCACTCTAACGGGTCCATTAAATTGGGTTTGTCCATTGGAGTTGTGTTGTTGGCCATTACCACGTGACTAGTCCTTTGGCATTTTAGGACTGGGTTGTGACAATCGCCACGTGTATAGACGATAAGGCTCTATGCGTTAAGCTTTCTATGCGTCAAGCTCACCATGGGCCAAGATCCCTATGCGTCTCTAGCCCTATGCGTTCCAGACTCTATGTACTCCATGCGTCTCTGGCCCTATGCATTCCAGACTCTATGCATCTAATATGGAAGTGCCCCTCGAACCAAGATCTTTCTATTGCAACTGAGGAGATTTTCCACACCTAAGTGCAGGCCACGTGCAAAGATGACCAAGTCACGTACGCCAAGGAAGGAAATCGACCATATTTTTAGCAATAGTAGATCCCAACAAAGACTCCATATGGTGACACGGCTGAGGCATGCATCCATGGTTGCAACTATATCCCGCTAAGGATGGACACGTGGCATCTCCAATATCCATGCGCACATAGCATATGCGTACACGTAACTCGTCATCATGACGGCTATAAATAGTGGGGTTTCAGACCCACAAGCTAGATAGCAACGTACGAGCACACAAGCTCAAGAGAGAGAAAATAAAATAGAGCATTCTCATTCCCTCGTCGGACCATCAACAAAGTAAAGTATTCGCTACAGTACTCTATAAAAGCATGAAATACGCTGGGGAATTTTACGCATATTATACAGTCAAAATCCAACATGCATGAAGTCCGCGTAAAATAGTGCTTCAAGGCTGTGTAGCGTAAAATATGATTTCAGAATTGCTCACGTAAAACAGAGCTTCAGCACTGTGTAGCGTAAAATATGACTTTAGAAGTTATTGGCGTAAAGAAGAGCTTCAGAGCTGCCCGCGTAAAGCAGCGCTTGAAGGCTGTTTTGGCGTAAAAGGTTGCTACACCTCCCTTCGGCATAAAATACGTTTATTTTTAATGCAACATAAAGTCATATGAGGAACTCTTCGTATTTCTTGGATGAATCTTTCAGACAAAACAGTGAACCTGACTCCTGATAAAAGTACTACAAAACGAACGAGATGATGGCTGTGATGATAATTTTGCACAGAGACCCAGACTGTCGTTTAGTGACATATCCTTGATATAAGTCATTTTTACACATTCAAGGAATACGCTGCCTATTCTACACAGGCAGAGATGAGTCTTTACGCTCAAGATGAGACGAAATCAGAAGCCACGTCAAAAGATATTTTTCGTACAAAGCTCGAGGCATATCTCGGCATTTAATGCACGAGATTGAGGCATATCTCTGCATTTAATGCACGAGATGGGGGCAGATCTCTTTATTTAATGCACAAGATATGGTCCTATTTTTAAAATGACTAGGAGAGCTAAAACTGTGACCAATACGCTCACATCATCATCCTTGCGTTTTACGCTAACCAGGCTATTTTCAACTATAGGAGTACGCTGTATGCTATCTCCTCGAAATACGCCAACTCAGGCTATATTTACAAAGGTACGTGATAAGGCTATTTAGCCCAGAATACGCTCATGACCTCAGTCAAGAAGGATAACTGGCTATATTTACGCTGGTTATCTATTATTCGTGCAGCATCAAGTTTTACGCAGAATTTGGCTTTTACACCACTACGACAGTTATTTGGCTTTTACGCCAACAAGACAGCTATTTGGCATTTACGCCAAAAAGACAGCTATTTGGCTTTTATGCCAACAAGGCAGCTAATTTGGCTTTTACGCCAACAAGACAGCTATTTGGCTTTTACGCCAACAAGACAGCTATTTGGCTTTTACGCCAACAAGACAGTTATTTGGCTTTTACGCCAACCATTTCTACGCGAGGGGCAGTTACCTACGTGGCTTGCATGCCATGATCCTCGAGAAGCAGTTATATGCATTACATCATAATGGGACACGTATCATACGCGGATTCAGGAGATTATTCAAACGTGCGTAGCAGTTATTATAACCGCCACGTAAAAGATGTCACTTCCTTCATAGTTTGGTTTCTACGCCAACTGGACAGTTATTGTGACTGATCTCTATAAATAGAGACCCCTAATCACTGGGTAAGGGGATGGTATCGAAAGAGGAGCAGAGAGCACAGACAGAAAGTATCGATTGACAACTTCGACAACGAGAATTCAATCCAACTTGCAACCTTTGAAGCTTCTTCTTCTTCAACAGCACTTCTTCATCATCGTGTGGTCCAAGGAAAAAGTGATCGACCGCATATCAGACTCCTATAGCAATTTTTCCCCAAAATTATTTTTTTTGTACTTAACATCCTCGTATAGGATTAATTGTACTCTCTTTTTTCTTGTTTGTAAACAAAGAAAGGGTTTCGTATAAACCTAGTTTCATTCTTTTCTTTATCATCAAACACAAGATGGCGACTCTGCCGGGGACGACTTTCTCATCTGACGAGAAAGCAATTGCTCAACACGATGTTGTATCCGTCGGATCGACGAAGAAGACTTTGGTCGTCCAATTCGACCAATCTGCTTATGAAGACATGCTTCATGCAGGGGGTAGCTCTTGTTCCCCCTCTGACCAGAATAACAGGAAGCTGCGTAAAGTTTGGATGCCTAAGACATCCTCTACCCTTCCTGCAAGCTCTCCTTATCTGATCAACAAGGTTGTGACAATACAGCCTACGCGCTCTGCGTGTAAAACTATGTCTCCCATCTGTGACGTGGCAGACAAAACTTTTGGCAATGCCTCAGTGCCAATCCAGAAGTCTCAGACGCGCTCTGTGCATAAAACTTTGTCTCTCGTCTGTGACATGGCAGACAAAACTTCTGGCAATGCTCCAGTGCTAATCCAGAAGTCTAACACGCACTCTGCGCGTAAAACTTTGTCTCCCGTCTGTGATGTGGCAGACAAAATTTTTGACAAAGCCTCAGTGACAACTCAAAAAATTCAAATGTGCCATGCGCGTAAAAATATATCTCCCATATATTATAAGGCAGATGGTCCCTTTGATTACATCAAGGGAAAACAAGTGGCGAATCTCCCAACCTCTAGACTTTTACGCCCACAAGAGAAGAGAGTTCCCACTCCCCAGATTATGCGTGACGCTGGAGGCCGCTTAAGGACTATCCCTATTTTATGCGAATCTGTGCAAAAATCCAAATTATGCCAGGACAGATCTGCTCACGTAAAGAATACTCGTTTCATGGGAAGGTACGCTCCTCAGATAGATGATGGATCATATGCTACTCATATGGGTGAACTGCTGTATTCCTATGGCAGAGAAATGGTTATGATTCCTAATCTACACATTCCTACGGATATAAAAAGGCAGAATACGCATTCTTCTTCTTCTGTTAACCCCCCTGATTTGTATGATTTCTTGATCCAGAAATGCAAAGACAGGGGTCAAAATCAAGATTTAGTGCCCCTAACTACCAAGCGTGGGGAGATCATGTGGGAAGTAACGCCAACATCTAATATCGTCATGACATATGGGCCACATGAAGAATCTGTCTTTATTGTTCCACCTACTCACAACGATCAGCATCTAATAGTCTTTGGTCGAATACGGAATAGACCGATTATACAAGAAGATTCTCACGAGTCTGATGTTGGGAAAATACAAGTCCACAGATATAGCCCACAGGCTTTAAAGATTATGCAAAACATGGATTATGATTTGAAGTTGAAGCAAGGTCTCAATTATAGAAAAGGCAGAAGAATACCATTTCATGGTGATCCTTACTGTCAACGAACTCGTTATGGGTTAGGGTATACCGCATCTCTTGCGAACTCTAAACCTCCAGAGTCTGGTCCTGTAACACTAGAAGCAGGTCCTTCTAAATCAACTTTTGTGGACAAAGGCAAACAAAAAGAAGAAGAAGAACCATACAACGACATGTCTGGGGGTAGTCTCCCTCGACAAAACGGAGCAGCATCCAAAGTTGGGGGTAGAATTCCCTCTGAGTCCGAAGATGATGCAACTATGACCATCTTTCCTGGAGACCGTACGACTCAGGTATCGGAAGCCCGAAAGCCAAAGGGGACTTTCTCCTTCAATGATGATGACATTATTGAAATCTTCAATATATTAATGAAGGAAAACAAGCTTCGGCTACCCAACATCAGATACCCTGAAAAGGCTGGCAAGGTCGATGATCCAGAATATTGTCTCTTTCATCGGTACATTCATCACCCCACAAAGACATGCTATGTACTGAAAAGGAGAATCTAGGAGCTGGTCAACGCCAAAGTCATCACTTTGTATTTATAAACGAGGAGACGGTCACGGCAAATTGATCTCACTCCCACGTCGCAATTTGCTCCTTCAAAAAGTGCCGGATGATGAGTCCCTAAAACTCTCCCCAACGGAGCAACCTTCAGGTCTATCCCCACTCAGCAAATTTTCACGACCCGCACCCAGTTTAGGGGCACGAGTACGTGGGTACGTCTAGCCTACGCCGCAGCATCGGCGGTAGAACGCTGTCTAGGTCATGTAACTATCTAATCAAACTCACGTGAATACCCAACTCCATAAGGAGACGTGGATATCATAAAATAATGCTAGAAATACTCAATCACATAAACTAAAGCACGATGAGATATCAAGGCAAGCAAGAAATACAAGACAAGTCTAACGACTAAATAATCATACCTGCAATCATTAACTTCCAATCTCCAAGTGTGTCAGAAACCAGTCTACTAAGGTGTCACGACCCGCACCCGGGGTAAGGGTACTAGTCGGAAACAACGCCCAGCCTACGCCGCAGAATCGGCGGTAGAACGCTGTCTAGAAAGTCTATCTAATATAATAAACCACCAAAAGATAGTGTACTCAATCACAGAACTAAGATAGAATGAACACGAATCAGATAAGAATAGAATAGTCACAATACAACTCATGAGTCTAAAATAATACATCAATGAGTCTGAAGAAAATTACAGAAATATGCTGGAGACAAATCCAGTACAAAGAATACTACAAAACTATAAAGCTACAACTCCAGGGTCAACTGTCTCAGTTGGGATAAGTCCCACTTGAGCCAGGGTCTCAGAATCTAAACCCACAATATCCTGGGGTCCATAATAGGTAGGGTACTCCTCAGTGTCATCTGGAAAAATATATCCAGTCAGGAAAGGAGCAGAGTACAACCCTAACAGCAGTTCTCAAACAATGATAAAAACTATGTAACAGTAAATAGCTGTGGATAAACAAGATGCATAAATAGAGACAAGAATGTAGAGACAATAAGGAAATACTGGAAAGAAATACAATAATGAACAATATGCTGATGGAACAAGAATACTAATGACTAAGTGTGTGAGTACTAGCTTTAACATGTGATCGGCTTAGGAACTTGCACAAGAGTATAATGGCCTGGCTGATTATACGTGCGGTGTATGATCAACACTCACAAGGAACAAGACATGCACAAGGAGGGTATGATCACATATCTACACTAAAATACTCCCCACCCCGACTGGTATAATAGATCCAACCACGGTACATTATGGCACTAGATTCCCCAAGAAGATAGCTAGTCTCCCCGAGAATCGGTGTCTGTACATGTACAAGATAACCAATGAAACAATACTTGCACCATATACACCATATACCAAGGAATAACATCTCATGACGAGATCCGGATATACCAATCCGTGTAACCATAGTGTCGAGAGAAACATGTATATCTACACTAGATACAACGAACATAGAGGATATCATAAATGAGAAACTATCAGAGAATGTACTCGCCTGAAGTCCAATGAACAGTCTCACAAATGTCTGACTCGGTGCCTCGAAGACCTAGATATGGAATACCACATTAATACAAGGTCCCGGAAAGAGAACAAGTCAAACTAGGCAACTTCTAGGTCAATAAGTCAATTCTAAGTCAAAAGTCAACTATGGTCAACTCTAAAGTCCACTAAAGTCAAACATGGTCAAACCCAAAGTCAACCTCACCAGACATCTATAAAATAATATAGAGATAAACTACAATAATTTAGGAATCAAATTAGATTCAAAAAGAACTCACACAAAGTATACTAATAATATAATTAATATATACCCTAAAATAATATATATACAACCCAACATTTATATAAATAACATAATATATTATTATAATTATTATTCCTCACAAAACACATATATATATACATATATATATATACAATTATAATATATAATATATACATTAAATCTGTCAAAGCGTCATTGAAAAACAGTGAATAAAATAGGATTAAATCAAAACAGTTTAAATAGTGACAGTCGGGACTGTCACCGAAGGACTGTCACCGAAACCCAAATAATAAACTGCCACTGCTTTGGTTTTCGCTGACAGTTAAACTGTCGCGGAAAAGCGTCGCAGAAAAGCTGCTGTTTTCCGCTGCTGCAATTAATGACAGGTTTGTCATTAATTGCCCGAAGGCTACAGCGGCTGCTATTAGTCGGCTAATTAATGACAGTTTTTACTGTCATTAATTCTCTGTCACTAAAACAAGTTATATATATATATAATTATATATATAAAAACAGAATATATAAAATAATATATATATATATATAAACAGAATATATAAAACAGTATATATATATATATAAACCATTAATACAAAAATGTACATATATATATTAATATACACATAAACTTATACCTTCAAATATTTAACAAAGAACATATAATTTACATTGCTAGAAGCACACCTAAAATATTTACATTAATATCCAAATAATTATATAATAATTATAAATAATATAATTACACAATTAAACATACAAATATATTTTATAAAACATTTTATGTATAAATTATATTATTTAACAAGTAGTAACATATATATTTGCATGCAAGAAAGCTACATATTATATTGTACATTATATTAGCACACCCAAAATATAGATCTATGCTACAATAATTACTATAATAAATACACAAAATAAATATTTAATATCCATATATATATATACTAATTATAAATGAAGAATTGAACCACAATTAATTAGATCTATGCAAAAATACACACAATTGGAGAGTATCTCACCGTATCCCACTAGATCTAGGATACGCATGCGACACGAGTCCAACACACAACCAAATGCACCCCGAAGGACACAAACAAATCACAAATAATATTTATGAACAAATCAAAGCGTCAAAAGTAGATCTATGTGTCCGTGTCAAAATACGACATGTTCAAAGCCCCGTGTCGGAGGAAAACCCCCAAATGACACGTATCACCAAATAGTTGGGATACGAACCACAAGTATCCCAATATGGACACGACACTAGCCTCAAACACAAAACTCATGTCTAATTGATCTATAGGATCAATTGACACACACAACAAAATATAAATTCGGAATTCCAACAAAATTGACACAAAAAGTACCATAACTTTCTCCATGGGTCTCCTATGAACACAAAACAAAGTCCTATGGGTACTACATACATATAAGTTAATTTTACATGATTAAATCTCAGATTTAGAAGCTATTTAAATGGGAAAATCTGAATTATACCTATTGGGAGATGGATTCCCAACGAAACCTCCAATTGAGATGAACTTGCTTCCAAATTGTAGATCCTTGCTCCTCTTTGTAGATCTTTGCTTCCTTCTTCTAGATCCTTGCTTCCTCCTTCTCTAATGGTGAATTGGGAAGAATTTGGAATGAATTTGGTAGGGAATTGGATTGGGAATGGAGGGAATTTGGTAGTGGGAGAATTCTAGATCTAGATTTGGAATGAAATGAGAGGAGAGAGAAATTCCCCCCCCTCTTTAATAGGCCGGCCATAGCCCCTCCCCCAAGCAATTGTAAAATATCCAATGTACCCCTTGGGGCCTCTCATGAAGAAATAATTAAGGAAGGAAGCTTCTAGTCTAATCATTTAATTAATTTAATCCATCTCCTTAACTATGGGCTTTCTAAATGGGCCAAGTCTAACTAATTAATTCATGTTGGTCCATGGGTCCAAACTACACTAGTTGGGTCCACTAAAATAAGTCCAAAATAATTAAATAACATCCAACAATAATTAAATAATATAACAAAAATTATTTACCACGCACAATATTTATTTAAATAGGAAATTACTAAAATACCCTTTTTCCTAAAATGTGGTAGTGACATAAGGTCACAGTCTGGAAAAATATTTTCCAGTCAGGAAGGAGCAAAGTACATCTCTAAATAGCAGTTCTATATTAATGATATAAACTATGTAGCAGTTCTAGATGGAAATATACGAGAAGCATGTATAGGTACGAGAAATAAAAGAAATACTGGAAATGCTGTAAGTAAATGCAGGAGAAGAAATAATTTGTCCAAGAGCAAGAACCTATGACTAAGTGTATGAGTACTAGCTTTAACATGTGATCGGCTTGGGAACTTGATCAGGCTGGTTACATGTGATTAGCTATGATTCATGTAAGGTCAGGCTAACTGTTGGTTAGCTATGATGCATGTAGAGGTCAGGCTAATCACACGTAACAGCTATGAAGCATGTAAATGGTCAGGCCGCACCCGACGTGAGATGTGGGGTGAGCTATGATGCATGTAAAGTTGGATATGATCACATATCTACACTAAAATACTCTCCACCCCGACTGGTATAATAGATCCAACCACGGTACGTTATGGCACTAGATTTCCCAAGAAGATAGCTAGTCTCCCCGAGAATCGGTGTCTGTACATGTACAAGATAACCAATAAAACAATACTTGCACCATATACACCATATACCAAGGAATAACATCTCATGACGAGATCCGAATATACCAATCCGTGTAACCATAGTGTCGAGAGAAACATGTATATCTACACTAGATACAACGAACATAGAGGATATCATAAATGAGAAACTATCAGAGAATGTACTCGCCTGAAGTCCAATGAACAGTCTCACAAATGTCTGACTCGATGCCTCGAAGACCTAGATATGGAATACAACATTAATACAAGGTCCCGGAAAGAGAACAAGTCAAACTAGGCAACTTCTAGGTCAATAAGTCAATTCTAAGTCAAAAGTCAACTATGGTCAACTCTAAAGTCCACTAAAGTCAAACATGGTCAAACCCAAAGTCAACCTCACCAGACATCTATAAAATAATATAGAGATAAACTACAATAATTTAGGAATCAAATTAGATTCAAAAAGAACTCACACAAAGTATACTAATAATATAATTAATATATACCCTAAAATAATATATATACAACCCAACATTTATATAAATAACATAATATATTATTACAATTATTATTCCTCACAAAACACATATATATATACATATATATATATACAATTATAATATATAATATATACATTAAATCTGTCAAAGCGTCATTGAAAAACAGTGAATAAAATAGGATTAAATCAAAACAGTTTAAATAGTGACAGTCGGGACTGTCACCGAAGGACTGTCACCGAAATCAAAATAATAAACTGCCACTGCTTTGGTTTTCGCTGACAGTTAAACTGTCGCGGAAAAGCGTCGTAGAAAAGCTGCTGTTTCCCGCTGCTGCAATTAATGACAGGTTTGTCATTAATTGCCCGAAGGCTACAGCGGCTGCTATTAGTCGGCTAATTAATGACAGTTTTTACTGTCATTAATTCTCTGTCACTAAAACAAGTTATATATATTTATAATTATATATATAAAAACAGAATATATAAAACAATATATATATATATATATAAACAGAATATATAAAACAGTATATATATATATATATATAAACCATTAATACAAAAATGTACATATATATATTAATATACACATAAACTTATACCTTCAAATATTTAACAAAGAACATATAATTTACATGGCTAGAAGCACACCTAAAATATTTACATTAATATCCAAATAATTACATAATAATTATAAATAATATAATTACACAATTAAACATACAAATATATTTTATAAAATATTTTATGTATAAATTATATTATTTAACAAGTAGTAACATATATATTTGCATGCAAGAAAGCTACATATTATATTGTACATTATATTAGCACACCCAAAATATAGATCTATGCTACAATAATTACTATAATAAATACACAAAATAAATATTTAATATCCATATATATATACTAATTATAAATGAAGAATTGAACCACAATTAATTAGATCTATGAAAAAATACACACAATTGGAGAGTATCTCATCGTATCCCACTAGATCTAGGATACGCATGCGACACGAGTCCAACACACAACCAAATGCACTCCGAAGGACACAAACAAATCACAAATAATATTTATGAACAAATCAAAGCGTCAAAAGTAGATCTATGTGTCCGTGTCAAAATACGACATGTTCAAAGCCCCGTGTCGGAGGAAAACCCCCAAATGACACGTATCACCAAATAGTTGGGATACGAACCACAAGTATCCCAATATGGACACGACACTAGCCTCAAACACAAAACTCATGTCAATTGATCTATAGGATCAATTGACACACACAGACAAAATATAAATTCGGAATTCCAACAAAATTGACACAAAAAGTACCATAACTTTCTCCATGGGTCTCTTGTGAACACAAAACAAAGTCCTATGGGTACTACATACATATAGGTTGATTTTACATGATTAAATCTCAGATTTAGAAGCTATTTAAATGGGAAAATCTGAATTATACCTATTGAGAGATGGATTCCCAACGAAACCTCCAATTGAGATGAACTTGCTTCCAAATTGTAGATCCTTGCTCCTCTTTGTAGATCTTTGCTTCCTTCTTCTAGATCCTTGCTTCCTCCTTCTCTAATGGTGAATTGGGAAAAATTTGGAATGAATTTGGTAGGGAATTGGATTGGGAATGGAGGAAATTTGGTAGTGGGAGAATTCTAGATCTAGATTTGGAATGAAATGAGAGGAGAGAGAAATTTCCCCCCCTCTTTAATAGGCCGGCCATAGCCCCTCCCCCAAGCAATTGTAAAATGTCCAATGTACCCCTTGGGGCCTCTCATGAAGAAATAATTAAGGAAGGAAGCTTCTAGTCTAATCATTTAATTAATTTAATCCATCTCCTTAACTATGGGCTTTCCTAAATGGGCCAAGTCTAACTAATTAATTCATGTTGGTCCATGGGTCCAAACTACACTAGTTGGGTCCACTAAAATAAGTCCAAAATAATTAAATAACATCTAACAATAATTAAATAATATAACAAAAATTATTTACCATGCACAATATTTATTTAAATAGGAAATTACTAAAATACCCTTTTTCCTAAAATGTGGTAGTGACAAGTCTACCCTCCTTAAAATAATTTCGTCCTCGAAATTCAAAGACGAAAACTACCCCCAGAAAATCACAGAACAGAACTAAAGAATCACAACTAACTAATGAACAGAACATAACAATGAACAGAACATAACTAGAAATAACATACCTCAAGGTACAAACAAATATGGATAACGCTCTCGCATGTCATCCTCTCTCTCCCAGGTAGACTCCCCCGGAGAGTGATGCCTCCATGCGACGCGCACCAAAGGAATAGTCTGGTTCCTCAGCACCTTCTCTCTCCGATCCAGAATTCCAACTGGCTGCTCTGGATAGCTAAGAGTAGGGCCCACCTCTATCTCTGAGTGATCCAATACATGACTAGGATCTGCCACGTATCGTCTCAACTGCGACACATCAAACACGTTGTGCACTCCCTCCAATGCAGGTGGCAAGTCTAGTCTATAAGCAACTGCACCGACCCTCTCTAGAATAGTGAAAGGTCCAATGAATCGCGGACTAAGCTTTCCGCCTCCACCGAAGCGAATCGTGCCTCGTGTCGGAGAAATCCTCAGAAATACCAAACCACCTACCTAGAACAAAACACCACCTTAAGAACTTATCTATAACAAACAACAAAGAACAAGCAGACAAAATAAAATCTAAACTATACCTCAAACTCCAAGGGTCTCCGATGGCTATCGGCCCAATGCCGTTGTCTGTCCTGTGCCACTCGAAGTCTGTCTCTGATCAACTGAACCTTCTCTGCTGCATCCACAACCATCTCTGGCCCAAGCAAAACTCTCTCTCCAACATCTTCCCAAGACAAAGGAGTACGACACCTCCGACCATATAGAGCTTCAAAAGGTGACATCTCTATACTGGCCTGGTAACTGTTGTTGTAAGCAAACTCTACCAAATGGAGATAGTCCTCCCAAGAACCCCCGAAATCTAGTACACAAGTGCGCAACATATCCTCGAGAGTCTGAATAGTCCTCTCTGACTGTCCATCTGTCTGGGGATGATATGCAGTACTGAACTTGAGCTGAGTGCCCAATTCTCCTGCAAACTCCTCCAGAAATGAGAAGTGAAACGACTATCCCGATCTGAGACTATGCTGACGGGAACTCCATGTATCCTAACGATCTGCCTCACATACATCTCTGCCAGCTTCTCCGTAGACAAACCCACCTTGAAAGGCAAAAAATGGGCCGACTTGGTCAATCTATCAACAATGACCCAAATCGCGTCTTTCCCTCCTGGAGATCGTGGTAGTCCGGACACAAAATCTATAGTAATGTGTTCCCACTTCCACTCTGGAATAGGTAATGGATGAAGTAAACCTCCTGGCCTCTGCCTCTCGGCTTTCACCTGCTGGCACACTAAGCATCTGGATACAAACTGTGCCACTTCCCTCTTTATGCCATACCACCACACACTCTCTCGCATATCCCGATACATCTTGTTAGCACCTGGATGTATGGAATACTGAGAGCGATGCGTTTCCTGTAATATCTTCTCTCGCAACTCCCCACTAGGCACACACAATCTAACTCCATGCCTCAAAGATCCATCCTCTGCAAGAGTGAAATCATCCTCCAATCCTGCTCTCACCTGAGCTCTGATACTCCTCAAAGATACGTCATTATACTGTGCTGCCTTGATCCTATCCATCAAATCTGAATGTATCTGCAATCCCCACATCTGCATAGCACCACCCGAAACAATCACCTCAATGCCCAAGCTCTCCAAGTCCTTCAACAAATATCGATCCTGCGTCAAGAACATAGCTACCGGATACCTGCTCAAAGCATCGGCAACTATATTGGCCTTCCCAGGATGATATTGCAAAGAGATATCAAAATCTTTCATCAGTTCCAACCACCGACGCTGCCTCATGTTCAACTCCTTCTGCGTAAAAACGTACTTCAAGCTTTTGTGGTCTGTGAAGATCTCCACATGCTCTCCGTACAAATAATGTTTCCACAACTTCAGGGCGAATATGACAGCTGCCAACTCCAAATCATGGGTAGGATAGTTCTTTTCATGAGAACGCAATTGCCTGGATGCATAGGCAATCACTTTCCCATGCTGCTAAAGAACACAACCTAAACCCTTTTCCGATGCATCACTATAAATAGTGAAACCTCCGGACCCTGATGACAATGTCAAAATAGGAGCAGACGTCAACCTCTTCTTCAACTCCTCAAAAGCGGCCTGGCAATCTTCCGTCCAAACAAACTCCACATCCTTCCTTGTGAGTCTGGTCATCGGCTCGGCAATCCTCGAAAAATCTTGCACAAACTTTCTGTAGTAGCCTGCCAATCCCAAGAAACTCCTGATCTCTGCTACCGAACTCGGAGTCTTCCAAGATTCCACTGCTGAAATCTTCTTCGAATCCACTGAAATACCATCACCAGTCACAACATGCCCCAAGAATTCCACCTTGTCCAAGAAAAACTCATATTTGGACAACTTTCCATACAGCTTCTCCTTCCTCAGCACATCCAACACAATCCTTAAATGCTCCTCATGCTCCTCCGGTGTCCTCGAGTATATGAGTATGTCGTCGATGAACACCACCACGAACTTGTCAAGGTACTGGTGGAACATCTTGTTCATCAAGTTCATAAATACCGTCGGTGCTTTAGTCAAACCAAACGGCATCACCATAAACTCGTACTGACCATACCGAGTTCTAAAAGCAGTCTTCGGTATGTCCTCCGGCTTCACCTTCACCTGATGGTAGCCTGATCTCAAATATATCTTAGAAAATACCTTGGCACCACTCAACTGATCAAACAGATCATCAATCCGTGGCAAAGGATACTTATTCTAGATAGTGAGATTGTTCAAAGCCCTGTAATCAATGCACATACGCACCGATCCATCCTTCTTCGGTACAAACAATACCGGGGCTCCCCATGGTGAAGAACTCGATCTGATAAACCCCTTATCCTGCAATTCGTCCACCTGCTTCTTCAACTCGACCAGCTCGCTGTTGTTTACTCTATAGACATGCTGCGAAATCGGTTCTGCACCTGGCACCAAGTCTATAGAAAATTCAACATCTCGATCTGGCGGCAATCCTGGCAATTCCTCAGGAAACACATCCAAGAATTCTGCTATCAACGGATGTGGCAACTCCTTGTCTTCCACCATAGCTCCATAAATAATGCCTTCTCCCTGCTCCGCAGTTCCTCTAGCAAACTCGAACTCTGGCTCTCCTGGCGGACCAAACAAAACTCTACCTCCTCTACAATCTATGCTAGCACGGTGCCTACTCAACCAATCCATCCCGAGTACAATGTCGTAGCTCGGAAGTGGCATTACAAGTAGACACGCACTCAACTCCCGGCCTCCTAGAGTAACTCTCCGATCCTTGCAAATATCATTAACCAGGATAATGCCTCCCCCGGTCATGATCTTGCAAGTCCTAAGCAAAGACTCAGCTACCAAACCATGCTTTAGAGCAAAAGAAACAGATATAAAACTATGGGAAGCACCACTATCAAACAAAGCTAAAGCTGGAATGGAATCAAGAAGAATAGAACCTGCGATGACATCTCCGGTGGGTTCCTCCTCTTCGACTGTCATAGCAAACGCTCGTCCCTGCCGAGCACCTCCCTGCTGCTGATGCTGGACAAAACGCTGCTGCTGTGTCGGAAGCGGTCCCCTCGGTTGTGCTGCAGGTGGTCTTATCTGTGCCCTCGGAGCTGGAGCTGCTCCCTGAACTGCACGACGAGGACACTCCCTCAATTGATGCCCTTCAGTACCACAATACAAACAAACTCCTAGCCTCTTTCTGCAAACTTCCCAGATGTGGCCGGGCTTCTTGCAGAAGTTGCATAGAGCTTGCTGTAACTGCCTCTGCTGCTGAGGTGCCTGGTGAAAAGGCGCTCTAGCTGGAGTCTGGTTCTGCTGTGGCTGCTGGAAAGGTCTGGACTGGAAATGAGGACGTTTGGCAGATACTGCACTGCCGTTGGCCCCCAGAAAAGAATCACGGTCTCTCTTGGTCTTCAAACCCAGATCCCGCTCAACCTTGCGTGCCTCCGCAAGTATCTCCGAGTATGTCTCATAAAAAGATAGAATGAGGACCAATATGGCACAAGATGTAAGATATTCAAGGAAAGGACAGTTTAAGAGATCAAGTATCAACGTCAAAGGAGAATAGTTGAATCAAAAGAATTTTCCTAGATGTGATTGAGTATCTCAGCCTATATCCTATATCCTATTGCAGGCTCGCAGTAGTACAACTAAGTTGTTGCACTACCACGACATCACATACTTGTGAAGCTAGACCTGCATGGGCCACCACCAAAAACGTGTCACGACCCGCACCCGGGGTAAGGGTACTAGTCGGAAACAACGCCCAGCCTACGCCACAGAATCGGCGGTAGAACGCTGTCTAGAAAGTCTATCTAATATAATGAACCACCAAAAGATAGTGTACTCAATCACAGAACTAAGATAGAAGGAACACGAATCAGATAAGAATAGAATAGTCATAATACAACTCATGAGTCTAAAATAATACATCAATGAGTTTGAAGAAAATTACAGAAATATGCTGGAGACAAATCCAGTACAAAGAATACTACAAAACTATAAAGCTACAACTCCAGGGTCAACTGTCTCAGTTGGGATAAGTCCCACTTGAGCCAGGGTCTCAGAATCTAAACCCACAACATCCTGGGGTCCATAATAGGTAGGGTACTCCTCAGTGTCATCTGGAAAAATATATCCAGTCAGGAAAGGAGCAGAGTACAACCCTAACAGCAGTTCTCAAACAATGATAAAAACTATGTAACAGTAAATAGCTGTGGATAAACAAGATGCATAAATAGAGACAAGAATGTAGAGACAATAAGGAAATACTGGAAAGAAATACAATAATGAACAATATGCTGATGGAACAAGAATACTAATGACTAAGTGTGTGAGTACTAGCTTTAACATGTGATCGGCTTAGGAACTTGCACAAGAGTATAATGGCCTGGCTGATTATACGTGCGGTGTATGATCAACACTCACAAGGAACAAGACATGCACAAGGAGGGTATGATCACATATCTACACTAAAATACTCCCCACCCCGACTGGTATAATAGATCCAACCACGGTACGTTATGGCACTAGATTCCCCAAGAAGATAGCTAGTCTCCCCGAGAATCGGTGTCTGTACATGTACAAGATAACCAATGAAATAATACTTGCACTATATACACCATATACCAAGGAATAACATCTCATGACGAGATCCGGATATACCAATCCATGTAACCATAGTGTCGAGAGAAACATGTATATCTACACTAGATACAACGAACATAGAGGATATCATAAATGAGAAACTATCAGAGAATGTACTCGCCTGAAGTCCAATGAACAGTCTCACAAATGTCTGACTCGGTGCCTCGAAGACCTAGATATGGAATACCACATTAATACAAGGTCCCGGAAAGAGAACAAGTTAAACTAGGCAACTTCTAGGTCAATAAGTCAATTCTAAGTCAAAAGTCAACTATGGTCAACTCTAAAGTCCACTAAAGTCAAACATGGTCAAACCCAAAGTCAACCTCACCAGACATCTATGAAATAATATAGAGATAAACTACAATAATTTAGGAATCAAATTAGATTCAAAAAGAACTCACACAAAGTATACTAATAATATAATTAATATATACCCTAAAATAATATATATACAACCCAACATTTATATAAATAACATAATATATTATTACAATTATTATTCCTCACAAAACACATATATATATACATATATATATATACAATTATAATATATAATATATACATTAAATCTGTCAAAGCGTCATTGAAAAACAGTGAATAAAATAGGATTAAATCAAAACAATTTAAATAGTGACAGTCGGGACTGTCACCGAAGGACTGTCACCGAAACCCAAATAATAAACTGCCACTGCTTTGGTTTTCGCTGACAGTTAAACTGTCGCGGAAAAGCATCACAGAAAAGCTGCTGTTTCCCGCTGCTGCAATTAATGACAGGTTTGTCATTAATTGCCCGAAGGCTACAGCGGCTGCTATTAGTCAGCTAATTAATGACAGTTTTTACTGTCATTAATTCTCTGTCACTAAAATAAGTTATATATATATATATAATTATATATATAAAAACAGAATATATAAAACAATATATATATATATATATAAACAGAATATATAAAACAGTATATATATATATATATAAACCATTAATACAAAAATGTACATATATATATTAATATACACATAAACTTATACCTTCAAATATTTAACAAAGAACATATAATTTACATGGCTAGAAGCACACCTAAAATATTTACATTAATATCCAAATAATTACATAATAATTATAAATAATATAATTACACAATTAAACATACAAATATATTTTATAAAACATTTTATGTATAAATTATATTATTTAACAAGTAGTAACATATATATTTGCATGCAAGAAAGCTACATATTATATTGTACATTATATTAGCACACCCAAAATATAGATCTATGCTACAATAATTACTATAATAAATACACAAAATAAATATTTAATATCCATATATATATACTAATTATAAATGAAGAATTGAACCACAATTAATTAGATCTATGCAAAAATACACACAATTGGAGAGTATCTCACCGTATCCCACTAGATCTAGGATACGCATGCGACACGAGTCCAACACACAACCAAATGCACCCCGAAGGACACAAACAAATCACAAATAATATTTATGAACAAATCAAAGCGTCAAAAGTAGATCTATGTGTCCGTGTCAAAATACGACATGTTCAAAGCCCCGTGTCGGAGGAAAACCCCCAAATGACACGTATCACCAAATAGTTGGGATACGAACCACAAGTATCCCAATATAGACACGACACTAGCCTCAAACACAAAACTCATGTCCAATTGATCTATAGGATCAATTGACACACACAACAAAATATAAATTCGGAATTCCAACAAAATTGACACAAAAAGTACCATAACTTTCTCCATGGGTCTCCTATGAACACAAAACAAAGTCCTATGGGTACTACATACATATAGGTTGATTTTACATGATTAAATCTCAGATTTAGAAGCTATTTAAATGGGAAAATCTGAATTATACCTATTGGGAGATGGATTCCCAACGAAACCTCCAATTGAGATGAACTTGCTTCCAAATTGTAGATCCTTGCTCCTCTTTGTAGATCCTTGCTTCCTTCTTCTAGATTCTTGCTTCCTCCTTCTCTAATGGTAAATTGAGAAGAATATAGAATGAATTTGGTAGGGAATTGGATTGGGAATAGAGGGAATTTGGTAGTGGGAGAATTCTAGATCTAGATTTGGAATGAAATGAGAGGAGAGAGAAATTTCCCCCCCTCTTTAATAGGCCGGCCATAGCCCCTCCCCCAAGCAATTGTAAAATATCCAATGTACCCCTTGGGGCCTCTCATGAAGAAATAATTAAGGAAGGAAGCTTCTAGTCTAATCATTTAATTAATTTAATCCATCTTCTTAACTATGGGCTTTCTAAATGGGCCAAGTCTAACTAATTAATTCATGTTGGTCCATGGGTCCAAACTACACTAGTTGGGTCCACTAAAATAAGTCCAAAATAATTAAATAACATCCAACAATAATTAAATAATACAACAAAAATTATTTACCACGCACAATATTTATTTAAATAGGAAATTACTAAAATACCCTTTTTCCTAAAATGTGGTAGTGACATAAGGTCACAGTCTGGAAAAATATTTTCCAGTCAGGAAGGAGCAAAGTACATCTCTAAATAACAGTTCTATATTAATGATATAAACTATGTAGCAGTTCTAGATGGATATATACGAGAAGCATGTATAGGTACGAGAAATAAAAGAAATACTGGAAATGCTGTAAGTAAATGCAGGAGAAGAAATAATTTGTCCAAGAGCAAGAACCTATGACTAAGTGTATGAGTAATAGCTTTAACATGTGATCGGCTTGGGAACTTGATCAGGCTGGTTACATGTGATTAGCTATGATTCATGTAAGGTCCGGCTAACTGTTGGTTAGCTATGATGCATGTAGAGGTCAGGCTAATCATACGTAACAGCTATGAAGCATGTAAATGGTCAGGCCGCACCCGACGTGAGATGTGGGGTGAGCTATGATGCATGTAAAGTTGGGTATGATCACATATCTACACTAAAATACTCCCCACCCCCGACTGGTATAGTAGATCCAATCATGGTACGCTATGGCACGGGATTCCCTAGGGAGGTAGCAAATCTCCCCGGGTCTCAGTGTCTGTACATGCACAAGATAACAAGGAAACAAGTCTTGTACAAGCTACACCATGAATAAGGAATAACATCTCATGACGAGATCCGTGTATACCAATCCGTGTAACCAACGTGTCAAGAGCATGGATATCTACACTAGATACAGTGAACATAGGAGATATCATAAATTAGAAACTAATCAGAGAATGTACTCACCTTGGGTCCTTAGCTGTCAATACCAATGTCCTGTCCCAGAGTATCGTCTGGAGAATCCGACAGTCCTATAAACATATAATAGTATCACTTGTATCAGATGCTACACTAACACACAATAGAAATACACTGGCCTCAGGGCTATGCCAGGCATGGCTCTAGTCAACTAGGGTCATTTAGTAGGGATACGTATATAATACACATTTACACTCAGAGTATATATCAATAAAGACGTATATAATATATATGTAAGTGTCTATTAGTAATTGTACAAAATACGTATTTGTGTATATACATCAATAGATGTATATAAATATATATTTTTATACCAAAATATATATTTGTATATATATATCAATCAAAAAATTTATATATATATATAACTAATCAAAGAATGTATATAATGCCACCCTCCTCAAGGTGATCCCTAATGAAATAGCAGTTAGTTCCAATGGGTCCGGAGCAGTCCAAATAGCTAGAAACTATATAAAGAAGTTCAAGATCGGTGTTCGGCACGAAAATCGAGATAAGGATACCGAGTCCTCAATACATATAGAAACCTACCGGGGTTTAGCTAAGGTTAAGATTAACAAGTTAGCTAATAAGAGAAAATGGTCGATTGTTCGTTATTAAGGTAACACCTTAATTTAATGAAAATCATTTCAAATTTATTTTGAACAATAATTACAAATAAAAGTTTATTTATAAAAAATCTAGAATTTATGTAAAAGCCATCATATATTTTTATATCTATAGTAAAAATTGGTCACCAGCCCAAATAAACAAATTTTGATCTTATTTTTTATTATTGAAACTATATTTTTAATTAATAATATAAACCCCAAAATTATTATATTTTTGCATAACAAAAACCCTTTTAATTTACAACTAAACTAATTACATGAATTTACTAAACTAAATATATTTAATTACTAACTAATTACATATACTAAACTGATTATATATATTAAACTAATTATATATACTAAACTAATTATATATACTAATTAACTACTCTTAAAATTAACTAATACAGTGAACTGAACCAAAGAAAGAGGAAGAGGGAAAACGGAGAGGGAACTCACGATGGGGGTCTTCCGGCGTCGGCGGAGGAGTCTCGCCGGGGCAGGGCGTCGGCGGTCTAGCGATCGTCTCGGGCGGCGGCGGCGGTCGAAGCTCGAGAGCGGCGGCGTCGAACTCGACGGCGGCAGCGGAGCTCGACGACGGCTGGATCTCTTGTGGCGGCGAAGCTCCGGTGAGGAAAGCGGCGGCCGCTGCTCGACGGATCTGAGGCGGCCACGGCTCGACGCGGGTGAGGAGGTCCGAGGCGGCGGCGGT
The DNA here is from genome assembly GCA_036927795.1 of Iris macrosiphon. Lineage (NCBI taxonomy): Eukaryota > Viridiplantae > Streptophyta > Magnoliopsida > Asparagales > Iridaceae > Iris > Iris macrosiphon. The sequence goes on from JAYESA010000007.1 coordinate 155,692,672, forward strand.
GGAGTGTTCTGCTGTGGCGGCGGTCGACGGATCCGCTCGTCTCGTCGGCCACAGGCGCTCGACGCCGAGGAGGAGATCTCAGTCACCGGCGGCGGTCAAAATCTAGGTTAGGGTTTTGGGTTTGCTGTGTCGGGGTGGATCATGTCCGAGGCTGGACACGATGGTGGTGTTGTGGTATGGATGTGTCCAGATGGTGGATACGAGGATGATGTTTGCTGTGGTGGAGGTGGATGTGTCCGGGTGTGTCGGACACGAAAATCTGGTAGTAATGTTGTAACCGGACACAGGAAATGAATGGATACGATAGGACACCCGGGGTCGGACCCGAGGCCAACACGGCTGACACAGTAATGCTGGACACACGGACACGAGCACACAAAACAATGGTGATGGCTTGTTGGCTTGTGGAAATTTGTGAGGGCTAGCTAGGGTTTCTTGGGAATGGTGTGGTGAGAGTCTTTAAATAAGGAGAGAGGGTGTGGGATAAAGGGTGAGGATTGGCCCAAAATGAATGGCCCAGATTATATAAATGAGTTTTTCATGTGGGAAAAATGAGGGTGTGAATGGGAGACGGTAAACTGGTAAATTTAATAGAAAAATATAATTTAAGAAAATGTTTTAAGAGGCTTCTAAGGCTAACTGATTCTAAATTAGCTACTAATTAAACCCGTATTTCAAAACCCTAGAAAATATGTAATTTATTTATTTACTATCCCAAATGGATTTCAAAATTTATTATGAAAACAACTAGTCCTTTAAATAAATTTATTAAACTAATAATTTTATGATTTCAAGCCAATAAATATTCGAAGCTAGAGTATTATATATATATCATTATTTAATTTATAATAAATCGACATTAAGAAAAAATAATTTTTATAAAAGATTTTAAATCACCTTCTAAAATCAAACATTGTTCAAAATCTAATAAAAATTTCAAGGAGAAAATATTTTATAAACTTGATATTTAAAATAAATTAAAATTCTAATTATTTCGAAAATTTGGAAATCGGAGGTTACAAGTCTACCCACCTTAGAAAAATTTCGTCCTCAAAATTTAAGATCCTAAATAATTGCCTTTACTCATCATATTATTTCTATCAAATTTAAATTTCAAACCAAATAATCATGAAGTAATTCCATATTGCTATTTCATAACCTTTAAGAATTTATAACATCATATTCCTGAAAATCTTTAAGTTTAAAATCAAATTCAAATTTTTATCATAATCTCCTCCAAAATTTAAGTTCGTATCTAAATACTCAAGGATTTTAATATCCAATCCTCCAATTGAAATCCAATCAATGCATATTTATAAAATCGTATCCCAAAAATTTAAATTTTAACCACTAATCCATCAATCATCTTACTCCTCTAACTCAAATTCAATTGATGCTTATTCAAATCTAAATTCTTCTCCCGAGAATTGAATTCGACACCATTCCATTAACGATTTTATATCCCAATTTTCTTTTTTCTCAAATACTCAACGATACGATACTTTCAGAATCTTTAATATAAAATATAAAATTTCAATCTTGCAATCAAATAGATAAAATGATAATCTCTCAAATTTTCTCAATTTTTAATAATCAATTTAATCATATCAAGACCTTCCTAAAATTAATAAATCCTCAATTTTGCCCTGTGAATTTCTTAGCTCTCCATTTAAGTTAATGTTTATCCTCGAATTTCAATCATACCTCGATTTTCGTAAAATTAATGATCCATCAACTCCGTTATAACAACGCCTAAATTCTTTATTTAAATTAATGCTCATCCACAATTTAATCCTCTTGCCTCTTTTTTTCAGTCATAACCTTGTCATAGATCTTTGCTATGGTCAAAACCCTAATGATCATGGTTTAAAAACTCTACCTACAGCCATACAATTTAAGAAAAATATATAGGTCATGTATCTTTTGTCATGGTATTTCAGTCTCTGTTAAGGTGTACTACTAGTTATATCCTAACAAGAAAATCATGAATACGAACTACAGTATTAGGAAAATCAATCAATCGAAAGATGGAAGAAGGAATCATTAGGAGGGAAAGAAATAACCTGCTAACATATTACTTGTAGTATCTACTATCTCAAACAAACACTTAACTCTAGCACATTCACTAACTAATTTTCTATTCCTGTACACTGGTACCCATCTCCACTAATCATTAATCCATAAGATCCATGAATATATCTATATTGCACACACCTGTCTATTAATGCCAAAATCTGATGCCAAGAATCTCTAATATAACCATGATTCAATAATGCATCCAAGTTGATACCTCTATCTTTTTAGTACCATACCCGCCGTTAGTTTCCGTTCCTACTACAATTGTTCATACTAGTCGTTCTTATCACTCAAATATACGTCAAGCGCAACACCATACTAAATACTGCTCTTTCTAATATAATTTTAGATGGACACCCAAGTCAGTCTACGGTGCCATCTCAATCATGCTCAAGTCACCAGATCCTTACACATGTATATCATCTACTCATATATTAATATTCATATCTCTCATCTACCATAAAATTAATCCTCAAAATAATCGTCAAGGTTTAACTTCTCGATCAACTTAAAATAAATTGTATATACTTCCTCAAAATCAGATATCAACATCGAAATAAAATTTAATCACTCCAAAAATCTTTGTAGCCTTAACCATGTTTATTGAATTCATATTTGAAACCCTCAAAAATTTAATGACGTAATCTCAACTCCTCAATTATTCTAAAAATAAAATTTTATTTCCACCTTTTAATTTATAACTCCACAAATGTACATATCAGTGCTCACGGTCTCTGATACTCAAGGTGCCCTCAATGCATCTAGTGTCTATAACTGTGTACTAAAATTGTACTGCCTGAATCACTTGCACCATTATCTCCAATGATCAAAGTTATCATCACCTGTAATTTCTTTCATGATTTCAATTTATGTTAACTGGTATATCATCCAATTATCGTCACACAGAGTGCTTACTGTTATTATCATCATTCTCGACAAATCCTCGTTATAGAATCATTAGTACCCTTGGTATGATATCACAAGCTTCATTGTTGTATCATCTCCTCAACTTATTAGAACTCATGATTAGTTGTACCTTTTATAACACTCATATTTCTTATTCTCATGGGCAAGTATATGGTTCATCATCTCGATTATTGTGTAGGTATTTCCTTTTAACCTTTTATAGCCTGTTAAAGTGGTCTGTGATACGCTTCACCATCTTCATTACCAATTCCGATATTTCTCTACTCATGACACCTTATTAACTCTTTATGCATATATATTTCTTTACCTTTAACACGCCCGATATCAATCATCAGATTGAACGTTATGCTCCATTAATCCTTAACACAATTCCTTGATACCTAATTGTTTACATAGATCACTCAATTACATAACCATGATTTTCCAGGACGGGTAATTGGCTCTGATACTAACTCTGAGAACTATCACTGATACTCTATACTCTCCTCTTTCTATAATACCAATACTAATTATAATAACACCTATCATAGAACTATTGCTACAAGGTACTATGCTATGGGTATCTCTAGATTAATGCCTAATGCTCCCATGTCCAACTAAGAAACACTTACAAACTCACAAGTCACACTCAGTCAACACTAATACAAGACACAAACAAAATTGCAAGTCACTAATTATCACACTAACAAGGATCCTTAAAGAAATAAGGCTCAAAAGAACTGGGTTAAGGACTGAAGGTATCTTTACTGCTAGTAAAGAAAAGAAGCGATGGAACAAAGTCCTGGAATAACAAAAATGGATAAGTCTTGAGATGATACTTTAAGAACCAATTTAAGATACAACCTGATAATCATACACGTCTATCCGAAATCATGACACTCAGAATCCTCGCCATGCCAGTAAGTATAGATGCGATAAACGACAGGTTCCGTAACTAAGATATGCAACTCTACAATCATGTCATCTAGAATCTTCGCCACGCCAACCGGTATGGCTGCGAGAGACTCTAAGTTTTATAACTATAGTATGTACATCCAAGTCAGGTTCCTACGTTCTCGTTACCACAGCTAATATGGCTGCGATAAACTCTAGGGTCCATAACCAAAGCAGATATTTTACCTTCCTCGCTGTCCTCATCAACATATGTCATCAGATGACACCGTAAATTTTAGCCCGTAAAATTTATCTCGATATGAAATCAACTCAACAACGATACCAAGAATTTAATTTAATAACTGATCAATAAGGATCAAGTTCAATAACAACAAGCGAGAGTAGACGGGAACAAGGGGGAGGGATTTAAATTGGAATTTATAATGAGATTCTCAAGGGTCGTCCCAGGAATCTCTCTAATAATTTGTGATTGAGTATCCTCTCTCATCCTAGTATCTTATGTCCTATATTCTATCGCAGGCATGTAGTAGTACAACTAAGACGTTGCCCTACTACGACATCGCACAACTAGTGAAGTCTGACCTGCATGGGCCACCACTAAAAACGTGTCACGACCCGCACCCAGTTTAGGGACACGAGTGCGTGGGTACGTCCAGCCTACGCCGCAGCATCGGCGATAGAACGCTGTCTAGGTCATGTAACTATCTAATCAAACTCACGTGAATACCCAACTCCATAAGGAGACGTGGATATCATAAAATAATGCTAGAAATACTCAATCACATAAACTAAAGCACGATGAGATATCAAGGCAAGCAAGAAATACAAGACAAGTCTAACGACTAAATAATCATACCTGTAATCATTAACTTTCAATCCCCAAGTGTGTCAGAAACCAGTCTACTAAGGTCACAGTCTGGAAAAATATTTTTCAGTCAGGAAGGAGCAAAGTACATCTCTAAATAGCAGTTCTATATTAATGATATAAACTATGTAGCAGTTCTAGATGGAAATATACGAGAAGCATGTATAGGTACAAGAAATAAAAGAAATACTGGAAATGCTGTAAGTAAATGCAGGAGAAGAAACAATATGTCCAAGAGCAAGAACCTATGACTAAGTGTATGAGTACTAGCTTTAACATGTAATCGGCTTGGGAACTTGATCAGGCTGGTTACATGTGATTAGCTATGATTCATGTAAGGTCAGGCTAACCGTTGGTTAGCTATGATGCATGTAGAGGTCAGGCTAATCACACGTAACAGCTATGAAGCATGTAAATGGTCAGGCCGCACCCGACGTGAGATGTGGGGTGAGCTATGATGCATGTAAAGTTGGGTATGATCACATATCTACACTAAAATACTCCCCACCCCCGACTGGTATAGTAGATCCAATCATGGTACGCTATGGCACGGGATTCCCTAGGGAGGTAGCAAATCTCCCCGGGTCTCAGTGTCTGTACATGCACAAGATAACAAGGAAACAAGTCTTGTACAAGCTACACCATGAATAAGGAATAACATCTCATGACGAGATCCGTGTATACCAATCCGTGTAACCAACGTGGCAAGAGCATGGATATCTACACTAGATACAGTGAACATAGAAGATATCATAAATTAGAAACTAATCAGATAATGTACTCGCCTTGGGTCCTTAGCTGTCAATACCAATGTCCTGTCCCAGAGTATCGTCTGGAGAATCCGACAGTCCTATAAACATATAATAGTATCACTTGTATCAGATGCTACACTAACACACAATAGAAATACACTGGCCTCAGGGCTATGCCAGGCATGGCTCTAGTCAACTAGGGTCATTTAGTAGGGATACGTATATAATACACATTTACACTCAGAGTATATACCAATAAAGATGTATATAATATATATATATAAGTATCTATTAGTAATTGTACAAAATATGTATTTGTGTATATACATCAATAGATGTATATAAATATATATTTTTATACCAAAATACATATTTGTATATATATATCAATCAAATATTATATATATATATATAACTAATCAAAGAATGTATATAATGCCACCCTCCTCAAGGTGATCCCTAATGAAATAGCAGTTAGTTCCAATGGGTCCGGAGCAGTCCAAATAGCTAGAAACTATATAAAGAAGTTCAAGATCGGTGTTCGGCACGAAAATCGAGATAAAGATACCGAGTCCTCAATACATATAGAAACCTACCGGGGTTTAGCTAAGGTTAAGATTAACAAGTTAGCTAATAAGAGAAAATGGTCGATTGTTCATTATTAAGGTAACACCTTAATTTAATGAAAATCATTTCGAATTTATTTGGAACAATAATTACAAATAAAAGTTTATTTATAAAAAATCTAGAATTTATGTAAAAGTCATCATATATTTTTATATCTATAGTAAAAATTGGTCACCAGCCCAAATAAACAAATTTTGATCTTATTTTTTATTATTGAAACTATATTTTTAATTAATAATATAAACCCCAAAATTATTATATTTTTGCATAACAAAAACCCTTTTAATTTACAACTAAACTAATTACATGAATTTACTAAACTAAATATATTTAATTACTAACTAATTACATATACTAAACTGATTATATATATTAAACTAATTATATATACTAAACTAATTATATATATACTAATTAACTACTCTTAAAATTAACTAATACAGTGAACTGAACCAAAGAAAGAGGAAGAGGGAAAACGGAGAGGGAACTCACGATGGGGGTCTTCCGGCGTCGGCGGAGGAGTCTCGCCGGGGCAGGGCGTCGGCGGTCTAGCGATCGTCTCGGGCGACGGCGGTCGAAGCTCGAGAGCGGCAGCGTCGAACTCGGTGGCGGCAGCGGAGCTCGACGACGGCTGGATCTCTTGTGGCGGCGAAGCTCCGGTGAGGAAAGCGGCGGCCACGGCTCGACGGATCTGAGGCGGCCACGGCTCGACGCGGGTGAGGAGGTCTGAGGCGACGGCGGTGGAGTATTCTGCTGTGGCGGCGATCGACGGATCCGCTCGTCTCGTCGGCCACAGGCGCTCGACGTCGAGGAGGAGATCTCAGTCACCGGCGGCGGTCGAAATCTAGGTTAGGGTTTTGGGTTTGCTGTGTCGGGGTGGATCGTGTCCGAGGCTGGACACGATGGTGGTGTTGTGGTATGGATGTGTCCAGATGGTGGACACGAGGATGATGTTTGCTGTGGTGGAGGTGGATGTGTCCGGGTGTGTCGGACACAAAAATCTGGTTGTAATGTTGTAACCGGACACAGGAAATGAATGGATACGATAGGACACCCGGGGTCGGACCCGAGGCCAACAAGGCTGACACGGTAATGCTGGACACACGGACACGAGCACACAAAACAATGGTGATGGCTTGTTGGCTTGTGGAAATTTGTGAGGGCTAGCTAGGATTTCTTGGGAATGGTGTGGTGAGAGTCTTTAAATAAGGAGAGAGGATGTGGGATAAAGGGTGAGGATTGGCCCAAAATGAATAGCCCAGATTATATAAATTAGTTTTTCATGTGGGAAAAATGAGGGTGTGAATGGGAGACGGTAAACTGATAAATTTAATAGAAAAATATAATTTAAGAAAATATTTTAAGAGGCTTCTAAGGCTAACTGATTCCAAATTAGCTACTAATTAAACCCGTATTTCAAAACCCTAGAAAATATGTAATTTATTTATTTACTATCCCAAATGGATTTCAAAATTTATTATGAAAACAACTAGTCCTTTAAATAATTTTATTAAACAAATAATTTTATAATTTCAAGCCAATAAATATTCGAAGCTAGAGTATTATATATATATCATTATTTAATTTATAATAAATCGTCATTTAGGAAAAAATGATTTTTATAAAGGATTTTAAATCACCTTCTAAAATCAAACATTGTTCAAAATCTAATAAAAATTTCAAGGAGAAAATATTTTATAAACTTGATATTTAAAATAAATTAAAATTCTAATTATTTCGGAAATTTAGAAATTGGAGGTTACACAAATCACTCTCCAAGTGAATATTTCGAACATGGATTCACGTCCATATTACCTCTGAACTGTTGTCCAAATATTTTATCCCCAACAGAGTTTGCCATGTCCAAGTGACCTCTGAGCGAACCTCCCAGGTTGTTGCTATCAATCAGTTCACGTCCATATTACCTCTGAACTACATCCCACCACTTTCTCCAGCAGAGTAAATTTATAACCACAAAAATGGTCACTTCCATATTGGCTCTTTTCTGTTTTTCTTTATCTCCACCGAGTCATATCTTACCACGTCCATATTACCTCTGAGTAAGATATTTCCAGAATTTTTCCATGTCCATATTACCACTGAGTAAAGTTTTTCTCGACTTCCTACTATCACGTTCGCATAACCCCTGGTAGTACTAGTCTTTTCAGCTTATTATCTGTACTTAAGGTACGCCATGGGTAATAAGTCCACATCCCGGATGTACAAATCCCTGGATCTTCATCCCTAGCAAGAGCCAAATTCTTGAGGCCATCATTCGTATCCAAGAGTCCCAAGTATGCAATGGACAATGGATCCTCAAAATCTTCCTAGCGGAGCAATCCTTAGGTCTACTTGCATACTCCCGCAGTGACTATTTAAACCAATCTCGTTAGACGCTAGCCACGCTCAGATTTGCCTCTGAGCTATCGTTGTAGAAGCATAAAAAATACGCTAGGAGGATCTACGGAGCCTCTTGATGCAGAGCAGCGTAAACAGAGGCCTTCAGAGCCATCAAGCGTGCAACAGAGCTTTTTCCGCTAAAACACAGCATGAAGAATAAGCTCAAAGGACCATCCGCGTAAGTGCAGTACGTCCAGGCCGCTTCAGCGTAAAACAGGGTTCTTCATCGCCTCCTTAGCGTAAAACTCATCCGCTCTCAAAGCAGCGTTAAAGCGTACGAGGAACGCTTCGTCTTCCCCAAAATGAACCTATCAAGTCACGCAGTGAATCTGACCTCTGACTCCTGATAAAAAGTGTTGTACGGCTACCCAGACGACGGCTGGAAACGATGGCAGACCCCTCGGGACGCGCCCCACAGTATGATGGCGGATCTTTGCATTTAATGCAGAGGATTTGGTTAAAACATCACTGAACCGTCATTTACTGAAGTCCCCTCAGCGTAAACCGCTCTTTCGCGTACAAGGGAATACGCTTCCTTGTTTTACATAGGCAAACATGAGCTATTTTATGCTCTGCAGTAGACAAACCGCCTGCCACGTCAAAAGTTGCACTTCGTACGGGACTCGAGGCACTTCGTACGGGACTCGAGGCACGTCTTCACGTCTAATTGCACAGAGCGGTGACAGTTTCTCTTAAGGCACGTCTCTGCGACGGATGCACAGAAGGGCTGCAGACCTTCAAAACACGCATCCGCATTTAATGCATAAGATGGTGGCAAATCTCTGCAAGAGATTTAATTATATCTTCAAAAGCCGTAATTCTGGCTAAGACGTCCACATCAGCACTCTGGCACGGTACGCAGCGGCTTCTACGCCCATTCAGGATCTGTACTCACGCGGCTTCTACGCCCACTCAGTCTCTACGACCACTCGGCCTCTACGACCATTCGGCTTCTATGCCTATTCGGCTTCTACGCCTGTTCGGCTTCTACGCCTGTTCGGCTTCTATGCCTATTCGGCTTCTACGCCAGGGTGACAGTCATTTGGCTTCTACGCCAACCTCTTCTACACAAGGGATACCTACCTAAGTGGCTTCTACGTCGTGATCTTCGCAGCAGATATACGCATTTTGTCCCCTTAGTTGGACACGCATCACATGCTCACTCAAAAGGTCATCTATACGCAGGCATTGATTATTTTAACCGTTGTATAAAAGGGTGATGTACTTCCCACTCCTCGATTTTTATACCGACGGAGTGGTCACTGTCATCAAAACTCTATAAATAGAGACCCCTATCAATAGGGAACAAGGTCGACAAATTGGAGGGTCAAAAAATTGGTCAAGAAAACCAATACCAAATCAAAAGGTCAAGAGAGAGAGAGACCGGAGCTCAGGCAAAGAGCAGGGAACGACGACTTTGGCATCGTGCATCCACCCTCTCTTGCAACCTTCGAAGCTGCTACCTGTCTTCCACGGCACTTCTTCAACATCGTGTGGTCCAAGGGCTAAAGTGATCGACTGCAGATCAGACACCTATAGCAATTTATACCCAGATTAAATAAATTGTACTCCCACATTCTCGTATAGGATTAAATTGTACAAGTTTATTTGTAAACCAAAGGGCGTGGGTTTCGCATAAACCCTGTCATTGAAATACACTTTTATTCTTTCGTTTAATACCACAAACAATCGTCACATCAATCCTCCCAGCAGAGCGGTCCTCGGGTCTATCTTTATGTTAGGATAGACCACACTCAACGAATCACTCCTCAATGAGTTTTTCAGACATGGGTTCACGTCCATATTACCTCTGAACTGCTGTCATACTATTTCTCTCAGGCTGAGTTTGTCATGTCCATATTACCTCTGAGCAAACCTTTCTGGTTCGGCTATCGATTATTATGTCCATATTACCTCTGATATCAGTTGTCATCCCAACTTAGCACCCATACTTAACTCTAAGTACGCCAGTGGTGTTAGGTCCACAAAAACTGCCATGTCCATATTACCTCTGGCAGGGCTTGTCTTAAACTTATTACTTGTACTCTCGTGTGCAAGAAGTAATAGGTCCAAAAAAAAAATCTCGGTGGGATGCCCGCAATGGAAACAAGTCCACATTACCTCTCAACAGGAATACGTCTTTCCACTATCCCCACAGAGTCATATGTTACAGCGTTCATATTACCTCTGTCAGGACTTGTCTCAAACCTATTACTTGTACTAACGTGCACAAAAAAGTGATAGGTCCACAAAAATCCTCCAGCAGGATATCTTTACTACCCATAAAACCTATCACCTCTGATAGGGCTTGTTTCGAACTTATTATTTGCACTCAACATACGCAACAAATAATAGGTCCACCAAGGATCCTCCAGTGGGATGTCCTCAATAAATACGGTATTGTACTACATCCATATTACCTCTGGTACGATATCCAAAGTTCACACAAACGATCGTAAAGAAATATAGGGCCCTTATGTGATTGAAATAACATTCTCAAATGGCACTTACAGATTAGCCAAGCCTAATAAAGATTTGATAATGGCTCCTATCAACGGCAAATTCCTGAAGAAGTATTATGCTTGATCTTCTTTGCTTAATGGAGTATGATAAAGATTTCATTCTAATGATACTACGTACAAAGGTTAGCTGAATCATATTCTATCAGGTTCATACGACCTCTGAATAGATATGCTTAACTAATTTGAAAACCTATCATGTTCATATTACCTCTGATAGTGTTTTGTATACAAATTTAGTTGGATTATATTCTATCAGGTTCATATTACCTCTGAATAGATTTATATTCAACTAAACCTTATCGAAAGTATATCATGTTCATATTACCTCTGATATCACTTTCAACTTAGCCTATCATTTATATTCAAAAGTGATAGGTCCATAAAGTTAAAAAATGTATCTTTATTATCTCTGGAAATAGCAAATTACAAAAGGAGCAAAAAGTATATCATTGGGGAGGAGCAGTTAAATCACGGATCTGTTGCGCCAAAGCCGCCATCCTCTCATTCCTGGAGTTCAAGATGTTAGTACGAGCCCGCTCCAGTCTTGCTTCATCATTGCTCAAGAGAGATAGTTCAGACAGAGAATCAACAAAACTTGCGTAGATGACACTCGCATGTGTCAAGTTCTGTTGAGATGTCTTTACTTGGCCCTCAAATACATCACGAACTACCAATGCCTTGAGAAGCCTCTTCCTTGTCTGAGCAAGTTCAGCTTCCAATTCTTGAACCCTCACTTCGTATCCCTCACATTCTGTACAGTACTTGGCCAGCTGAGAAGTACTCTCCACCAATACTGCTTGCTCTTTCTCCATCTCTTGTTGTTGTTCCTGGATGGATCTGTTTAAAGATTCAGTCTGCTGAGCAAGTTCCGCAGTTAGGGAGTCATACTCAGCCTGAACCAAGTCATTGATGCTGCCTCGAAATATTTGCAAATATTCGTTAATGGGTTGTTCTAAACTATTAACTATTTGCTCTAGTGCATCAGCTCTTTTAACGTTATTAAAATTTCTAATCGGCGCTATAGTGAACTTGGAGGACGTCTTCAGAGCATCAAAGCCTAGATTCTTCTCCAGCACCATGGATATAAATTCTTTCAAAGTGACGTAGAATATGCTAGTGTATTGTTCAACTAGCATGGCAAATCTCGAATGGACGCTGAGAGTGGCCGCAATATCGATAAATCTTTTTTCCGGAAGAACTGTAGAGAATGTTGCCACAGTCGTTGCTTCAACAGATGGTGCGACAAAAGAAGAGATACCAATAATGGTTGGAGTTGCTGGCATGCTTAACGAAGGAGGCACGGTCGAGATGGTGGGTTCATCCTCCGATGATGTTGTCTGAACTACTACTGGCGGGATGACACCCGAGAATGTTGTGGATGAAAGATCGACAGTTTTAAAGTATGCTTCGTCGACATCAGGCGCCGCCGTTTCATTAGCTGGATCCGCAACAAAATCAGAAGTTGTGTCAACTCCGCCCTCCCCAGAGATGTCTTCGCCTGAAAATAAGATAAGAGAAAGTTAATATCAAATTGATGTTAATTTTCGTAAAAAAAGTGTGAAGACAACATTTACCCATGGCCGATGGTATGTATGTGGCGTCTACAGCCTGTATAGCTAAATCATTTTTTAATGATTCTAAACAAGCTGTCATACCAGGAGACGAGGGTATACCAACTGACGCTTGAGGTTCGTCATCCCAGTCGTCACCCAGATCCACTCGAGGTTCATCGGGTGGAATCTCGCTTGAGATACTTACAGACGAAGGAGGGGCTAGTCTCATTATTTGTTTTGGTAAAGGTATATTGATTCTTATTATGCTCGGCCTCGAAGGCGATCTAGAAGCACTACTAGTAACGGTGGTAGCGGCAGCAATCACGGACAAAAAATCTCCAGTACTGTCAGCTGGAACTGTGGAGGTTCCCTCTCTAAAAGACGAAGGACCCCTGATCAAAGAATCATCCCCAACAGGGGAAAGAATAGGCTCACTCCTAGAGGCCCCCTTGGTGGAAGTCCTTTTAGGACCTCCGGTAGTCAGCTTCTTCTTGCGGGGGGGAGGCTCTTTCGGAGTGAAAGCCTTTCGTTTACTAGAGATTATGAGAGGCTCTACTGGCGGAGCTATTACGCCTCTCGGTAAAATCAACAAATAATTATCTACACCGGTGGTTTTATCACCTTCATCAGAGGAGACATATGGTATCTCCTCTCTCCCAGTGGACCTATGTGAGGGCATCCTAAAACTTCTATAAACATCAAAATCACGATGGAAGGTATTGATGGACACATAAAACTGCGCGTACGAGTGAAGAATACGCAGCTCCGTGGAGAGAGAAGTCGCGGGCACAGCAAAGGTTGCTCCAGTACAACCCATTATGAAGTACCACCATTCTTTAGCTCCATCAATAAGTCCACCTTTAAACTTGAAGCTGGTGATGGGATTCCCCACGTGCAACTGATCATACCCAAATTGCCTAGCAAAACGGCTAGGCAGATAAGGCTCCAAATAGTAGTGGTCCTCACTTCTGTACAGCCGATGGGAAGGTCTAATTCAGACCAACCAGTAAAAGACTTCAGGAGAAAGAATAGTCTTCCCCTGACCTGCATCCTGAAGTTTTGTCCCCTATTGATTGATATGAATGGGGGGGACGATTTTGAAGAACTTCCAACTATGGGCAAAATTTAGTGCTAGCCAACAGTCTATGACGCTAGTCACATTCCAAGAAGAATTCATGTAATAAAAAAGAAAGTTATTGCCCAAACTATTGGTCGACCCGGGAGGCATCACTCTGGTGTTATGAAGGATAACCATCCCATCAGATATAAGAATGGCAATTCCACTATGGGATATCCTTCACGTCGTGTATCATCAGCCAGCAGTCCCTCAGTAATGGCCCTTAGGCCAGCTTGAATCCTGCACACCATGGCAGGGAGCAGGCCCAATCTTGCTCCAAATACCAAGTGCACTGCGGGCCATAAGGTATTGCGATAAATGCGATCCGCAGACGTGATACTAGGCACCACCCATCGGCGTAGCCAAACAGAAAGGAAGCCAGCCAGTTGAGCTTCTCTTGACAAAGGCTTTCGGCAATGCCTCATATAGCTGTAGGCTTTGGTTCCTGCAGGATAACCCCCTATCTCTTCATTGAGAACACAATCTTGAGCCCCCGCATCTTCAATAAGATCGTCGATTATGTTGGCATTGAGAATGCTCAAGGGTTTATCTCTGCTATCTACAACCTTGTCCTGTTTGTCATTTCTAGCCTGATGGAAGAAGAGGTAGGAAACCCATTTGTTGATATAGGCTAAATCAGAGGGCTCCTTGTAGAAGTCGGTGCATGTAAGGTAGTGGCTCATCAGCTCTTGGTACACTGCCACTGCTCGAGGGTGGGTATCCTTCAGCTCCCTATTTGTCGGAACGTACTCTTCATAAGGAGTGTCTCCCATTGGCAGCTTTGAGATGTCTGCCATCTGATGAAGTGCCAGGCCCAACTCACCTAGCGGAGTGGCAAAAGTCCCAGTGAGCGAGTTATATCGCTCCATCAAAGATAAGAAAAAGTTAGGGTTGAGAGGCAGCCCAACACTAGTGGCACTCACAGCCGCAAACAAGTCAATACTTTCCAGCTCCATCTGAAAGTGCTTCAGGGCCCATGCAGTTAAACTGGCCCATCGAAGATTCTGGGGGCTAAGCCATCCACTGGTGCGAGGGTTAAACTTGGGGTATACTCCTCCCTGCCCCATGAAGTCATTGTAGAAAGTTGTTATTTGAAGCGGCTGGATCAGTGAAGTGTCTTCACTCGGGACACTGTCCGACAGTAATCCTCTGAAGGGCATGACAGGGCCTGAGGGACTACTTACAAAGGATCCTCGGTTTATTCCTTTCCTATAAAAGATCTTTCCTGGCTGCCCATGAAGATCAGGAGTCAGAGTCTATACCAACTTTCTTGGATAAGTGGCATGGAAGAATGCAAAGATAGGGTAATCTCTGGGTATCTTTGGCAGAAACAGGATCGTGCCCTCAGCAGAAAATACCCAATCTTCCTTCTTGGGCTTCGTCTGGGATTGCTTATCGATCACATCCCCAAATAAGAAAGCTGGTTTATTATACTCAGTCCCATCTATGTATGTCAGGGGCTTCCCACTGATCATACTCAGCAACATTCGTTCTCCTTGGGCTGAGATCAGAGTTTCCCTTTCTTGAGGATACTCGTTTCCAGATATGGGGAATGTCACATGGGACAAGTCCTCCAGATAGTTGGAATTCAGCATTCCAGCAGCAGAGCCCATCACTTCAGCCAGAGGGAGAATCTGTAGGTCCACTGCAAGAAGCAAGAAAATAAGTCAGTTTTACGCTAAACGCTACACTCTTGCAGTATACGCCAAAACTTGACAGTCTGAGTTTTTATGCCAGACTGCAAAAATTTGACTTTTTATGCTGGAATTTACTTCTAATGCGTAAATAATCAAAGTTTGCAGTATACGCCAAAACCTAACAGTCTGAGCTTTTACGCCATATTGCAAAAATTTGAGTTTTACGCTGGAATTTACCTCCAGTGCGTAAAACACAAGGTTTGCAGTATATGCCAAATTTTGACAGTCTGAGTTTTATGCTTGACTGCAAAAATATAGAGTTTTACGCTGACACATTAAGAATGTGGGCGTATTGGCGCATACACGTACAACGTGTGCGAAGGATTTTCTCCTCTCGAAGTCTTTACCTGTGATGCCCGAAGCGCAGCTAGATGGCGGAACACTTCGTTCAGAACGAGGCTCGCTTGGCCTAGTAGGAGTCGCTCGTGCTTGAGCAAAGGAGTGAGATAAGGAAGCGACTTTCTTTCCCTTAGCCGCGGAGGCCTATTTTGGTGCCATGGCGAATCTGAGTTCTCAGAAAAGAGACGAAGATGAAGAGTTATCAGAAGAGACGAAGGGTTTTGCAGAGATAGATGAAGGATTTTTCTCTCTCACGACCTAGGGCTATTTATAGAGTTCAGATAACTCTTCGAATCCTTAACCGAATCCGATCTTATCTGATCAGTTATGATTTGGGACCACGTCAGCCGATTATTTGAAAAGGAAGGCGGACAGTCATGCTGCATAACGGATCCATGATTTTACGCACAGAGCAAGGATCCACTATTTTACGCTCAGAAGCTACAGATCTATTATTTTACGCTCAGAAGCTACAGATCTACGATTTACGCTCAGAATCTTTTACACTCAGAAGCTACAGATCTACGGTTTTACACTCAGAAGCTACAGATCTACGATTTTACGCTCAGAAGCTACAGATCTACGATTTTTCGCTCAGATGCTACGGATCTCTGATTTTACGCGCATCTTAAATTACGCGGGACAGATCAGTTAGCAGGATACGCGTATATCTGGATAATTCGGGTCTTACACTTGAAGAAAGCCAATTACAAGGGTTTGCACAGAAAATGCTCCTTTTTGTTACAAAACATTGCAAGTGCCAAAAATACAGATGTCAGCATTTGCAAACAAGACGACGAGTATTCAGTAAACTTCTCCTCTTCTTCAGGCAGGAGGACTTCATCAGACGAAGGGTCAAGGAGTTCCCTAAAAATGTCCGTCTACATTGAAGATGACTCTTCTTCCTTGGCCATTGAAAGTTCATTCGAAGCCTAGCCAGAATCCTTTACATCTAGGTTCAAGTATGGCCTGTTCGACAGACATTTTTTACCCTGTTTCGAGAAACTTTTGGAAGGCCATTCTTGAAGATGATGTTCTGAATAAAAATTCTTCGTATCGAAGAAGTGACAGTTCAAAATTCTATGTGACTCCTCGTCCAAAAATAGCATAACAATTGGATTTTCAAGACAATTTAATGCTGAAGAGTTTTTACGCATATTCCTCTATGCGTAAAAGTCGGAGCGTGACGGGAAGCATATTTGTCAGAATCAGCGTAAAAAATTACTCAAGCATGCTGAAGCTGCATATTATCAGACTTCCTCACAGCAATATGGCAAAGCAAAGAGGCGTACAAGAAGAGAAGTTTATTAGTCATGATTACATATGATGGAAATCTATTTTATAAAGGATTTTTCATTAATATTCAAGATCATGATTACATATGATGGAGATCCATTTTACAAATAATTTTTCATTAATATTCAAGATCAAGACGGGAATCTATTACGCTAGGTTCTCATCTGATGGAGATCTTCAGTTCTTCTTCTACGGCACTTCTTCGGCTTCTTCGGCCGATGAACAAGAAAATAGTTAATGGCGGGAGGATACAGAACTGGGCTTGTTTAAATTATTCAAGCCCTCCTCCATACGTCATTGGAGGCCATGCTCAGACTTGTGTTAGGGATTCAGACCCAACACAATACTGGAAGACACGGCCAAGCTGCCCACCAGGGTCCAGTTTTATAATAGGGGAAAATACAGCTAGCAAGCTGTGTGGTCTAATGCGACCATTCCGCTCTCTTTGACGAATCGTCATATAAAATTGCTGATTATCTCGAGCAAAGAAAGCTATGATATCCTTCCATGGTCCATCGTTGCAGAGGATATTTGCTCGAAGATACCTCTTTTTACGGCTCCTTACATGCTGGAAGAGCATAATATTCTTCTTCCTCAGTGCAGCCCAATGAATCTCAGTGGATATCTTTGTAGTGAAGGGAGTATAGAAAAAAAAGTTTACTTGCTTGCCTTTATATAGGCAAAAGAGAACACACAGAATCCCAACAACTACTTAAATATCACCAAAAAATCAGCCCCGAAGAACGAGTCAAATTTGACCACTTCATGCTTCATTCAAAGTATTTTAAATTACGAGAAATTTGAAAACTTTGAAGGAGGTCTTGTAGAAGCATAAAATATGCTGGAGAATTGTACGCGTATTATACAGTCAAAACCCAACATGCATGAAGTTCGCGTAAAACAGCGCTTCAAGGCTGTGTAGCGTAAAACATGGTTTCAGAATTGCTCGCGTAAAACAGAGCTTCAGCGCTGTGTGGTGTAAAATATGACTTCAGAAGCTATTGGCGTAAAGAAGAGCTTCAAAGCTGCCCGCGTAAAGTAGCACTTCAAGGCTGTTTTGGCTAAAAGGTTGCTATACATCCCCCAGCGTAAAATACGTTTGTTTTTAATGCAACATAAAGTCATACGAGGAACTCTTCGTATTCCTCGGATGAATCTGTCAGACAAAACAGTGAACCTGACTCCTGACAAAAGTACTGCACGACGATCGAGAGGACGGCTATGATGATGATTTTGCACAGAGACCCAGACTGTCATTTAGTGACATATCCTTGATATAAGTCATTTTTACGCATTCAAGGAATACGCTGCCTATTCTACACAGGCAGAGATGAGTCTTTACATTCAAGATGAGACGAAATCAGACGCCACGTCAAAATTTATTTTTCGTACAAAGCTCGAGGCATATCTCAACATTTAATACACGAGATTGAGGCATATCTCTGCATTTAATGCACGAGACGGGGGCAGATCTCTGCATTTAATGCACGATATCTGGTTCTATTTTTAAAATGACTGGGAGAGCTAAAACTGTGACTAATACGCTCACATCACCATCCTTATATTTTACGCCAACCAGGCTATTTTTAACAATAGGAGTACGTCGTATGCTATCTCCTCGAAATACGCCAACTTAGGCTATATTTGCAAAGTTACGTGATAAGGCTATTTAGCCCAGAATACGCTCAAGACCTCAGTCAGGAAGGATAACTGGCTATTTTTATGCTGGTTATCTATTATTCGTGCAACATCAAGTTTTACGCAGAATTTGGCTTTTACGCCACCAAGACAGTTATTTGGCTTTTACGCCAACAAGACAGCTATTTGGCTTTTACGCCAACATGACAGCTATTTGGCTTTTATGCCAACAAGGCAGGTATTTGACTTTTACGCCAACAAGACAGCTATTTGGCTTTTACGCCAACAAGATAGCTATTTGGCTTTTACGCCAACGAGACAGTTATTTGGCTTTTACGCCAACCATCTCTACGTGAGGGGCAGTTACCTACGTGGCTTGCATGTCATGATCCTCGAGAAGCAGTTATACGTGTTACCTCATAATGGGACACGTGTCATATGCGGATTCAGAAGATCATTCAAACGTGGGTAGCAGTTTTTATAACCATCGCGTAAAAGATGTCACTTCCTTCACAGTTTGGTTTCTACGCCAACTGGACAGTTATTGTGACTGATCTCTATAAATAGAGACCCCTAATCACAGGGTAAGGAGATAGAATCGAAAGAGGAGCAGAGAGCACAGACAGAGAGTGTCGATTGACAACTTCGACAATGCGAATTCAATCCCACTTGCAACCTTTGAAGCTTCTTATTCTTTTACAGTACTTCTTCATCATCATGTGGTCCAAGGGACAAAGTGATCAACCGCAGATCAGAATCCTATAGCAATTTTTCTCCAGAATTATTTTTTTTGTACTTAACATCCTCGTATAGGATTAATTGTACTCTTTTTTTTCTTGTTTGTAAACAAAGAAAGGGTTTCGTATAAACCTAGTTTTATTCTTTTGTTTATCATCAAACATACTCGATCTCCATTATCACATTCCCCAGAATCTAAATATTGTACTTAGATCTTCTGCCTAGGATTTTGTTGTACTTTTTTTTTTGTTCAACCGAATTCTTTTAACATATGTAATGGCAAACATCAGCAGATCTTACGGTACATAGATAATAGTTAATAACCCCAAATAGAAAGTTCTTCAAACGGAAATAATGTAATATGGAATGGAGGGAATACATGGAGACATGATGATCAAGTAGTAATAGCCAAATCCAATCATTCATGAGGAGGCCAGAGACTTGTCAAGGACACACAACGAGGTTGTTAATGACATTCCTTACATAGAATGTAAGAGGAGCCAACTCTATTGGCCGTTGGAAGGAGATTAAGTTAGCAACGAAAAGGACTAATAGCTCAATTACCTCGATAATTGAGAGTAAAATAAAATTAGTAGAAATAATAAATGAGCGGACCCCTATCAATTGGGTGTCAACCCATAATCTACTTATTTGTTAGTATGGCACAAATTTGGTTCCTATGGGACACTCGTGTTTGGAAGGGTCAGGTTAGACTTACCATAAAGCAATTGATAGTAGTAGAATTAACTAACAAATTGAGTCTTAAGGTAGTCATTGGAGCAGTGTATGGTCATAATGATCGACAAATGAGGTTTCAGCTGTGGGAAGATATCATTAATGTAGCTTCTTCTATAGTAGATAACCTTCCCTTAATATTATGCGGAGACTTCAATGCCGTGATTGCTACATCAGAGAAGCAGCGAGAAAGACAAGTCCCAGATAAAATTCTCGCTCACTTCCATAATTGCTTACTCGGCTCAGGTATGAGACGCTTATCTAGGGAGGGGCATCTATGGTCGTGGAATAATAGTTCAATAGAGAATCGAGTTGTTTGCAAACTGGATAGAGCGATATGCAACAACAAATGGATGGAAATCTTTCCATTTGTTTGAGCAGAAGGCTTGTCCAGTGGTACAAGCAATCATACACCAATTCTTATCAAGATGGCCACCACTTCCAGATCATACAGGGTCTCATCTCACCACACCTTGCTGAATACCGAAGTAAGCTGCAATATGCTAAGGTTATCTAGAAGACAAATGTGTGGACTCTAGCATGCGTTGACGTCAGTCCTAAGGTCGACAAATCCTAGTATATCAATCCAGCAACAATAATTTTAAGAGTATATCACACATGAATGTAAAGAGGTGTCCCATTATACATACCACATATGATCATGAAGCTAGTAAATACAAAATATCGCACTAGCAGAGTATAATTATAAATGATCAAATATACCAGTCATGGTTGTTTGATAATAAACGAAAGAAATAGGACGAGGTTTGTACGAAACCCGCTCTTTGGTTTACAAACAAGAAGTACAATTAATCCTATACGAGGATGTCAAGTACAATTTTTAATCTGGGTAAATATTGCTATAGGAGTCTGATATGCAGTCAATCACTTTGTCCCTTGGACCACACGATGATGAAGAAGTGCCGTAGAAGATAGAAAAAGCTTCGAAGGTTGCAAAGGAGAGTGGATGCTCGATGCCAAAGTCGTCGATCACTACTCTTTGTCTGAGCTCTGGATTCTTCTCTCTCAAAGACTCTTCGACTCTTAGTTCTTCAATTTCTCCACACTGGGATTTTTGACCTCTTCTTTTGACCTTGAGTTTTTCGACCCTGGACCTCTGTCGATAAAGGTCTCTATTTATAGGGTTTTAGTGACAGTAACCATCCAGTCGGCGTAGAAGCCGGGTAGTGGAAACTATGGAACTTTTTACGCGACGGTCACAATAACCGTTACCCACATATAAATAATCTTCTGAATGAGCGTGTGACGTGTGTCCCATTAAGAGATAATACGTATAACTACTGCAAAGATCACGGCATAGAAGCCACGTAGGTAGTTATCCCTCGCGTAGATAAGGTTGGCATAGAAGCCAATAACTGTCATCATGGCGTAGAAGCCAAAGAGTTATCAAACCGGCGTAGAGGCCGGGTAGGCGTAGAAGCCGAGCAGGCATAGAAGCCGAGTAGGCATAGAAGCCGAGGGGGCGTAGAAGCCGAGTGGGCGTAGAAGATAGCTGATCCTCCTCTCTTGACTGAGGCTTTGAGCGAATTCTGGACCGAATAGCTTTAATACGCACCAATGCAAATGTAGCTTGAGTTGGCATATTTCAAGGAGATAGCGTACAGCGTGCTCCCATAGCTGAGAATAGCCTGATGGCATAATGTGCAAAAGTGACGATGTGGACATTTTAGCCGAAATTATGGCTTTTGGAGATATAATCAAATCTCTTGCATTAAATGCAGTGATTTGCCCCCATCCTGTGCATTAAATGCAGAGACGTGTCTTGAAGATCTGCCACCATTCTGCACATTAAATACAGAGACGTGCCTCGAAGATCTGCCATCATTCTTTACATTAAATGCAGAGACGTGCCTCAAGCCCTGTACGAAGAGCAGCTTTTGACGTGGCAGCCTATTTGTCTTCTGTGGAGCGTAAACAACTCACATCTGCCTGTGTAAAACTAGGCAGTATATTCTCTTATATGCGTAAAAGCGGTTTACGCCAAGGAAATGTCACTAAACGACAGTCTGGGTCGCTGTGTCGCACCATCATTATAGCCGTCGTCTGGGTAGTCGCGCAGTACTCTTTGTCAGGAGTCAGACGTCAGGTTCACTACATGATTTGACCGGTTCATATCGAGGAATACGAAGCGTTCCTCGTACACTTCAATGTTGCATTAAAAGCGGATGAGTTTTACGCCATAGAGGCGATATAGCACCATTTTTATGCTGAAGCAGCCTGGACATACTGTATTACGCGGATAGTCCTTGAGCTTATAGTTTATGTTGTACTTAGCAGAAAAGCTCTGTTATATGCTGATGGCTCCGAAGTCATCTTTTTATGCTGCCCAGCACCAACATGCTGCGTATAGCTATCCAGCGTATTTTTTATGCTTCTACAAGACCCCCTTCAAAGTTTTCAAATTCCTCATAATTTGAAACTCTTTGAATGAAGCATGAAACGGTCAAGTCTGACTCGTTCTTCAAGGCTGATTTCTTGGCGGATGATTGGAGATTTGTTGGGATTCGGTGTGTTCTCTTTTGCCTATATAAAGGTTGATGAGTTAACCTGTTCTTCCTACATTTCCTTCACCACACAGAGATGATTGCCGGAGTTCGACGGGTCAACTTGAAGAAGAAGACCATGTTCTTCCAGCATGTAAGAAGCCAAAAAAGAAGGCATCTTCGAGCAAATATCCTCTGCAACGATGGATCATCGAAGGTTATCATAGCTTCCTTTGCTCGGGATAATCAGCAACTTCATATGGCGGTTCATCCAGGAGAGAGGAAGGGTCACATTCGACCACACAGCTTCCAAGCTATATTTTCTCCTGTCGTTCATGGACGAGAGCAGAAAACTAGCTCTGCCCTCGAGTATTGAGTTGGATCAAATATCTTAACTCAATCTGTCATGGCATATGGAGGATGGGCTCTGAATAATTTAGGCAGGCCAAGTTTTGTATCCTCCTGCCATTAATCATTTTCTTGTTAATCGGTCGCGAAAACCGACTAACTGCTGAAGAAGACGGAAGAAGATCTCCACCAACACGAGAACCTAGCAGAACAGATTCTGGGGGTGACCTTCCGATGAAGATGAGGAAATCCTATGTAGACGGGATTTCTCTCATATGTAATCATGAAGATGAAAAAAAACCCTCTGTAGACTGGATTTCCCTCATATGTAATCATAATTTAATAAAATCGTCTTCTTCTGTGCATATAATTATCTTGCCATTATTTTGCTGTGATGAAGTCTGAATATGTGTAGCTTTGACAACGTCTGGTAACTTTACGCCGACTCTGATAGAAAGAGTATTAGGTCCCGTCCTGTCTTTTACGCATAACTAAAGATGCACAGAAAGCCGCTTAGCATTTAAGTCGAGTATTAGAATTGTCCTGCTGTTAGGAATGGGGGAGCCGCGTGAACCGTCACTTCTGATAAGAAGAATTTTTGTTCAGACCATCATCTTCAAGAATGATTTCCCAAAAATCCCTTGAGATAGGGCGAGAAACGGTTGTCAAACTGAGTCGCCATCTTGAACTATAGATGAAATATTCAGACTGGATCCTGGATGAACTTCCAATCGACCCAAGAAGAAGAGTAATTTTCAAAGCTGAACTCTGTATGCTTTGGGCACTTGGGATATTTTGAGGTCAAGAAGGAGTATCTTCTGCGTGAACCATTGCAATTGACCGTCTTGGGATTTGTTCATATATATACGCATGCTCTGGCCTGTGTATTTTTTCAGATATGCGGAGAGTCATAGATCTGTAAATGTGGATGAGCGTAAAATCATAAGTTCGTAGCCTCTCGAGCGTAAAAGCTGTTGAGCGTAAAAGCATCCAGGTGTAGAAACTGTAGATTTGTAGCCTCTGAAAAGAAAATCTTCCGAGCGTGAAGTTGTGGATTTGTTGTCTCTGAGCGTAAAAAGCCACCGAGCGTGAAATCATAGATTTGTAGCTTCTGAGCGTGAAGTCGTAGGTTTTTAGCCTCTCGAGCGTAAAAGCTACCGAGCATAAAAGCATCCGGACGTAAAACCATAGACTTATAGCCTCTGAGCGTAAAACCGTAGATTTGTAGCTGCCGAGCGTAGAAAGCTCCTTAGCGTAAAACCACGAATCTGCTTTGCACGAAAAACTTTTCGAATTCGCTGACTGTCCGCCTTCCCTGAGTAATAGGCTGACGTAGTCCCCAATCATAACCGAATATTAAATATCAGATTTGGTTAGGGATTCGAGGAGTCCATCCGAACTCTATATATACCCCAAGGCTTTCAGAGAAAAACTTTTCATCTGTCTTTTCTGCAAAAGAAAGCTTTCGTCTCTTCGAGTTCTCTCCTTCGTTTCCTCTCTGAGCATTCTGAGTTTTTAGCAATGGCCCCAAAACCAATCTTCTCCTCTAAGGAAAAGAAGGCTGACTCTTCTTCTCGCTCTTCTGCCCAAGCGAGAGCGACTTCCGTCGGGCAAGGCGAGCCCCGCTCTGAACGAAGTGTCCCACCGACGAGCTGTGCATCCGGCGTTAAAGGTAAAGCTTTTGGGACGAAAAGAACGAAGAAAATCCTTCGCACACGTTGTACGTGAACGCGCTAGGTCGTCTTCTGTGCTGATAGCCTCTTCGAGGAAGATGATGCACAGAGATGTTTTATCTTTTACGCCCATATTTCTAATGTGTCAGCGTAAAAACTCCATATTTTCGCAGTCTGGCGTAGAAGCACCGACTGTCGAAACTTGGCGTATACTATAAAATTTGAGTTTTACGCTTCTGGATGAAAATTCCGGCGTAATAATTCAAACTTTGGCAGTCTGGCGTAAAACACAAACTGTCAGGTTTTTTGTGTATATTGCCTGCCTTGAATTTTACGCCTTGGAATAAGATTCCAGCATAAAAGATCAAGTCTTTTACAGCCTTGGCGTAAAGCACAGACTGTTGACTTTTGGCATATGCTGTAAGATTATAATGTCTAGTATAAAAACTGACGTATTTTTCTTGCACTTTGTAGTTAACTTGCATATGTCTCCATTGGCCGAGGTGATGGATTCTGCTGCCGGGATGCTGTATTCCAACTACCTGGAGGATTTGTCCAATGTGACATTTTCTATCTCCGGACCCCAGTATCCTGAAGGAAGGGGAATCCTGATATCGTCTCAAGGCGAGCGAATGCTGTTGAACATGATCAACGGAGAGCCCTTGACGTCCATAGACGGGGCCCAATATATAAAGCCGGCTTTTCTCCTCGGGGACATGATTGACAAACAGTCCCAGACGAAGCCCAAGAAAGAACTCTGGTTTTTCCCTACCGGGGGCTTGGTCATGTATCTGTCCAAGATGCTGAGAGACTATCCTATCTTGGCATTCTTCCATGCCACTCATCCTAGGAGGATGTCGTGGACGCTGACTCCCAATCTTCACGGCCGACCGGGGAAGATATTTTACTAAAAAGGATCTGACCAAGGGTCATTTGTCAGCTGTCCTTCCGGCTCTGTGATGCCGTTCAGGGGATTGTATCCGGGCAGTGTCCCAAGTGAAGACAGTTTACTGCTCCAACTGGTCCAATTACCGACTTTTTGCAATGATTTTATGGGGCATGGAGGAGTATACCCCAAGGTTAATCCTCAGACCAATGGGTAGATCATCCCCTACAAATCTTCGATGGGCTCGTTTAGCTGACTGGGCCCTGAAGCATTTTTAGACCGAGCTGGAGAGCATTGGTCTGTACGAAGTCGTGAGTGCTACCAGTGTTGGGTTACCTCTCAACCCCAGCCTATTTCTGGCTTTGATGGAGCGATATATCTTGCTTACTGGGACTTTCGCCACTCCACTGGGGGAGTTGGAATTGGCCCTCCACGAGATGGCAGAGATTTTGAGACTGCCAATAGAGGATACTTCTTATGAAGAGTGTGTTCCTACCAACCGGGAGCTGGGGGATTCAGACCCTCGGGTACTGGCAGTGTACCAGGAGCTGATATGCCACTACCTTGATTGTACCGCCTTTTATAATGAGCCCTCTGATTTGGCTTATACCAATAAATGGGCGTCCTACCTCTTCTTTCACAGGGCCAGGGCTGCTAAGCCAGAGAAAGTCTTAGATAGCAAGGATCAGCATATGAGCTTTCTGAGCGTGCTTAGTGCTCAAGTAGTCGATGATCTTATGGAAGACGCTGGGGCTCCGGACCAGATTCTTGACGAAGGAATAGGGAAATATCCTGCAGGCACTAAGGCCTACAGTTATTTGAGGCATTGCCGCAGGCCTCAGTCCAAGGAAGCTCAACTGGCTGGCTTCCTCTCTATATGGCTGCGCCGACTAGTAGTACCCGGCATTGCATCTGCGAACCGCATTCACCGGAACACCTTATGGCCTGCAGTGCGTCTGGTGTTCGGGGCAAGACTGGGTTTGCTCCCTGCCATGGTGTGCCGCATACAATCTGGCCTGAGGGCCATTACTAATGGGCTGCTTGCCGACGAAACTTGACGTGATAGCTTTCCCAGGGTAGAATTACCGTACCTGTATTTGATAGGATGGTTAATTCTCCATAACCCCAGGGTGATGTCTCCCGGCTCTGGCAGTAGTTCGGGAGGTAATTTCTTGCTGAATTACAAGAATTCCTCCTGGAACGTGACCACAGTTTTAGAGTGTCGGCAGGCACTGAATTTCAGTCACAGCTGGAAGCTTTTCTGCACTGTCCCCTCTGTACATTTCAATCAATAGGGGCTAAGAATTCAGGATTTAGGCGACGGGAAGACCGTTCTTTCTCCTGAAGCTTTTAATTGGTTGGTCTGCATTAGACCTTCCCATTTACTGTACAGAAGCAAAGACCAATGCTTCTGGAACCCTACCTACCTAGTTGGTTTGCCAGGCAGTTTGGGTATGACCAATTGTATGTGGGCAATATCGTTACCAGCTTCAAGTTCAGGGGTGGACTCATTGATGGAGCGAGAGGATGGCGATACTTCATCATGGGTTGCACTGAAGCAATTTTTACTGTGCCCTTTATTTCACTCTCCACGGAGCTGCGCATCCTCTACTCGTATGCCCAGTTTTATGTGGCAACCAACACCTTCCATCGTAATTTTGATATGCGTAGAAGTTTTAGGATGCCCTCCTCCAAGTCCGTAGGAAGAGACAAAATTCCCTCGGTCTCCTCTAACGAGGGTGAAGATTCCGTCAATCCAGATGAGCCTCTGTTGACGGTACCGAGGGGTGAAATACCTCCGCTTGCAGGGCCTCTGGTCATCTCTGGTAAGCGAAGGGCTCCTGTTCTGAAGGAGACTTCCCCTCGCAAGAAGAAGAAGACGGTTAGTCGTCCTGTTAGGACTTCCCACCCTGAGGTTCCTAGAAGTGAACCTGTTGTTCCCCCTGTTGGGGATGTTTCTTCGATTAGAGGTTCCTTGCCTTTTAGAGAGGGAACCTCCACAATTCTGGTTGGCGGTGCCAGAGAATTCCTGCTTGAGGCTGCTGTCGCTGCTACCGCTTCAGGTAGTGATACGAGATCGCCTACGAGGTCGAGCCAAATAAGGATATCTTTATCCAGACCGGCAACGGGAGAAACCCCTAGCGCGTCTGTAAGTATACCCAGCGAGATTCTACCTGATGAACCTCGATTGGATCTGGATGAAGATTCGGAAGAATACCTGTCGATGTCAGTTAGCACACCCCCTTCTCCAGGTATGATAGCTCGCTTAGCATCATTAAGAAATAATTTAGCTATACTGGCCGCAGACGCGACATATATACCATCGGCCATGGGTAAATGTCGTCTTTACGCCTCTTTTTAGAGAAATTAACATCATTTTGATATTAACTTTCTTTTGTCTTCTTTTCAGGGGAAGACATATACGGGGAGGGCAGTGTTGACGCGCCTTTTGGCTCTGTTTCAGCTCCTGGCGATGACATAGAGGTGCCCGACTTCGAATAGGAAACATTTTCGGGTGCCGGCTCGCCCGAAGTGGTTCCGATATCTCAAGAGGAGGATGAGCCTGTCATCGCAACAATGCCTCCTTTGAGTACGTCGGTCACTTCGTCCGTTGTTGGCGCATCTTCTTTTGTCGCAGTATCTGTTGAGGCGACGGCTGTGGCAACATCGTCTGTGGTCGTTCCTGAAGGAAGGTTCGCCAACATTGCAGCCACTCCCAGCGTCCATTCGGATTTAGCCTTGCTGACTGAGCAATATACTAGTATCTTCTACACCACTTTGAAAACGCTAATATCAATGGTGTTGGAGAAGAATCTAAGCTTCGAGGCTCTGAGGAGGTCCTCTCAGTTTGCGATAGTGCCGATCAGAGAATTCAACGACACTGGGATAGCTGACACACTGGAGCAGATAGTTAATGGTTTGGAACAACCCATTAACGATTATTTGCAGCTATCTCGAGGCAACATTAACGGTCTCATTCAAGCTAGGTATGACTCCGTAACTGCAGAGCTTGCTGGGCAACTGGAATCTCTGAATAAATCTGTCCAGGAACAGCAGCAGGAGATGGATCATGAGCGTACCGAATTAGAGTATGTCATTCCTCAGCTGACTCAGTGCGAAGTCGAATACGAGGAAGAGACAGCTAGGGCCCGCAGATTGAGAGATGAGCTCGCTCAATCAGACGCGAAGGCTCTCACTTTGTCGGCAACTCGAGATGTACTGAAGGATCGAATGGAGATTGCTCAGCAGAACCTGGCACATGTGGGTGTCATCCACTCAAGTTTTGTACGTGCTCGGTCCAAGCTATCTGCTTTGAACAATGACGCGGCAAGGTTGGAACGGGCTTGTGCTGATGTCTTGAACTCCAGGGATGAGAGAATGGTTGCACTGGAGCAGCAGATTCGCGACCTAACCGCTCCCCCTAAATGATGTACTTTTTTGCTTTTCAATGTAACTTTGCTCTTTCTGGGAATAGTAAAGAGGCTTTTATCTGACTTTGTGGACCCATTATTTTGGAATATAAATAACAGGTTTGGGTGAAAGTGATATCAGAGGTAATATGGATGTGATATACTCTCGGTAAGCTTTAGCTGGACATATCTATTCAGAGGTTATATGGACATGATAGAATATGCTCCCAATAAAATTTATACACAAAACACTATCAGAGGTAATATGGACGTGATAGGTCTTGAAGTTCCAAATAAGTTAAACATATCTATTCAGAGGTTATATGGACATGATAGAATACGATCCAACTAGTTTTGATTTGGAAGTAGTATTGTCAGAATGAGATCTTCACCATACTCCATTTAAGCAAAGGAGGTTAAGCGTAGTACCTTTTCAGGAATTTGCCATTAATAGGAGCCATCAAAAAGTTTTTATTAGGCTTGACTAACCTGTAAGCACCGTTTGAGAACGTCGTCTCGATCACATAAGGGCCTTCCCATTTGGGCTGGAATTTACCTTACTCTTGTGAGTAATAATCATTGGCCTTCTCACAACTAAAACTAGCTCGCCAACTTTGAACACTCTTTCCTTTACTTTTTGATTAAAAGATCTGGAAATGCGTGTCTGGTAGAACGCAATGCGCTGTTGAGCTTGGAGGCGTTTCTCGTCTAATCCTTCTAGATCTTGAAGCCTTAATAGGTCATTCTTTTCTTGAGTCAACTCATTAGCCACTGCTATCCTGAGTGACAAAATTTGGACCTCGATGGGGAGAACTGCTTCACTCCCGTAAACCAATAAGAATGGGGTACAACCTGTCGGTGCTCGTACCATTGTGCGGTATGCCCAGAGACATTCTCCCAGCTTCTCATTCCAATCTCTCTTGTTTGAAGATACGAACTTTTTCAAGAGCTTGATAATGGTTTTGTTGAAAGCTTCCGCCAAACCATTAGCAGCAGGATTATATGTCGTAGAGGCCACATTTTGTATCCGATTTTTATCGCAAAATCGATGAAACGCTTGGCTGATGAATTGAGGCCCATTGTCGTGAATTATCCTGCGGGATATCCCAAAGCGATAAATAACATGATGCTTGATGAAGCTGATCATATTAGATGTCTTCACCTCAGCAAGAGGGATCGCCTCTGCCCATTTGGAGAAATAATCCATGATGGCCAGTATGAACCGGTGACCTTTAGAAAAAGATGGGTGAATAGGACCAATGATATCCATACCCCATGCTTTGAAAGGCCAGGATGCAACCGTAGGATGTAGATGTTCAGAAGGTTGATGTATAAAGTCTGCATGAACCTGACAGGCTTTGTATTGTCTTGCATACTTTATTGCATCCGTGATCATAGTAGGCCAGTAATAGCCTATCCTCCTGATACGATCCTGTAGCTTAGGACCGGGTTGATGCGCTCCGCATATGCCGTCATGAGCTTCACGGATAATCCGCTGTGCCTCGTCATCGGAGAGACATCTCAATAGCAGTCCATCGTAGGTCCGGTGATATAGACACTGTGAAGACGTATCAAAACAGAAGCATAATGATCGTCTTTTGACGGATACTGCTTCTTTAGGGTCCTCCGGCAAGATTTTGTATGCCACAAAATCCATAAAAGGACTTCTCCAGTCTTTCTTGGAAGGATCTGTATTTACAGCGTAGCTGCGTTCTATGTGAAAGTTATTTTTCACACAGAATAAATCTCTGTTAAGAAGGATCACCGAATTCTGCCTTCTTATAGGAATAGCTAAATCTGCAGGTAGACTGGCTAGGGCATCAGCTTCCAGATTCTGAGATCGAGGCACATGTTATAGGAATAATCCTTTGAATGTCATGGCTATCTCGACCGTTGCTCGGTGATAGGGGATGAGGTCTGGATTCCGGACTTCATATATTCCTCTGACTTGATTGACGATCAGCAGAGAATCACCGAAAGCTTCCAGAGATTCGACGCCCAATTCTTTAGCGACTTGGAGCACGATTAGTAGAGCGTTATACTCCGCCACATTATTAGAACAGGGCTCGCTAAGAGAATACGCTCGATAGATGACGAGTTAATCAGGAGTAACTAGGACAATTTCTACTCCTGAAACCACGTTTCCCCTGGGACCAGTCCTGGAGGCACCATCGAAGAATAGTTGCCATGCATCACTTTCCATTACGGAATTACATTCTGCAACTTCGTCGGGAATGTCCTCGTATAGTTTGGAGGTATCCGGGATCGGATGAGCAGCTAGGAAATCATCCAATGCTTGGCTTTTGATGGACTTCTGAGGGACGTACACCATGTCATACGGTGTTAATAACATCGCCCAAGTTGCGAGTCGGGAATTAAGAACGCTTGGCTTGTTCATCAGTACCCGAAGAGGATTGATCCTGGAGATGATATGAATAGTCTGGCCTGTGACATAGTATCGCATTTTCTGAATAGCGAACATCAGAGCCAAGCATTCTTTTTCCACTGGACTGTACCGGTGTTCAGCTCCGACCATCATCCTGCTTAGATAGTAGATAGCCTGTTCATGACCCACATCGTTCTTCTGTGCGAGAATAGCTCCCAGAGAATGATCCATCGCTCGAACGTACAGCAAGAATGGTCTTCCCATGACGTGAGGCACCAGAACTGGCGGATTAGTGAGGTAGCATTTGATATCATTAAATGCTTGCTGACAGACTTCGTCCCATACGAAGGATACACCTTTCTTTATGAGACGAGAAAAAGGCTGACATCTGCCAGAGAGGTTGGATATGAATCTCCGGATATAAGCCAGACGACCTTGAAATCCCCTGAGTTCTCTCAGATTATGGGGCGGTCGTATTTCTAAGATGGCCTTGACTTTATCAGGGTCCACTTGAATGCCTTTAGCGGTAATGACAAATCCTAAGAATTTGCCACTAGATACACCCAGAAAGGACTTTGTAGGATTCATTTTAAGTTGATGTTGGCGCATCAACTCAAATACTGTCTTCAAGTCTTGGATGTGATTATCCTTTAGGCGGCTTTTGACAGCTACATCGTCCATGTAATATTCTACTATTTTGCGTAAATGCTCATGGAATATGTTACTCATAGCCCGTTGGTACGTAGCCCCGGCATTCTTCAATCCGAAGGATATAACCGTATAGCAATATACCCCCAATGGTGTCCGGAAGGCAGTATGCTTCTCGTCTTCAGGATGCATCTTGATTTGATTGTATCCTGAAAATCCGTCCATGAAAGACATACGTTCAAACCCGCATGTATTGTCAATCATGACGTCTGTAATGGGAAGAGGAAACTCATCCTTGGGGCAGGCTACATTCAGATCTCGGTAATCGATGCAGATACGTACTTTCTTATTTTTCTTCATGACCGGGACAACATTGGCGACCCAGTCGGAATGTTGTTCTTCCCGGATGAAACCGCAGGCTACAACTTCTTGATTTCAGCTTCAATGGCGTCCATCATATCCGGGCGGAACCGGCATTGGTGCTGCTTCACAGGCTTCGAATCGG
This sequence comes from Iris macrosiphon, assembly GCA_036927795.1. Lineage (NCBI taxonomy): Eukaryota > Viridiplantae > Streptophyta > Magnoliopsida > Asparagales > Iridaceae > Iris > Iris macrosiphon. The sequence continues at coordinate 155,725,208 of JAYESA010000007.1, forward strand.
GCAATATATTGAGTTTATGAGTAGCCATCTTTGGATCAAGACCTGGCATATCCTCATAATTTCATGCAAAGATGTTGCTATATTCTTTTATCAGCTGGATAATTTCTTCCCTTTCTTCTTCGAAAAGATTATAATTGATAAATATCGGCTTTAGCGAAAGTTCATCCCCAACATCAATCTGGATAACTTTATCTTCAGTGGGAGGTTCTCTCTGCTCGAACCGGAATTCCCATTGTGTATCCATTTGTTGAGCCCAAGAGTCATTCTCAAACGGTTTATATTCTTATTCGCCTGCTTTGAGAGAATCTGCCACTACCTTATTTACTGATAATGTTCGTTCGAGAGCATCAGATGAGTCGGAGGGCGACGAGCCATTTTGAAAAGAGGAACAGATATCCTCGTTTGACTCAGAAGTTGCAAGGGATGTGGTATACCCTAACCCGAAACGAGTTCATTGACAGTAGGGATCACCGTGCAGCGGTATTCGTCTGCCTTTCCCGTAGTTGAGGCCTGGTTCCAGCTTCAAGTCATAACCCATACTTTGCATGATCTTTAAAGCTTGCGGGCTATATCTGTGAACTTGTATTTTACCAGCATCGTCATCGAAAGAATCTTCTTGTACAGTCGGTTCATTGCGCATGCGACCGAAGACTATTGAACGTTGACTGCGGCAGGCAGGCAGAACAATGAAGATAGAATCCTCATGTGGTCCATATGTCGAGATGACATTGGATGATGACGCTACTTCCCACATGTACGGATGATAGGAATCTATAGCTTCCAAGAATTTTTGTGCTATAGGTTCTATATCGTCATGGGGAGAGAATTCCTGATTTGGAATTTGAGCGTCAATATACTGGAAAAGAGGACCTTTATTATCATCAGAAATCGTGTTCCTGGTTATATTTACATCAATCGGCTGCCTGTTGCGCCGAAGGTTGATGACCAAGGGTGGAGGCTTCTGGTTTAAAGTGATCACTAGAGGATCACCTCCTTTTCCTGACCTGGTTTTGTTCAGGTGGATAGCCATAGGCTCCATGGCTTTCGGACGAGTAGTTCGCCCTTTCACCTTGATTGACAGAGGTTGCTTGGCAGAGGGTTCTTCTGGCTTCCGGTGGGATTCCTTCTCTGCTCCGCCTGACACCTCCTCCATGTAGTCGTGAGCGTACAACATGGCATCAGAGTAATAAGATTCTACCCCTTTGGTTCAGGTCTGCAAACTCCGTTTGTACTGTTCCTTGGGCATCTACATATTTAAAGCATTGATGTAGAGTCGAAGGAACGATGTTGTGGTCGTGGATCCAAGGTCTACCCAGCAGAATATTGTAGGATACCTCTGAATCAATGACGTAATATATAGCCACCGATCTGAGGTCGCCAATCTGGATCCTCAGGCAAATTTTCCCTAATGGCTTACTTTTTTTGGCGTTGAAACCCACGATTGTAGTGGTGGTGTAAGCCAATTCGCTGGTAGGAATCCTCAGCGGTCTGAGCAGACTATGAGGAATAATACTGATTGATGATCCCGGATCTATGTGAATTCGGTCGACCTTCATGGAACCGACGTACCCGGTGTAATAGAGGGGTCTGTCATGCCTGTTATGCTTTAACAGCATGTTATCTTGAGTGAAAGTGATATTCGGGACCACCTCCATCACACTGTGGCATTGAGGAGATGCCACCGGTTCTTCGTCAGGGGACTTGAGCTGGGTTAAGTATGCATCCGCCTGCATTAACGCTTCACTCAGGGCTTGACGAGTGTCTTGAGAGAGCCTGAGTAGTTTGAAGATGGATAACCTGGCTGGTGTATTGGCCAATTGGGCCAGGATGTCGAAGTTGTATGGCTTCTCTAAACCTTTGTTTTGAATGTTTTTCAAAGGTTTATCGAAGCGCACTTCTTTTTGCTTCCCTTTGTCCGCCGAAGTTGGTCTCGAAGGACCGGCCTCTGGTATGGCGGGTTCCGGTTCTGAAGGCTTGGCAGCTGAAGCGTCTGCCGGTGCATCTTCTTGACTTGCTCTATAGTCCTTGAGGTAAGCTTTCCCTGAACGGGTTCCAGTAGCCAAGACCTCGTCTTCTGATACCGAGTGCACCGTAACCATGTGACATGGTTTACGCTTCGAGTTCTTCTTAGACTTAGCCTTAGCAGCTTGAGTCTCTTTCTCGATCTCTGACACCAGATCTGGATAAACCCATATGATCTCGCCCCGCTGTGTAGTTAGGGGTACCAGGTCATGATTTTGACTCCTAGTTGGAGGAAGATTAATGATGTTCATCGTTGTCCGAGAAATAGGTGTAATACCGTCCGGGACTTCTTGGGGAGGCAGATTGCCAAATTGTAGAGAGGTCATATTGGCTGTGACCGTCTTCTCGTTGTTGTGCAGAGTGATGGCTTTAGCATCAATCAGCTCCTAGATCTTCCTCTTCAGTACATAACACGCTTTTGTAGGGTGGTGTATGTATCTATGGAAGATGCAGTACTTGGGGTTATTAGTACTGTCGACTTTATTAGGTCGCTTCTCCTCAGGAAGGGTAATCTTGCCGCTCTTGACGAGACACTCGAATATGCTCGGAATATCGTCGTCGTCGAAAGAGTATACTTCAATGGGCCTGGAAGTCCCAGGTTTAGTCTGTGTGGTTGCCGCTGTCTTTTGCCTGGACGTATTGATCGCCAGAGCTTCTTTTCCTTTGGCACCATGAGGATGGTCGCTGTTGGAGGATGACCTCTTGCCTCTATCGGAGGCAGAGATCATGATGCCATTATCATGCGCCTTTCGACTGTTGTCCTCGGCGGCTACCGCAGAGATGATAAACGAGGGCCAATCATGAAACTGATATGGTCCTATGAACATCGAGATTACGGGAAGAAGGTTCTTCCTGCAAATGTCCACCAATGTCGAGTCTGGAACTCCGGGAGGCATTTGCAAAGTGGCTTGACGAAAATGTTCGATGAAAGTGCGAACGTCCTCTTTTTTCTTCTGCTTTACTTCGATGAGAGAGGATATAGACATGTCCATCCCTCCCTCGTAGAATCGTGCGAAGAATAAAGTCTTGAAGTATTCAAAGGAAGTAATGCAGTTGTCCGTAAGACTACGGTACCACTGATAAGCCACTCCAGAGAGACAGTCCTTGAACACCCGAGTGAGGAGGGCGTCATCCCCTGTAATAACACCGTTATCATACTGAAGTAGTTCATGTACTGACTCGGTGATTTTTTTCCCTCAAAAAAAGCCATAGTCTGTGGTTTGTATTTAGGGGGGAAAGGGACCTCATCCCAGATAGCTGGGTAAGGCTAGTTGATTCCCAATTTTTTGAGCTGATCTTTGTGCTTCAAGGCATCAAATTGGGCTTTCAACTCTCGTACTGCCTGCATCAGATTTTTAGCCGGTAGCGGGACCACAGAGTGGTAAGGAATCGGTTATATCGTGACTCCAACAGGAGGTAATATGTTCTCCGAATGAGGAAGCGGAGGAGCTGCTGACTCCTGATCTAGAGCAGGCTCTTGGATCGCGTTGGATGGTGGTAAGTCCACCCCCATACGTATCTGAGTTGGAGGGACCGATGCTTGATCCATAGCAGTTGTGTGTTGAGTCAGCATCATCTGGTGCATGTTCTCCATCATGGATTACATCTCTTTCAGAGATGTCTCCAGTACAGCAATGCGTTGCTCAGTGCTCCCCGACGGGGAAGTTTCCTCACGTTCATCTTCAATGGCATAAACTCCCATCTCCCTGGGTGTCATTGAAGGATTAGTATATGTCTCTGTAGAAGTTGACTCTATACTTTCAGCATCTAATTCGGGAGACTGGCGACCCCCAGCATCGGAATCAGAAGAGTACGAAGCTGGTTGTCGTGACCTCGAACGGGTATTTTGGAACACCCCGGCTTCAGTGTTCCTAAGGAGCTTGTTGAATCTCCTTCGGCTCGGAGTTCTAGAGGGAGGATGTCTTGAATTCGATCTTCCTCTAGGTATGTGTGAAGCCATGTTCAATGATGCATGCGTAGGCTCTTCTTCCTGGAAAGACGGAGAGTAGCTCAACCGGTCAAAAATTGACCATTTTGCTTCAGAACAGCAATAATTAACTATAATCCTATGACTATTACAATAGTGCTCCCTAGGAGGCGTAATAGACATGCTGGAAGATCCCCTATCCTTGCGTTTCTGGATCAGATACTCACGGAGGTTCAGGAGGATTTACAGAAGAAGAAGATGGCTTGTTCCTTCTGTTCACCTCAGTGGGCATGCGGATGTTGGGAACCATAGTTCTCCCTGTACCACCCGTATACAACAGGTTGGCTATCTGGGTAGCGGATAATCCCCGAGGAGCGTGTCTTTCTGCAAACTGAGCCTTCTTTACGCTGAAGGGCTTCACCTGGCATAATTTTGAGCTCTGCTCAGGTTGGCGTAAAGCTGAGGAGGTCCTCAGTCGGCCATCAGCCTCTCGCTTAATCCGGAGGGCGGACAGATTCTTCCCTTGCTGGTGTAAAGGCCGAGAAGTTGAGCAGTCCACCACTTGCTTTCCCTTGCGTAGATTGCAGGGATCATCTGCTTTTCCGCGGAGGGCAGATGCATTTTTACGCACGGAGCGCGTTTGGAATTTCAGATTTGGCGCTAAGGCATTGTCAGAAATTCTGTCTGCCTCATCATCGATGGGAGACTGAGTTTTACGCGCAGAGCGCGGAGTAGACTTTTGGACTAGCACTGAGGCATCGTCAGAAGTTTTGTCTACCACGTCACGGACAGGAGACAGAGTTTTACGTACAGAGCGCGAAGGTTGTGCAGCTACAACCTGGCTGGTCGGAGAGATCGAAGAGTCGGCAGGAATGGTAGGGGATGTCTTGGGCATCCAGACCTTCCGCAGCTTCCTGTTGTCTTGGACAGAGAGAGAGTGAGAGCTACCCCCTGTTCGAAGCATATCTTCGTAGGCAGACTAGTCGAATTGGACGACCAGGGTCTTTTTTATGGATCCTACGGATACCGTATCATGTTGAACAATTGCTTTCTCCTCAGAAGAGAAAGATGTCCCCAGCAGAGTCGCCATCTTGTGTTTGATAATAAACGAAAAAAATAGGACGAGGTTTATACGAAACCCGTTCTTTGGTTTACAAACAAGACGTACAATTAATCCTATACAAGGATGTCAAGTACAATTTTTAATCTGGGTAAATATTGCTATAGGAGTCTGATCTGCAGTCGATCACTTTATCCCTTGGACCACACGATGATGAAGAAGTGCCATAGAAGACAGAAAAAAGCTTCGAAGGTTGCAAAGGAGAGTGGATGCTCGATGCCAAAGTCGTCGATCACTACTCTTTGTCTGAGCTCTGGATTCGTCTCTCTCAAAGACTCTTCGACTCTTAGTTCTTCAATTTCTCCACACTGGGATTTTTGACCTCTTCTTTTGACCTTGAGTTTTTTGACCCTAGACCTCAGTCGATAGAGGTCTCTATTTATAGGATTTTAGTGACAGTAACCATCCAGTCGGCGTAGAAGCCGGGTAGTGGAAACTATGGCACTTTTTACGCGACGGTCACAATAACCGTTACCCACGTATAAATGATCTTCTGAATAAGTGTGTGACGCGTGTTCCATTAAGAGATAATGCGTATAACTGCTGCGAAGATCACGGCATAAAAGCCACGTAGGTAGTTATCCCTCGCGTAGAAAAGGTTGGCGTAGAAACCAATAACTGTCACCATGGCGTAGAAGCCAAAGAGTTATCAAACCGGCGTAGAGGCCGGGTAGGCGTAGAAGCCGAGCAGGCATAGAAGCCGAGTAGGCATAGAAGCCGAGTGGGCGTAGAAGCCGAGTGGGCATAGAAGATAGCTGATCCTCCTCTCTTGACTGAGGCTTTGAGCGAATTCTGGACCGAATAGCTTTAATACGCACCAATGCAAATGTAGCTTGAGTTGGCGTATTTTAAGGAGATAGCGTACAGCGTGCTCCCATAGTTGAGAATAGCCTGATGGCGTAATGTGCAAAAGTGATGATGTGGATATTTTAGCCGAAATTATAGCTTTTGGAGATATAATCAAATCTCTTACATTAAATGCAGAGATCTGCCCCCATCCTGCGCATTAAATGCAGAGGCGTGTCTTGAAGATCTACCACCATTCTGTGCATTAAATGCAGAGATGTGCCTCGAAGATCTGCCATCATTCTGCGCATTAAATGCAGAGACGTTCCTCAAAGATCTGTCATCATTCTGCGCATTAAATGCAGAGACGTGCCTCGAGCCCTGTACGAAGAGCAGCTTTTGACGTGGCAGCCTGTTTGTCTTCTGTAGAGCGTAAACAGCTCACATCTGCCTGTGTAAAACTAGGCAGCGTATTCCCTTGTATGCGTAAAAGCGGTTTATACCAAGAAAATGTCACTAAACGACAGTCTGGGTCGCTGTGCCGCTCCATCATTATAGCCATCGTCTGGGTAGTCGTGCAGTACTCTTTGTCAGGAGTCAGACGTCAGGTTCACTGCATGATTTGACCGGTTTATTTCGAGGAATATGAAGTATTCCTCGTACACTTTAATGCTGCATTAAAAGCGGATGAGTTTTACGCCATAGAGGCGATATAGCACCCTTTTTATGCTGAAGCAGCCTGGACATACTGCATTACGCGGATAGTCCTTGAGCTTATATTTTACGCTGTACTTAGCGAAAAAGCTCTGTTGTACGCTGATGGCTCCGAAGTCATCTTTTTACGCTGCCCAGCACCAACATGCTGCGTATAGCTATCCAGCGTATTTTTCATGCTTCTACAATGGTCTAATATATACATCATGTTGACCGTAGTCTCAAAAATATAAGGAGCTAACTCTTCCCCCTTGCTGATACCACAAAATAAGAAATCAAAATAAGGGGTAAAAGAAGGAAAACCACTCGCGAGCTTAGGCCACAGACCTACGAGTGCGAGCCATCTTGCTGAAAGTATGGAGGATCCTAGTTCTCTTTGAGTATATCTGGCCAAGTAAAACTAGTGGGGTCAGAACCCCAAGCAACAAGTACCACAAAGGAGCTCATGGTGGTAGACAAAACACATCATAACATTAGCAGAAAAGAGACCTATATAAAAATTAATATGAGTCGAGACTTATACGGTACCAATGTACTTGTCTCGATAAATTAACTATAAAAAATGGTGCATTAAAAATAACTAACTATAAAGAAAGATAAGACGACGAGCGAAAAAAGAACATAGGAACTACTCTGGATCAAGACCACAACCCTTAAACCAAATAAGGACCGGGGTTGCATGTCATACCCTGATTCCACAGAATCGCTATTCGTCCCCCAGACGTGATGCCGTATGAGCGTAAGGCACGCCCGCACAAGGCCTAGCATATATATATATATATATATATATATATATATATATATATATATATAACAACATAGTGCGAAAGCTAAAGAACACACATAGAAACAAAAAAAAGTTCTCTTATTGATAATGTATATCTTTGTTACAAACTCTTGATTTAAAAATAAAGGGGTGCCGCGCGGGCTTACAAGAGGGACGTAGAATGAGATATTCGTTCCATACATTATATCACATACTTGAACTTCAAAAGATAATAGACACATTCGAGCGAAGCTATCGACATGCCTAGGAGCTGCATAAGATGTGTGCACAAGCTCCGGATAATTTGTACAAGCTTCAAAAGAAACGAACGGAGTGTACTGAGAAATGGACTGGTTGGAGGAAGAAGCTTCATCTCCTCGCCGTATCGTCTTGGCTCGGGGAACCTACTGCAACGAGGGTCAATACTTTGAAAAGTACCGGTGATGGCGAGCTAACCCAACTAACCAAATAGACTCAGAATTCATATGAAGCATACAAATTATTATTGTAGTCTATCTATCTTGCCTTAGTTCAAGTTACAACATGCAATAGGTTTAAAATAACTGAAATAAATATGCCACCGTTCGATGACTTTACTTTTCCGTCTGAACTACCTGTACATAACTTACCACGACCTTCCCTGCCATGAAGATATAGTTAGCTTGCACAGTTTAAATATACATATGGGATCACTGGCTTTGCCAGCCACTTTTGACTGTAGTCTGAGTAAACGATGATGGTGGTAGCACCGATAAAGATATCCGCTACGAGCTATCCCGTCTTACCAATGCGAGATGCTAGCGCTACTAACTTGATGTTCCGCCTAAGACGAAGCGGTTCCGGTGCCCCAGTGACCGTTCACAGGAACTCTATACCTTGTGTAAAAGTTTCCCATGACCACAAGAAGCCTTTATACTAAGTTATCATACCAAGCATTTCAAGATATCAAGATGAATATAAATACTTAGGCACAGTACAATGGCATAGTCTACCTGCTTAAGCGATCATATTACAATTTATGTACTGCACATTAAAACAGTTATAGATTAACAAGTTCTAACTATATTTGAAATAATAAAATAAATATATGCACAACGGACAAGCACTCAACAATAAGATCATACGGTGAAGTGGTGTGACAAGCATAAGTGTTCCAAGTTTACTTCTTATAATCTTGGCTCAGTTATTATTAATATGGTATCATTGATCGGAATGCACAAACAAGTTATATTGTTAAGAGTAAAGACTTGGAAGAAGGGAGCTAATAGAAAGTAAGGCCACTCACAAGTTGGTGAATTGGGGAAGAGAAATAGAAGATCTTTAAGACTCCGCTTGCGCGTCACCTACACGATCACCTACACGCACCAATAAATGATCAATATCTTCTGCCATGGTATCCCAGAGTTCGATACAAAATACGAAGTTCAATGAACAAAGACAATAAAATGCATCAAAACCGTTCAAAAAAATGCAAGTCAGAAAATCAACAATAAAGCAACCAAGCGACATTGAAAACGGGCAAAGAAACTAGCGCAACGAAAAGGCCCCTCGCGACTCTGTCACCGAGTCCTTTCTTGAGGCATGATCTGTTGAATGTAGGACTTGGTTCGGAAGAAACCAATCCATAACGAGGAAAGGATCTTGATTCAATCTGTCCCGATCGAACGATATATTTCTTAGCCGCGCTCCCCGAAAAGGGGGAACGGAGCACTACATCCTAACCAACTAATAAAAAGTTTCGTCCTTGAAACTTAGGAATGGAACCTATCTCTAAGAAAGCAATAAGGAAAACTTTTCTTTCATGTCTGATTCGAGTTCCCAGGTCGACTGCTCGACCGCGTGGTTCCACCAGAGTACGCACATGAGCTGGACTGAACAATTTCGGAGCCGCGTATCCTTTTGATCATTGATCTATATAGGTTCTTATATATAGGACAAGTCTTCTTACAAATCCAACCGACCAAAATCTACCACGTGACTCAGATCATGCACGTACTTCCGTAGATATGACACGTGAAAGACATTATGTACGTCTGATAGGCTCGGTGGTAGGGCAATTTGATATACAACTGGGGTGACTCACCTGAGAATCTCGAACGGACCAAAAAATCGAGGACTTAGCTTCTCCTTCACTCCAAATCTCATGACTCATCGCATCTACGTAATCTTTAGAAACAAGTGATCACCTTCGGCAAATTCAAGAGGTCATCGGTGGGCGTCTGCATAACTCTTCTGTTTGCTTTGTGCTACCTTTAATCGCTCTTGGATCATTCAAACCTCCTGAATGGTCTACTCTACTAGCTCTGGGTCGATGATCTATTGCTCGCCAACTTCATCCCAACAGATAGGCGATCTACATTTCCACCCATACAAAGCCTTGAACGAAGTCATCTGAATATTGGACTGGTAACTATTATTGTATGCAAATTCTGCCAACGGTAGATGGACATCCCAACTTGACTTCGAGTAGATCAAATAGAGGTGTAGCATGTCTTCAAGGATCTGGTTCACCCGCCCTATTTGGCCATCGGTCTGAGGATGGTATGCTGAACTAAACTTCAACTTGGTCTACATACCTGACTGAAGGCTTTCCCAGAAACATAATAAGAACCGTCCGTCCCGATCTGAAATGATTGACACTGGCACACCGTGTAGTTAAACTATCTCATCAAGTTATATCTGAGCCAAGTGATCGATGCTCCAAGTAACTTTGATGGTAATAAAGTGCATTGACTTGGATAATCGATTTACGATGACCCAGACGGCTTTGTTTCCCCCATTGCGTCTTTGGAAAGCCAACAATAAAGTCCATCGTGATATGGTCCCATTTCCACTCTGGGATAGCAAGGTTCTGCATCTCTCTGCCCGGCCTCTAGTGCTCGTCCTTTACTCTCTGACAAGACAAGTATTGTGACATGAAGAGCATCACATCTTTCTTCATGTCTTGCACCAGAAGATCGTGCGGAGGTCCTGATACTTCTTCGTACTTTTTGGATGTGATACATAGGTTACATAGTGAGCATCCATGAGGATCTCCTTTCTGAGCTCTGCATCATTGGGCATGCATAGTCTTCCTCTTACCCGCAGCATTTCGCTTTCATCTATTACAAAGTCGGTCACCTTTTCTGCTGAAATCTGCTCGCGCATCTTCAACAAGAATAGGTCGTTCGTCTCAGCGGACTTGACATTTTCTATTAGGCTCGGTTAAAAGAGTAAATGAGCTAGTGATCCCCCAATTGGTTTACCTCGATATTGAATTTGCAGCTCAATGCCCATACTCTCCAGTTCTTTTTATGGCCTGTGGTTGACGGATAGAGATCCGCAAATAATCGACTCAGCGCATCCACTACAATATTCCCTTTTCCTGGAGTATATATGATCGACAAGTTATAGTCTTTGATCAGTTCTAGTCAATGCCTTTGTCGTAGGTTTAGGTCCGACTGAGTAAAAAGATACTTGAGGCTCTGGTGATAAGTTAAATTAGCAAGCCACACCATAAAGGTAGTGTCGCCACAACTTTAGTGCGAACACAATCGCCGAGTTCTAGATCATGTGTCAGATATTTGTGCTAATGCGGCTTTAATTGTCTCGAAGTAAAAGCTATTACCTTTTGTTGTTGCATGAGCAAAGCTCCCAAGCCCTGGCCTGAGGTGTTGTCAAATATTCGGGGTGGCGCGACACGGCTACGGCGGTGTCGGCCGGCGGCGCTGTGCTCGGCGAGGCGGAGCTCGCTGGTTGCTGGTCGACGGCGGCGGTTGCTGGAAGGGGACCGAAGGTGTCGCCGATGTTGGCAGTGGCAAGGGAGCTCGGCGGTGGCAGGGGATGACAACGGCGGTTAGGGGCGGCCGAGAGTGGCAGAGAGGAGTGGCTAGGGAGTCGAGCTGGGGTTGACGGGGACATTGCGGGTTCTTCGAAGGCCGCGGCAGAGAAGGGTGGATGATGGGTGTTCGAAGTGGCGGTGCTGGTGATGATTGGTGAAGACAAGGGTTTAAATAGGGGCACGGCGGCCGTTCCGGGGAGGGGATAGGTCATCGGGGAAGTGAGCAGACGGCGGTGGCGGTTTGGAGGAGATGAAGAGGCCTGTGGTGAAACAGCCGGGAGGCGATCGGACGCGACGGCGACGAAGAGGGAAAGTCGGAGCGGCTGGAAACGGCCGGGGAAGTCGGGTCGTCAGGGGTTTGGGGTTGGGTTACTGTAGCAGCGGGTTATCGGGTCGGGTTCGAGTCTGCGGGTACGGATCCGAATCCGCTAGGGTTGGGTCGGTTCAGGGTTGGTCCGGTTCAGGGTTGGTCCGGTTCAAGGTTAAACCGGTTAGTTCAATCCGGTTTATTTTGGTTTAATTAAAACATTAATTTTTAGGTCTTTAAAAATAGTTCTGAGGTCCAATAAATTCCAGAAAAATTGCAGTAAGTCTAATTTTTTATTTTACACTCAAAAATGTTATTTTTATAATATTTTAATATTTAATAAAATCCCAAAATTAATTTAATACCAGAAATTATTTATTTTAATTAGTAAAAAATTACAGAAATTTCCGAAAATTTATTTTTAATTTCTGAAAAATTCTGGAGGTTTACAATCTACCCCCCTTAAGAGGATTGTGTCCTCGCAATCGAAGAATAACGAATTATAACTGGTCAGAAGAGATGACACGGTTGCAAGAATTGTTCGAAGCACGACAAAATTAAATAATCATGATCAAGGAGAAATCGAAGGATGAGGGTTAAGCTAAACACCTAGGGAAGGAATAAAGTATTTCCCTAGAAAATGAAAGTTAGGTAATTCAAGAGTGAAGGAAATATGGTTAGAGCAAAGTAAACTACAGCTTAGAAAAACTACGTTATCAATTATTCAAAATTACTAGGTTTAAGGCTAAGGTCATGAACTAACAGGCATGTGCTAAAGCAATACTATGAATAGATAGCTATGAATAACTTAAATCTTATGCGTATTCACTACCCCGCGAGTCTGCACGTCCTCCATGGTCATCGTAAAAGCTTGTCCGCATCCTTGCGGTGGTGCCCTATGTTGTTGTTAGGCCTGCCGGAAGAGTGCTGCTTGTGGTGCCAAGGGTTGCCTCAGCTGATATCCCCCCGGTGTTGGTAAGGCTTCTTGGTTAATCATCGGTGTTTCTCCTCGATGCGTTATTCAATCTCTGGCTAAGTGTTGGCTGGATCCGTAAATCAAGCACATTCCCAACTTGCGTCTGCACTCCCTCTCAATATGGCCTACCTTGCCACAGTAGTGACAAGTAGGAAGGAATGAGGCTCTTGGTGCTGCTCTCGGTGGTGGATTTATCTGTTGACGCTTTGCAGACTCTTCTTGTGATGCTCTGGTTGGTGCTGGTAAAGCTTGTCGGTTTAACATTAGTGCTCCTTCTCGATGCTCAGGACAATCCTTGGCTAAATGTTGGTTGGATCCACAAATCAAGCATAATCCTAACTTGCGTCTGCATTCATTCTTAATATGTCCTCGCTTGCCACAATATTGACAAATAGGTAGTACTTACGGAGATGCTCTAGGTGGCTGGTGCATGTGAGATCTTTTTCCGACTTCTTCCTGTGGTGCTCTGGTTGGTGCTGATGTGGCTGGTTGATGAATCATCAATGCTTTCTCTCGACGTTCAGGGCAATCCCTTATCGAATGTTGTTTGGATCCATAAGCTAGACATAATCCCAATCTGAGTCGGCATTCTTTAGCGAGATGGCCTACCTTGCCACAGTAGTGACAAGTAGGGAGGACTAGTGCTAGTGGAGTAAATACTCTCTGTGGTGGATTCATCTGTGGTCGCTTTGCAGCTCTTTCTTGTTGTGCTTGGTCTGGTGTTAATGCATGCAGCCGCTTCTGGTTGGACTCTCTCCTGGTGATGCACTCCATGGGTCGTGTTGCAGCAAGAATGTCCGTGTCTAAAGTAGTTACAATGGAGCTGATTAACTTCCGTAGCTCAGAGCTAAGTCCGTCAAAGAACTTCTCCGCTTGACTTTGCTGGGCTTGCATCATCGCATAGAACATTTGAAACATTTATTGTCCGTCCATAGCCTGCCCTTGTGGAAAAAATAGGCATCAGTGGAGTGAACTGTGGCGGAGGTAGAATGTCATCTCGCCGAAATCTAGAAGCATGCTAATTTGCTTGACTGCTTCGGTGTGCTGATTGACCTCTATCCACTAGTGTTACTTCATCCTCGTTGGTTACCACAGCACCTTGTGGTGATCCTGCAGGAGTCTCATCGTTTGCTTGTGGATCCATTACTCTGCATCCAAAATAAACTATAAGAGGAGCACAAAGGAATCAAATGCATGTCAAAAAATTAATTCGAATCCGATATAGATATCAAGAACGATTCAATCAAGTGGATGAGATCCTAAAAACTTATCATATCCTTGTCACAGGCTTGCTTGATTCCTAAGTTAAAACCGAAAAAATTTAGTCGTTGACCTGCATGGGCCACCACAAAAACTATGTCACGCCCCAGTCCCAAAATACCGAGGGACTAGAAATATGGCAATGGCCAGCAGCACACACTGATGGGCAAATCCAATTTAATGGGCCCATCAGGGTGTACTTAAGCTGTAAAACAACAGTAAGGGTCTATGATACTAATCTTATCCACAAAAATAAATACAATCAATATGAAATATAAAGCAACATCAAGTCTCAATAAAGTACCTCGGGGAACAATCCGATAATATGTCTGATACAGCAGTTCAATAGACAGGAAATATAAGTTCTACAAATAGAAATAACTGAGTATAATAAACCCGATACTCAGGTGAAATCCTCAGCGATCACCTCGTCCTCAGGTTCTGGTACTGCTCCAATGTATGCTCCTATCCCGTAAACCTCGGGATAGATCTCCTCTGCTAAACCTGGGGATATAATCCGGATCCAGGTCCTCAGGGGACATAGCAAGGTACAAGAATAACTCATGCCAAAAATAAATGCAGTACAATAATAAATGAATCAATAGGGTAAACTATGTAACCAGCTATGTGAAATGCAAGTGAGAGCATCACTAGTACTCAGGCTGAGACCACTACAAGCTCGGTGTCGGAGAGCCAGTAGCAGTAATATCACTAGTATAGTGCCTAGCTCTGATGTAGAGTCTAAGGCCTCAAAATAATAAATATATATATATATTATCCTGTAGCCTATGTGTCTCTCCCCACCAAATGTAACCACACGTCTCATGTCCATGACACGCAAGATCATATCTAATGCAGCAAGTCATAATGATATTTATGCATATGTATAAAGTATATGTCATGAATCATGTATCCTATACAGAATCACCATGAATGACTCAGGAATATTCTATCTCATGAACAGTGTCAGGTGTCCTATGGTATGACGTACTTGATAATGCAAGCACGAAAATATATAGGATCGCGATATCCATCTCTATGTGACGTTACACAACTCCACGTATGGCGTTGACATCCGAATATTATTTGGACGCTAAGCAATGTCACACGGTCCTAGGTTGAAGATTTATATCACAAAAATAGAACAAGAGAATAATATGAATCAATTTACTGCAAGTATGGCAAGGTACACTTGCCTGGGGTTTGATTTTCAACTGCTGCTCTGGTATCAGCGGGATCTGCAGGTACTCCTCCGGTTGTGGAAATAAATATTATCATCATATTTAGAAGATATCAAATAGCTAGAATTTCCTGTTCATAAGCCCAATTTGGACACATGGGCAAAAGTGACAGTTTCTAGTCAAAGCGAGGTCCACATGTGGCCCACTTCGTACCAAAAAATGAATCAGAGACAAAGTTCTCCTAATTTATCAAACTTAGTATCCATAAGTCCAGAATGACGATAAGAACCCAACGGAATGTCCAGAACTGGATTCCGATGAGCCGATCACAAAAGCGCCTATCAAGTGGAGCCGTAGGGCCCACGATACAGGATTTTGTCAACGTTCTCAGAATCAAACCAAACTTGGGTCACAGGACCAGCGTATTGCTACGAGTCTGATGGCACAAGTTTCGTTTCGAAATGACGAGCGTACCCGAAGTTACAATGAGTTTCAAAATAGGGCCGATACGGGGTATTGTCGACGGATACGCGTTGATTTCGGTGTGCACACACATCCAAATCAACTTCTGTGAAATCCCACATGTCCGTATTAATGGTGTGTACCTTTCAGTAAAGTTTGCATACGACCAAGTTGCCTCGTTTAGCAGGGCGCACCCAGTTCCGAGAAAAATCAAGGTATTTAAATACCAAATTTTTGATCATTTTCACCCTCGAATAACATGCAAATTACAGCTCAATAAATTGAACTAAAAATAGGGTTTAAAACTCGGTTATACGGTCTAAATAATTGCTCAGGTAGATTTTAGAAATAATTAACAGGTTGTGCGCAAAAAGGTCGTGAACTGGGGGTTCGGGACAATTTCTGATTTTCAGAAATTGGGGGTTTATTTTTCTGATTTTGCGTCGCAGTTTGCGATCGACACAGGACAAGATACCTCGAACGAGTTGTACGGGGTTCGAGAGGGTCACGCAGGGTACGTGTAGCAATAGACTGTTCGAACATTGATGCGACGAGGAGAGAGAAATCCTTACCTGAACAGGGGATCAAAATTGGCTATTTTTTGCGTACTCTTGGTGGCGCGATGCGGCTACAGCGGTGTCGGCCAACGGAGCTGTGCTCGGCGTGGCGTAGCTCGCTGGTTGCTGGTCGATGGCGGCGGTTGCTGGAAGGGGACCGAAGGTGTCGTCAGTGTTGGCGGTGGCAGGGGAGCTCGGCAGTGGCAGGGGATGACAACAGCGGTTAGGGGCGGCCGAGAGTGTCGGAGAGGAGTGGCTGGGGAGTCGAGCTGGGGTTGACGGGGATAGTGGGGGTTCGTCGGAGGCCGCGGCGGAGAAGGATGGCTGATGGGTGTTCGAGGTGGCGGTGTTGGTGATGATTGGTGAAGACGGGGGTATAAATAGCGGCACGGCGGTCGTTCCGACGAGGGGATAAGTCGTCGGGGAAGTGAGCAGACGGCGGTGACAGTTTGGAGGAGATGAAAAGGCGGCAGGAAAACAGCCGGAAGGTGATCGAACGCAGCAGCAACAGAGAGAGGAAGTCAGAGCGGCGAGAAACGGCCGGGGAAGTCGGGTCGTCAGGGGTTTGGGTTGGGTTACTGTAGCAGCGGGTTATCGGGTCGGGTTCGGGTTCGCGGGTACGGATCTGAATCCGCTAGGGTTGGATCGGTTCAGGTTTAGTCCGGTTCAGGGTTAAACCGTTTGTTCAATTCGGTTTATTTTGGATTAATTAAAACGTTAATTTTTAGGTTTTTAAAAATAGTTCTGGGGTCCGATAAATTCCAGAAAAATTACAGTAAGTTTAATTATTTATTTTACACTCAAAAATATTATTTTTATAATATTATAATATTTATAAAATCATAAAATTAATTTAATACCAGAAATCATTTATTTTAATTAGTTAAAAATTACAGAAAATTTTCGAAAATTTATTTTTAATTTCTGAAAAATTCTGGGGGTTTACACTCGTGTTGTTATGTAGGTCGATTTGCTTGGTGCACTTGAGCTGGATTCTACTGCTGTTGACGGTGCACGTTGAGGCATTCAGGACAGTCTTGAACTCGATGGCTTCGTTGTCCACATATCAGGCATGCCCTGGTCCTTCGACGACAATTATTGTAAGTGTGCCTTAGGTTATTGTAGTAGGTACATTGTAGCCCTTTACCATGTCCCAGATTTTATCCCTGAGAACCGCCGTTATTTAGACACTTTTGAACGTTGTGTCCTCCGGTGTTACTAGGGCGCTTGTGATGAGAGTGCTGCACAACGCCAGAAGTAGTTGAAGGATATTGCGGTTCTAGGACGAGGACATAGTTAAGAACTTTCTGTATTGTCTTGTACTACGGAGTGACTACGTGCGCATGAATAAAAAATCACAGGTTACCTTCGAACCGTCTTGCTTGACTCACCACGTCGAGTCGGTAAGGGCTGGCAACCCTGGCGAGCCGGTTTATTTTTGGGGCATACTGCTTCACTAACATACTTCCTTATTGTAGACATACGAACTCGTTCTTTTTTTGTCGACGAATGGGTGGAAGTATAAACTCCTCCTCGAATGCGCTGTGGAAGGTAGACCATGCGATTGTCTGGTCTTCACCGTGATGCACGTTCCACCAATCGTGTGCGTTCATTCGGAGTTGGAGTAGGGCACAGACAACTCTCTTGGTCCCAGGTACTTCTAGCAGTTTAAAGTGGTCTTCTATTTCAGCTAGCAAATTTAGAGCCACGACGGGGTCCTCGATCCCATAGAAAGATGTGTTGTAAACGTTCTTGAAGTCGGCAAAGTCGAAGATAGTCAAATCCTTCTTCTTTAGGGCCTGAGGTGTCTCAACTTCTTTTGCTAGTTGCTCCACCTGTGTCGTTGTTGTTGCGGAATGGTTGGAGGCAATGGTCTGATCAATCTGTTGTAAGGCATCTACCTTCTTCTGTTGGACCTCGAACCGAGCTTCTAGATTCTTTTTGAATTTTTCCTGTCGAGTCTCGTTCCTTCGCTGCTGCGCCTCAAGCATCTGCATCATCCGCTCTACTGGATCGAGGGAGAGCGCAGGTCATTGGCTCTCGGAGCTTGTCAAAGTTTCCAAAGTACTTGCTTGCACTTGCGCTTTTACTTGTGTTATTCCTTCCGTTTGAGCCATTCCTTCAAATAAAGAACTTGCAACAGTATCATAGAGTATTACATACTCACTGTACGGAACGCATCTTATTTTGGCCAAATGATTGCAAAAGTTCAACTGAGAGGGACATGGTCATTTTATGAAAACTTTTCTGACACGAGGCCAAAGGATCTGAAGTCGTGCTCTGATAACAATATGTCATGTCCCGATTTCGCAAAATCACTATTCTTCCCCTGGGCATGATGTCGTGTGAGTGTAAGGAGAGTCCGCACAAGGCCTAGCATAATAATATATATAGAAATACAACTGCAGAGTAAGAAAGCTAAAGAACACACATAAAAACAAAGAAAAGTTCTCTTTATTGATAATGTACATCTTTGTTACAAACTCTTGACTCAAAAGTAAAGGGGTGCCGCACGGACTTACTAGAGGGACACAAAATGAGATAGTCATTCCATACATTATATCACATACTAGAACTTCAAAAGATAATAGTTACCATCGGACAAAACTATCGCCTTTCCTCAGAGCTGCATTAGATGTGTACACAAGTTCCGAATGATTTGTACAAGCTTCAAAAGACACGAACGGAGTATACCGAGAAATGGACTGGTTAGAGGAAGAAGCTTCAGCTCCTCATCGCGTGGCCTTGGCTCGGGTAACCTACTGCAACGAGGGTCAGTACTTTAAAAAGTACCGGTGAGGGTGAGCTAACCCAACTAACCAAATGACTCAGTATTCATGTGAAGCATACAAATTATCATTGTGGTATATCTATCTTGCCTTAGTTCAATTTACAACATGCAATAGGTTTGAAATAACTGAAATAAATATGACACCGTTCGGTGACTTTATATGCCCGTCTGAACTACCTGTACATAACATCCCTTGACCTGTCCTGCAACGAAGACATGGTTAGCTTGCACAGTTTAAATATACATATGGAGTCACTGGCTTTACGAGCCATTTTGGACTGTAGCCTGAGTAGACGGAGATTCTGGTAGCACTGGTAGCGAGCCCCACTATGCGCTACCCCGTCTTACCCGCGCGAGATGATAATGTTGTTATACCTTGATGTTCCGCCTAGGACGAATCAATTCTGGTGCCCCGGTGACCATTCGCAGGAACTCTATACCTTGTGCACAAGTTGTTCGAGACCATAAGATGTCTCTATACTAAGTTATCATACCAAGCATTTCAAGTATCAGGATGAACATAAATACTTAGGCACAGTATGATGGCATAGTCTACCTGCTCAAGCGATCATATTACAATTTATGTACTACACATTGAAACAGTTATAGATGAACAAGTTTTAACTATAATTGAAATAATAAAATAGATATATGCACATCGGACAAGCATGCAATAATAAGATCATACGGTGAAATGGTGTAACAAGCATAAGTGTTCCAAGTTTACTTCTTATTATCTTGACTCAGTTATTATTAATATGGTATCATTGATTAGAACGCACAAACGAGTTATATTGTTAAGAGTGAAGACTTGGAAGAAGGAAGCTAATCGAAAGTAAGGCCACTCACAAGTTGGTGAATTGAAAAAGAGAAAGGAAGATCTTCAAGACTCCGCTTGCATGTCGTCTACACGATCACCTATACGCACCAACAGGTGATCAATATCTCCTGTCTCAATCTCCCAGAGTTCGATACAAAATGCTAAGTTCAACGAACAAAGACAATAAAATCCATCAAAACCATTTAAGAAAATGCAAGTCACAAAACCAACAAGAAAGCAACCAAGCGGCATCGAAAACGGGCAAAGAAACCAGCACAACGGAAAGGTCCCTCACAACTTTGCCGCCGAGTCCTACCTTGAGGCATGATCCACTGAATGTGGGACTTGATTCCGAAGAAACCAATCCATAATGAGGAAAGGATCTTGATTCAATTTGTCCCGATCGAATGATACCAAGTAGTCGCGCTCCCCGAACAGGGGGAATGGGGCACTACATTTCACACCTGCACCCGAGAAGAACTTTTCACTCTAACCACGCACCGAAAAAAATAGAATATAATAGGGCGAGCTTGTCAGACAAGGCAAACAATATATCATGGCCAAACATGCCTACTTCTTGCTATAAATAACTAACTAGGGTTATGTCACGCCCCAGTCCCAAAATACCGAGGGACTAGATACGTGGCAATGGCCAGCAATACACAATAATGGACAAATCCAATTTAATGGACCCATCAATGTGTACTTAAGCTGTAAAACATCAATCAGGGTCTGCTAATCTCATCCACAAA
The DNA here is from genome assembly GCA_036927795.1 of Iris macrosiphon. Classification (NCBI taxonomy): domain Eukaryota; kingdom Viridiplantae; phylum Streptophyta; class Magnoliopsida; order Asparagales; family Iridaceae; genus Iris; species Iris macrosiphon. The sequence continues at coordinate 155,745,469 of JAYESA010000007.1, forward strand.
AATGAATACACAATATCAAAATATAAAGAAATACCAAGTCACAATAAAATATAAGTCGGGGAACAACCCGACAATGAGTTTGATACATCAACTCAATAAACTGGAAATAAAGAGTCTAACAATAGAAATAATTAAGTATAGAATGTGCATATACTCAGGAGAAATCCTCAGCTATCACCTCATCCTCAGTTCCTGGTACTGCTCCGAGAAGTTCTCCTGCTCCGTACACCTCAAGATAGATATCTTCTGCTAATCCTGGGGACATAATCCAGATCAAGGTCCTCAGGGGACATAACAAGGTACAAAATAACTCATGCCAAAATAAATACAGTACAGCAAATAAATGAAACAATAGGATAAATATATAACCAGATAAGTGATATGCAAGTGAGAGTTTTAGTCATACTCGGGCTGAGACTACTATAGGATCTGTGTCGGGCAAACCCATAACAATATTCTCTCGAAGGGCCAGTACGGTACCAAAGCTCTGTGTCAGAGTCTAAGGCACTTCCAGTAAAGTAATATATATATATATATATATATATATATATATATATATAATCAGCCTTTTGTATGGTAAATCTTTCCTCACCCAATGTAATCTCACGTCACAGTTTTACGATGTCCCATGTCCATGTCACGCAAAATTATATCTAATGCATCAAGTCATAATGAAATCTAAGCATGTATAATGTATATGTCCAAATCTTGTATCCTATATAGAATCACCATGAATATCTCAGAAAGATTCTGCCTTATGAATAGTGTCAAGTGTCCTGAGGTATGACGTACTTGATAAGACAAGCACAATATGAATAGTGTCTCGATAACCATGTCTAGGTGACATTACACAAATCTGTGTATAGTGTTGATACCCGAATATTAGTCAAAAGGCAAGTAATGTCACACGGCCCTAGGTTAAACAGAGATCTTACAGTCATAAATCAAGAAAATAGTATAAATAGTTGCTGCAAGTAGGGCAAGGTACACTTGCCTGGGTTTTGGTTACCAATTGCGGCTCTGGTATCAACGGGTTCTACGGGTCCTTCTCCGGTTGCTGAAATAGACATCACCATCAGGTTCAGAAAATATCAAATAGCTAGAAACGCCTGTCCTTGAGTCCAATTTGGACACAGGGGCAAAAATGACAGTTTCTAGTCAAAGCGGGGTCCACATGTGGGCCGCCTTGCACCGAAAAATGTGTCAGGAACAATGGTCTCCAAATTCGTCCAACTTAGTGTCAACAAGTCCAAAATGATGATACAACCTCAACAGAACTTCCAGAACTGGATTCCGATGAGCCGATCACAAAATCGCCCGTCAAGTGGAGCCGTGGGGCCCACGATACACAATTTTGTCAACGTTCTCAGAATTGAACCAAACTTGGGTCACAGGACCAGCGTATTGCTACGAGTCCGATGGCGTAAGTTTTATTCCAATCCGACGTGTGTACACAAAGTTACAACGAGTTCCAGAACAGGCGGATACGGGGCGTTATCGGCGGATACGCGTTGATTCCGGTGTGCACGCACATCCAAATCAATTTCTGTGAAATCTCGTACGTCCGTATCAACGGCGCGCACCTTTCGGTAAAGACCGCACGTGACCAAGTCGTCCCGTTTGGCGGGGCACACTCAGTTCTGAGGGAAAATGGGGTATTATTTTCCTATTTTTGGATCGCAGTTCGCGATCGCCACATGACGCGACACACCGAGCGGGTTGCACGGGCATCGAGAGGGTTACACAGTCTTCGCGTCATAATAGATAGAACGAAAAATGGGGCAACAAGGAGAGAGAAAAGGGTACCTGAACAGGGCTACGCAGACTGGGTTTTTTCGTGTCCGCGAGGCGACACGACACACCTAGGTACTGTTCTAGGGTTAGGGTTAGGGTTAGGGTTCCGGACAGTTCTCTGAAGCTGCTGTAGCCGGGGGAGGAGGTGGCGGCGCTGGCGGCTTCTCGTCGGGCGGCTCAGGCAAAGCGGCCGGAGCTGAGCTGGTGGCGGCCGGGGTCTGCTGAGGCGCTGCGAGGACGGCGGATCTTGAGCGGGTGGGGGGTCGTCGGCTCTCGGGTGGCGGCTGTGGACGGTGACTGGGAGGTCGACGGAGCAGAGAGGGGTTTCAGGTGGGGAGACGGCTGGGTTAGCTAGGGCAGCGGAGGGAGGCACTGCGGAGGCTGGTGAACTAGGGCAGCTGCTGGTGGCGGAGGGTTAGGGTTCAGGAGGAGGTGGCTGCGGCTGGGGACGACGGCTGAGGGAAGACAGGTGGTGGTGGAGACGGCGGGGAGAGGTGGTTCATATAGGGTGAGGGCAAGGCGGTTACGGGCGGAGGAGGCGGGGGCCTAACGGCCAGAGAAGCCGGCCGGATCCGTAACGGCCGGCGAGGGTCGGGGGAGAAGCAGTTACTATAGCAGTAACTGTTGAAACGGGTCGGGTTCGGGTCGGATTTGGGTTTTGGGCCCGGATCTGACCCAATAAGGATTGGGTTGGGGTTTGGTTAGACCGGTCCAGTCCGGTTCGGTTTGGTTTGGTTTATTTTGAAATAAATCGGGTTTATTTATAGGGTTTAATTGGTTTATTTAAAACTTGGTTTTAGGTCTTTAAAAATGGTTCAGGGGTCCAATAAATTCCTAGAAAATTATCCTATGTCTAATTTTTTATTTTACACCAGAAAATATTATTTTTATAATATTTTAATATTTAAGAAATACATTTAAAAATACTTAATACCAGAAAATAATTGATTTAATTTGTTAAAAATCACCAAAAAATCTAGAAAATTTATTTTTAAAAATCTAAAAATTTTTGGGGGTTTACAATCTACCTCCCTTAAGAGAATTACGTTCTTGCAATCAAAAAATAACCGGTCAACAGAGATGACATGGTTGCAAGTATTGTTCGAAGCACATCACTATCAAGGAGAATCAAGGTTGAGGTTTTAAGAAAATACATAGGAAAAATCATTTCCCTAAGCAATATAAATTATGTAATTTCTAGAAGGAATTCTAGAAAACTACAATTTTAGAAAACTAGGTATCACTTAAGAATATACTAGGTTATCAATTATTAGCAAGTTCAAAGCTACCAGGTCAAGGCTAAGGTCACGAACTAATAGGCACGAGCTAAAACAATACTAGAAACAGATAGCTATGAAAACTTACGCGCATTAGCTACTCCAAGAGTCTGTGTGTCCTCCAAAGTCATCGCGAAAGCTTGTCCGGGTCCTTGAGGTGGTGCCCTCTGCTGTTACTGGGCTTGCTGGAAAGGTGCTGCTAGAGGCGCCAAGAGTGGCCTTGGTTGATATCCTCCTGGTGCTGGTAGAGCTTGTTGGTTGACTATTGGTGCTCCTTCTCTACGCTCAGGGCATTCCTTCACTGCATGCTGTCTGGATCCGCAAGCTAAGCATAATCCAAATTTACGTCTATAGTCCTTCTCAACATGGCCTATCTTGTCGCAGTAGTGACAAGTAGGAAGAGTTAGGGATTTGGATACAGCTCCCTGTGGTGCTTGATGTAGATGAGGTTTCTTTGCAGATTCTCCATGTGGTGCTTGGGCTGGTGCTGATGTGGAAGGCCGCTTCAGGTTGGACTCTCTCCTGGTGACACGCTCCATACGTCGGGCTGCAGCAAGGACGTCCGTGTACGAAGTAGGTACAACGGATCTGATTATTCTTTGTAGTTCAAAGTTTAATCCGTCGAAGAACTTCTCGGCCTTCTCTTCTTCTGTCGGGATCAGGGTAGGGACGAAGCGCCTCAGACGAATAAATTCCGCATTGTACTCTTCCACTGTCATATTGTCCTGAGTGAGGCAATTGAACTTGTCCCGCAGTTCTGATCGAGCGATAGCTGGAATGTACATCTCCTGAAAGAGTCTGGAGAACTCCTCCCAAGTGACTCGGTCTGGTCCGAGCCGTCTCTCCTCAGATAGACACCAGTGATATGCGTTGCCCATCAATTACATTCTGACGGCAGTCATCCAACGTTCTCGTGGAAGCTCAGCTGCTTCTAATTGATGCTGAGTGTTGGTGAGCCACTCATGAACTTCTGTGGGCTCCTCCTTGCCTGAGAAGGTACGGGGCTTCAGCTGGCAAAAATCGGTGATAGAGCCCGTCGTTGGCCGTCGAGCTGGTAGGTTGGCATGCTCTAGTGCATTTACTAGGCTGTTCCTCAAGTAATCCGCCTCGCGACATTGAGCCTCTTGTTGAACCTGCTGTTGGGCTTGCATCATTGCGTAGATTATTTGGAAAATATGTTGCTCGTCCATTGGCTGCCCTTGTGGAAATATGGGCATTGGTGGAATAAACTGCGGTGGTGGCGGGATGTCATCACGCCGAAATCTAGAGGCATGCTGATCTGCTTGGCTGCTTCGGTGAGTAGAGGAATCTCCACTCAAGGGCGTCACTTCATCTTCTCCGTAGGTGGCTACAACACCTATTGGTGTTCTTGCTAGAGTTTCGTCGTTGGCTCGTGAATCCATTACTCTGCATCAAAAATAAACTATAAGAGGCGCACATGAATCAAGGCAGGATGCAAAATAAATTCGAATTCGATTTAGATGTCAAGAACATTTCAAGCATGTAGATGAGATCCTATGACTTATCCTATCTTATTGCACGCTTGCTCGGTCCCTAAGTTAAAACCGAACAATTTAGTCGTTGACCTGCATGGGCCACCACAAAAACCATGTCACGCCCTAGTCCCAAAATACCGAGGGACTAGACACGTGGCAATGGCCAGCAGCACACAATAATGGGCAAACCCAATTTAATGGACCCATCAATGTGTACTTAAGCTGTAAAACATCAATCAGGGTATGCTAATCTCATCAACAGAAATGAATGCACAATATCAGAATATAAAGAAATACCAAGTCACAATAAAATATAAGTCGGGGAACAACCCGACAATGAGTTTGATACATCAACTCAATAAACTGGAAATAAAGAGTCTAACAATAAAAATAACTGAGTATAGAATGTGCATATACTCAGGAGAAATCCTCAGCTATCACCTCGTCCTCGATTTCTGGTACTGCTCCGAGAAGTGCTCTTGTTCCGTACACCTCAGGATAGATATCTTCTGCTAACCCTAGGGACATAATACAGATCCAGGTCCTCAGGGGACATAACAAGGGACAAAATAAGTCATGCCAAAATAAATGCAGTGCAGCAAATAAATGAAATAATAGGGTAAATATATAACCAGCTAAGTGATATGCAAGTGAGAGTTTTAGTCATACTCGGGCTGAGACTACTATAGGATCTGTGTCGAGCAAACCCATAGCAGTATTCTCTCGAAGGGCCAGTACGGTACCAAAGCTTTGTGTCAGAGTCTAGGCACTTCCAGTAAAGTAATATATATATATATAATCAGCCTTTTGTATGGTAAATTTTTCCCCACCCAATGTAATCTCACGTCACAGTTTTACGATGTCCCATGTCCATGTCACGCAAAATCATATCTAATGCAACAAGTCATAATGAAATCTAAGCATGTATAATGTATATGTCCAAATCCTGTATCCTATATAGAATCACCATAAATATCTCAGGAAGATTCTGTCTCATGAATAGTGTCAGGTGTCCTGAGGTATGACGTACTTGATAAGACAAGCACAATATGAATAGTGTCTCGATAACCATGTCTAGGTGACATTTCACAACTCTGCGTACAATGTTGATACCCGAATATTAGTCGGAAGCTAAGTAATGTCACACGGCCCTAGGTTAAACTGAGATCTTACAGTCATAAATCAAGAAAATAGTATAAACAGTTGCTGCAAGTAGGGCAAGGTACACTTGCCTGGGTTTTGGTTACCAACTACGGCTCTGGTATCAACGGGTTCTGCAGGTCCTTCTCTGGTTGCTGAAATAGACATCACCATCAAGTTCAAAAAATATCAAATAGCTAAAAATGCCTGTCCTTGAGTCCAATTTGGACACAGGGGCAAAAATGACAGTTTCTAGTCAAAACGGGGTCCACATGTGGGCCGCCTTGCACCGAAAAATGTGTCAGGAACAATGGTCTCCAAATTTGTCCAACTTAGTGTCAACAAGTCCAGAATGATGATACGAACTCAACGAAACTTCCAGAACTGGAGTCCGATGAGCCGATCACAAAATCGCCCGTCAAGTGGAGCCGTAGGGCCCACGATACGCGATTTTATCAACGTTCTCAAAATCGAACCAAACTTGGGTCACAGGACCGGCGTATTGCTACGAGTCCGATGGTGCAAGTTTTGTTTCAATCCGACGTGTGTACACAAAGTTACAATGAGTTCCAGAACAGGCGGATACGGAACGTTGTCGGCGGATACGTGTTGATTCCGGTGTGCACGCACATCCAAATCAACTTTTGAAAAATCTTGCACGTCCGTATCAACGGCGCGCACCTTTCGGTGAAGACCGCACACGACCTAGTCGTCCCGTTTGGCGGGACACACTCAGTTCCGAGGGAAGACGGGGTATTATTTTTCTATTTTTGGATCGCAGTTCGCGATCGCCACAGGACGCGACACACCGAGCGGGTTGCACGGGCATCGAGAGGGTTATACAGTCTTCGTGTCACAACAGACGGAACGAAAAATGGGGCAACGAGGAGAGAGAAAAGGGTACCTGAACAGGGCTTCATAGACTGGGTTTTCCCGTATCCGTGAGGCGACACGACACACCTAGGTACTGTTCTAGGGTTAGGGTTAGGGTTAGGGTTCCAGATAGTTCGCCGGAGATGCTGCAGCCGGGGGAGTAGGTGGCGGCGCTGGCGGCTTCTCTTCGGGCGGCTCAGGCGAAGCGGCCGGAGCTGAGCTGGTGGCGGCCGGGGTCTGCTGAGGCACTGCGAGGACGACGGATCTCGAGCGGGTGGGGGGTCGTCGGCTCTCGGGTGGCGGCTGCGGACGGTGACTGGGAGGTCGACGGAGCAGAGAGGGGTTTCAGGTGGGGAGACGGCTGGGTTAGCTAGGGCAGCGAAGGGAGGCACTGCGGAGGCTGGTGAAGGCGGCTAGGGCAACTGCTGGTGGCGGAGGGTGGCTGCGGCTGGGGACGACGGCGAAGGGAAGACAGGTGGTGGTGGAGACGGCAGGGAGAGGTGGTTTATATAGGGCGAGGACAAGGCAGTTACGGGCAGAGGAGGCGGGGGCCTAACAGCCGGAGAAGCCGGCCGGATCCGTAACGGCCGGCGAGGGTCGGGGGAGAAGCAGTTACTGTAGTAGTAACTGTTAAAACAGGTCGGGTTCGGGTCGGGTTCGGGTCGGGTTTGGGTTTTGGGCCCAGATTCGACCCAATAAGGATTGGGTTGGGGTTTGGTTAGACCGGTCCAGTCCGGTTCAGTTTGGTTTGGTTTATTTTAAAATAAACCGGGTTGATTTATAGGGTTTAACTGGTTTATTTAAAACTTGGTTTTTAGGTCTTTAAAAATGGTTCAGGGGTCCAATAAATTCCAAAAAAATTATCCTATGTCTAATTTTTTATTTTACACCAGAAAATATTATTTTTATAATATTTTAATATTTAGTAAACACATTTAAAAATATTTAATACCAGAAAATAATTGATTTAATTAGTTAAAAATTACCAAAAATTCTAGAAAATTTATTTTTAAAAATCTAAAAATTTCTGGGGGTTTACAGGTTATCACAAACCTAGTTACTAACAAATACATGTTTTAAAGAATATTGCTACTACCGGCACTACAGTCAACCCTTATGGCCAAGGATACGCTTGTAATTGAACTAGTCATACTACATAAAACATAACTTGTAACTTGTCACAAATAAACATAAACTTGATCTTAAAATCATAATTTTATCTAATGGCATAGAATTGAATGTAAACTTATATTATAACAGAACATTGCATATAAACTTGTATTATGAATATAAACTTATACATATAATTATTTTGTTAGTACCGCAACACATCACAGATCTTGTAACCACATTATGCAACAAATTATATGACTACCACGGTATGTCACACAGTCTTGTATGTACCGTGGCATACGTAAAATTGGCAGTTCATGTGCCCCTTGCCTAGCAGGGTTTGCCCATTCCACATGGGGCCCTTGGAGATCGGGGTAGCCGGTAGTGCAATATTCTTCCCTCTAATGATCTAGGTAAATCTTATCTTATCTAATCATTACCAAATTATTTCAAGTTCTCAAGTCGTGGACACTCGAGAAACTTCTTGGGATGACGAGTTACGGTTACGAGCTATTCACGAGTTATCCCTGGCGAACTTATCATATCCGCGACACACGATACATTGGAAAATACTCACGCTCGATTGCCTGATGCTAAATGCAATAGGTTAACATACACAACAATTTCCATGGTGTCTTGAGGGTCAGAACATGTGTTAAATTGTAAGATTACAACATCCAACTATATAATACACAAAGGAACATCTCAAGCAAAAATGTAAGGAACGCATGATAAAACTAGGCGCATGAAAAAGTTGGCCGCATATGCGATCTGGACGCATGCAGGGAATACAAGGAATACAGGACGCAGGTAATGCATGACGCATACAGGGCACATGGAATGCAGGGCACATGAGATGCAGGGTGCATGCAGGATGCATGTGATGCAGGACGCATGCAAATTAGTCATGTGCCCAACAAGATGGGCGCATGCTGGAAGAGGTCGCATGGAGCTGGGCGCATGGAACTCCATCGTCCCAAAACAACACTAACTTAATGGAAAAAGTTCAAAAAATCTGAAAACTTGTTTTCTTCATAAAATTTTTATTTTAACTCCAAATCAAGTAAACCAAAAGCCAAAATTCTCGAAATGGAGTGCTCCATCACATAGAACAACTATATTTTGAAGATAATAAGTTTTAATAGATCAAAACCAAGAAAACACATAAAACCCATGAAAAACTCAAATATTGAAACTTGGATCTACTCCAAATCATCCATCAAAATCCAAAACTCCAAGAACTAAATTAGATGAGAACATCAAGGAAAATATTTTCTATCAAATACATTTTAAATTTACACAATATAAATAAAATCTAAAAATTTATGGCTTTATTATTTGAGCAAGATGGACTTGCCTGGAGTGGCTTCTTATCCTCTACCTTTCATGGTCCAAGTCACAACAACTTCTCCCTAGGGTTAGGGTTTGGTCTTGAGAAAAAGGAGCAAAGGAAGAAAAAAGAAGAAAGAAAGTGAAAATGAAGAAGAATGAGGGAGGAGAGAGAAAACTCTCATGTATATACTAAGGCGAAAAGGGAGATGGTTTAGTCATGGGTTCAACCAAAATAAACCGAACCAAGTGTCCATTCTACATGCGGGTCCAAAACCGGGTCTATGGCAATGTCAATGAGTATTCTACCGGTCTCGGGTAGTCTTTCCAGACAACAGAAATAAATACAAATGACATAAAGCATCATGCAAATGCCAAATTTAAGTTTATTTTAATTTTACTATTGATGTTAAAACTAAGATTAAAATTAACACAAAAATTAACATTAAAACTAACAATAAAAGAAATTAATATCAACATTTACATTAAGTAGATACTATCACCTTTTAATCTCTGCCTTGCAATCCAAATTTAACGGTGGTAATATTTTTATATCATTCCTCTCTCTCTCTCTCTCTCTCTCTATATATATATATATATATATATATATATATATATATATATATATATATATATATATATATATATATATATACCCGAAACTCTCTTCCACCCCTTAACCGATGCCGGGGCTCGATGTCCGGACCTACTCGGTAATGTCCCGTAACCTTACCTCTAGGCTACACCCTATGGGGGACACACACACACACACACACACACACACACACACACACACACATATATATATATATATATATATATATATATATATATATATATATATATATATATATATATATATGGGGCGAATAAAAAGCCCCCTGCACCATCAGAATTGAGCTGGGCCCGCGCGATGCCCCTCGATCCAACGACCAAGGATAGCGGAACTTTGGCGGGGCTCCAAAAACTAGGCTCCCGATCCGCTCCCAAATATATATATATATATATATATATATATATATATATATATATATATATATATATATATATGCTTCAAAACAGCTCAAAAGTGAGCCGTCTAAGCCGTATGTATATATACCATCAATTATTTATTTTTTTAAAATAAATACTACATACAAATTTATTGAAAAAATTTATATATGTTATAAGTAGCACTATAGGGATTCAAACTCAACCAACTGGGAAGAATACCTCCCACATTCACCACATGAGTTAGAAGAGATTTTTATTTATAATTAGAAATATTACATAGCTAAACGTTTTCAACACTCTTTATGAAAAGTAGAAATATATCAATAACTAATTATAATTAAAATATAATCAAATATATAACAAATTCTAATTAAAATATGAAAAAATATATATAATTATAAATTAAATATATTTAAATATTTAAAAAATTTAATATTGATATCAGAAGGAAAAAATTAGTTTACGTACAATGTACGTAAATTTACTAGTATATATATATATATATATATATATAAAAGAGTATACATATTTTTAATAAATTGATAGGCCAGCAGGCCGGTCCAAATTCAATTCGGACTGGGCTTCATTATTCGGTTCAATGCACAGCCGTATTCTTTGATTGCGTTGACCTGACTCGGATCGTAATCGGGTTAACTCAGTCAATCCTGGGTCCAGGTCGACCTTGTCCTGGCTCATGGCCATATTACATCTCTAGACTTACCAATGACAGTTCCTTTCTCTACATTGGACTGAGAATAGTATCTGAAACAATTTCCATGTAAAATCAGATTCTTACTCGGAAGAAATCACAATGGCATGATATCTTGTTGATAAGAGAATGCTTGTAATGAGTTAGTTCTGAATTAGTACCCCCCACCCCCGAATTAGTAGCGGGTTGTGTTTAGACCCATATTTAATTTGGATCAAACAAATAATTTTTTAAGTTCCTCATTGTCTTATGATGACTCTAATCTATAGATGCTAACAAGTAGTCTTAATCTATATCAAATCACATAAATAAGCAAGCTCTAATTCCCACATCTCCTTTCTCATGGAAGTTTGGGAATCACCCCACCCAACAACATCATGGTGAGGGAAGATTCTTCCAAGGCTGGTCATGCTATGGGCTTGGTGCCCAATAATTAGACTACTTCTTGGCCCAAACCCCCACAATGTCACGTTAATCGTTGAAAACTTTCTTGTTGTGTTCCCCATAAATATTTTTGTTTGTAAAGATTCTATTCACATCTTTGCATGTGGACCTACGAGTAAGGAATTTTTTTCTTTTTTTTAGATTGTTTGACGTAAACGTTAGAAATTTGTGCAGTCTTTTGGATTCAGTGTTTTCAACTTTTACCAAATTAAAAAAAGGAGTTTTGTAGGAAGAAGATATTATTAAGCCGGACAAAGTTGGAGAGTCAAATTTATGATAAATAAATCAGTAACCTACTGAATAGCTTGAAAAGATATACGTGAATTCCCAAACTTCTCTAACTTATGTAGTTAAAATAGAAAGTATTTTTTTTTTTTTTTTTTTTTGGGATAGATTTGATCCCACATAAAAGTGTATCTTTTTTACAATTTATTTTCAAGTTAGATATATTTATATAAATTCTTACAGAGTTGGGTAGGTGGTGTATGTGTGTTTTATTAAAAAAAGAAGAAGATAATAGGTGCTTGAATAAAGAAAAAAAAAAGAGGATATGTAAAATATAAACTAACAAGGAAAATAAGACAAATAGGAAAAAAAAAATGACAAGGGTTTTAGACAAAACAAACTTCGTAACAATATGGAAGAGTTTCTTTTCTCTATGATATTAACCAATTCTACTAAGGGACAGATCAATTAACAACCGAGGGGTACTTTCTAGATTTTGAGAAAAGAAGTATTAAAATGATCTTGTATAAAGACTATAAATTTTTTTTTTATAGAATATTTACTAAATTTTAGAAATTGAAAAAAGTACTACTTGAAAAAATTTCTTCCAAATATGTCATTATCTATATATATAGTAAACAATTTTTTTTGTTAAATTTAAATTGACCGTTAGGTAATTAAGTATAGAAAACAAAATTTATAAGGTTGTCTTTGATCTTTTCAATTCACATTCATAATCTCAATAAATGATAATTAATAGTACAAAATATAATTTACAAGTGGCATTTTCTCATGAATTACTATAAAGTAGGAGAATTGTATAATTGCCAAAAAAGTTTTATAATGTGCACGGACTTTTAAAATGGGTTACTAAAGTTATTCTTAATTTATAAGAGAAGATATAAGTTTCATTTTTTAAACAGAAAATTTACTGTAGCGAAATAAATTTATATTAAATTCATGCAAACAACGAAACAAGTTTGGATAATTTTGAAATAGAGACAGAGTCCGCCAACAGTGTTGGCGGAAAAAAAAACGAACACGTAGGCAGAAAAAAATAAAAAAAAATATAAAAGTGGACCCACAAGCCAATTTCCGCCAACACTGTTGGCTGAAATTGATGGGGGGCCAATTTCAGCCAACACAGTTGGCGAAAATTGGGTCTGGGGGGCCCACGGGTTCGGTTAGATGGTTTTGTTTGGTTTGGTTGGTTTGCTTTGGTTGGCTTGGTTTATTTTAATTAATTATGTTTTGGTTTTATTTATTTAGTTTTGTTTTGTAATTAGATTTAAGAAAAATTATTTTAACGAAAATAATTAATTTAAATTTATTTAGTTTTATTTTGGTTTTTTTACTTGTTTTATTAGTATTTTTGATAGTTGACATAAAACAATTAATTTAAATTTTTTCTTGTTAAACTTTTTCCTAATTTTTTTTTGGGAGGTCGAAACATCGTTTTAAATCCGTGGGCCCCCACATCCAATATAAATTTATTTCGCTACAGTAAATTTTAAATATTCGAAAATAAAATGACTGAAAGTAAAATTTGGAGGTCGAAACATCATTTTTTTGCGATTCTAAAATTTTGAGAAGTCCGTCAAATAATGAAACGGTTTATCCCGTAGTACTTTTCGATACGGCCATTTTGGCACAAACTGGATCTTGTTTCGATCTCTCAGTCAAAAGTTATGATACTTTAAAGTTTTAAAATTTATATTTTTGTCTATAACATGTGAATCTTGCTTCGAATAAATTTTTTTCTATACGATTTGTGTTACTCTTGTCGAAAACATACAAATCGACTTATTGTTTAAAAAAAAACGATTTCAAAACAAATAGTTATGGCCACTCGAAGTCTGCTCGACGACAGACGTAATATTCTTACGACATTTTTTTTTTAACGTCTGTTAACGACGAAAAAATTAACGATAGGAATATAATATTAAAAAAATATAAACGCCCAAAGGATGTTTTGATAAAAAAAATTCGTAATTTTTTAAACTTTGATGCTTTAGATGGAATTTATACAAATTTTGATACTCTAGATGCAAATTTCGAAAAAAATATTTCTAAATATTTCTTAATTAATTAATTAATTTTAATTTTATTTCGTTAAAATATATTTTATTAAATTAAATTCCAAAACTAAACTAAATAAATAAAAAAACCAAAACAAAATAACTAATTAAAACAAACTAATAAAATAAACCAAACCAAACCAACCAAACAAAATCCAACCACCCAAACCAACCCGCGAGCCCCATAAGACCAAATTCTGCCAACACTGTTGGCTGAATTTGTGCTTGCCTACGTGTTCGTTTTTTTTTCCGCCAATACTGTTGGCGGACTTTGTCTCTATTTCAAAATTACCCAAACTTGTTTCATTTGCATGAATTTATATATAAATTTATTTCGCTACAGTAAATTTTTTGTTTTTTAAAACTGTAATAAATTAAGAATAGTTTTGGTAAACCATCTTGAAAATCGTGAACATTGTAAAAGCATCATTGCCGATTGCAATTCCCTAAAGTAGATGGAGAGCTTAAATTTACTTCTATATAATGTTTGCATGTAGACTAGCTAATTAATTGCTAAAAAATATATTTACATGTATACATGTTATATCTAAAGCAGAATTTCAACCATAAAATGGCTTACACTCTAGTTTTGAAAATAAATATACTATATATGTACAGAGTTGCAAATATTTGAATTTTTATTACTTGAAAAGAGAATTTTAAAAAAAAATTTTACCAATTGAAAAGAGCAAATATCCTCGTTACTCTTTTTTAACATACGTAATTACGTAACAAGCATATTAAATTTAATAAACAATTAACTGAAATCTAAATGTAATAATTTTAGGAATACAAGTGGCTAATTAAATATTGCATTTAAAATGTAAAGCAAACATATGTTGTTATTTTTTTTTTAAGGATACTATTGTCTCATTAAATGTCTTAGACAACTTTCATGACATCATTGTGTGCCATTTCCCATCGCAGTAAATTTTGGATAACGAAAATCTGAATTTGTAACACCACTTTTGACAACAAATGTTACAGATAATACATGTAAATTATCACGTGACTCAAAATCATCGGCATCTCAGCTCTGGACCGCATCGGAGACAAGGCCGTGCGACGACCGGACAGCCTGCAGTGCGTTTTGTAGCTATGGGGTGCTGCCAAGGAGAGAACTGTTGTCAGAGGGGGGACATTCATTCGTGATTGCAGCCTCAGCAAACAAAGCAGGTCATGGAACTTACTGTTAGCTGAGCTTGTTCGCTTGCTCGAGCCTCAACCTCATGTGATCGATCATTCCTCTCTAAAAACAACATTGAAACTTACTGTTAACTCCTCATCTAACCCTAACCCTAACCCAACTGCATGTGTACTCGATATTCCCATCCATGGTCCCCCATCTTGGATTTCTCCTTCGTTCTTGACATACACTACAATGATATTCTAGCAGTATAAATGTGTAAGTTACATAGCTTACAAATATCATTTTCTTATTATATAAGACCCTAAATCTAATTAACTGAAGAAAGAACACAAACAACTTTTGATGAGTTGTATCCAGAAACATTGCAAGACACATGGGATCATAAAGCAGCCCCCAACTGCCCTACACACACACACACACACACACACTCGCATTTGCTTGGAATTCCACCGTCGAAAATCCTTCCAGTTGGGGATTGACACGTGTGGCCCGCGATCATGGACTGAGATCACGGAACACGTTATATAGGTTCCGTGCACCATCTATTAAGTTATTTTTCTAGTCTTGTCTTAGAATCAGTTTTATGGCATAATGAAAAACATATCCCGTGTGGCAGTGTGTTGTACGATATAAAAGGGAACACGACGAGACTTACCAACTTAACATTGTTCATTTGCACGGGATATCTTATACTCATAATCGTTCAGATGTTTCAGATTATTGGATGCGATGCAATGACTCGCACGCGGATTGACCGCGGGCCACGTGTCAGCCCCCAACTGCCCTCCTCCACCCCCCCCCCCCCCCCCCCCCCTCATTTGCTTGGGGTTCCACCGTCGAAAATTCTTCCAGTTGGAGATTGACACGTGGCCCGCGATCACGGACCACGGACCATGTAGCAGCGTCCTATATAATAATCAAATTTTTTGTTTAGGTTTCTATACTATTGAAAAAAATGATTTGAGTCTTGTCGTGACGGTTGACTTGGACTGAACGTTAGATTTTTTTTAGATTTCCATAATAATTAAAATTTGTGTTTAGTTTTAGGATGACGTATAATATTCGAAAATTACGTTAAGGTTTCCATTTTGGACCATCAGTCCAAGTCAAGACGAGATCCAATCTCTCTTCTTCTAAACAAAATAGAAATCTAAACACAAATTTCGAATACGATATATATGAAACCCTAGAACTAAATAACCTTTCTTCCCTTTGCAAACAAGCACACAAATTGTTTGCGGTAGAATCTGTTTCCATTTTAAAAAGTGTTAACAATAACAAAGTCTGCATTTTCCTATGACTAATATGCAAAAATATCATTCTAACCAAAGTTGACTTGACTAAGCATAATTGGCCGGGCTTGAGCAGTATATTTTCTGGAATAATCATCGAGAAAACGGTGGAGTTTTATTACTACAACTTCTGAGTAATACGACCAATTTGGGAGTCATGTAAAGCACATTTGAGAATTATTGGTCATCCTGGTTCAATAGATTCTTGGATTAAATTACAGAAAAATTACATAAAAATTTATATTTTTGCAGATAAATATACAAAATATTTGTTTGAAAGAAAAATCTATTTTAGTTTTTATTTTTCTGGCAAATCAACTCCTTAGTCCAAGTGTTGCCGCTCAGTCAAACTGCTAGTTGACCAAATATTTATCCGAAATAACTAAAATATCCCACAAAAGTATTGTTTCTCTTCTGACATCGTTCTCTAAACGAAAAAATAAATTTGATTGCTAGTTTATGAGATTTTAAATTGTCAGAAAGCTTTCAGATCATATCTTCAACGAGCAATCTATTAGTCCTAAATTGATATGCATCGACTGGATACAAAGGAATTTAATGCGTTATAACTGATCGGATTTATCTGCACAATGTAAAAAATCTCAACATATAAGGAAGAACGTTTTCGTGTGGAAATATTTTAGCCATTACGGATGAATATTTGGTCAATTAACGGTTGGGCTAAGCAAAATTTGGAGGGATGGATTGATTTGCCAACATTACTAAAATAAGTGGAATTAGATACCCATTAGTGACTCCACAGGAAGACGTCGCTAACTGTGTTAAATTTAGTGACTCCACATAGAAACATTGAAATTTGTGACAAACTATGACGCACTTGCGATGCTGCTAATATAATATGTATCAGCGATGCTATAACGGCACATTTGGCAAAACGTAAAATGTGGTATATTTGAAAATTTGCGACTTTGTTAATAACACCGTTGATGTCATAGACTTCGCGACGTCATTAGCAACACTTACCGTGTCACTAATTACGATATATTAATCCGTCCGGTTCTTGAAGAAAGAAAGTTTTTGAACGTCTTTGTTACAATCAATTTCACTGCTTCCTAATTCCTACTGATCATCAGCATGTTAACAATGTTTAGAAGTTATATGGGTGTTTGTTTTCGAAATGCAATAATAATTTTTGAATAAAGTTTCCATTTTCCCATCTATGAGTTACTGATGTAACAACATTAGCTATAGCTCATCTTAGTTATGTAGGCATCTTCAATTCATACCTCTTTCTCAAACATGTTGGAGCGGTTGGGATTTTTAACCTATGTGAAGAATATTCCGGAGTGCGACGAGCGTCATTCGTGTGTCGGAAAAGTTCGAAAAGTACATCGAACGCCGTGTATTGGAACATTTATGATAAGCAAATATTATATGGGATTTTCATCTTTGACTTTAATTATATAGTTATCATTGGATCTTTCATTTATTAACTTTCCATACAATTGGATTTCCAATTTATGGCAAGTCAATTTATGATTTGATTTCCATTAAATATATGATTGAATGTAATTGGATTTTCATATATATTTTTGGCTTCCATATATAGATTTCCATATGAAAATTCTAATTCATGCAAGGGTTTATATAAAAACTCATGCAATATACAACAACATAAAATAAAAATAAAAATAAAAAGAGGAGAAAATGTGGCAAGAGTGTCATTACACTTTGGAGAGGAGAAAGAAGGATTGGTGGCAGTTTCGGAGAAGAAGATCAATTTGGGGTATTTTTCATTGTCTTTTTTATTCGTGGTTGTAATCTATTTTCTGTTCCAAAGAGTTGCGGTGATCATCGGTGATGAGCTTGTAGATGGTGTAATCTCTTTATTCCATTAGTAGAGGTTCTTCAAGATTGGACTCCGATCGTCCCGTGGTTTTTTTCATCTGGATTTTTCATGTAAAAATTTCTGTGTCTGCGATTTGTGTTTGAAGTTTTTTGGTTTGTGCGTTTTGCTCGGTTCTCTCAAAGGTACTCTCTGGTTTGGGGAATGGTTTTCGCACTTTTGTTCCCAATAGTGTGGTATCAGAGCCAGGTTCTAAAATTTCAGAAGGGTGTCAGGAGTTGACAGACAAACCAAAGAGGAGAGATGGACGCAAAGTCGGTGCGTATGGTAAACCAAAATGGTTTCAATTATCACTATTGGCAGAGCAAGTCCAAGCATCAGTACAAGAACTTCGAGTGCTATCATTGTGGCAAGAAGGGCCACATCAAGCAGAACAGTTTTATTTTGAAGAGAGAGAAGAAGGACAACAAGGAAAAATAGGGCGAGAACACTACAACGACTCCCTCAAAACATAGAGGCGATGCGATCATTGTAGGTGATGAGGTTGTCATGAACCTCGCCTGCGATGACAACTCTTTGCTGGTGGACTCAGGTGCTTCAGCGCACGTATCTCACAATAGGACACTATTTGCTACTTACGCAACAGACGACTGTGGAGTGTTGAAGATGGCCAATGGAGATGTGTGAAAGGCGGTTGCCATTGGAGATATGCATTTGAGGACAAAGACGGCTACAGTTCTTGTTCTCAAAGATGTCCGTCATGTCCCAGATATCCATTTCAACCTGGTGTCGGTTGAAAGGTTGGATGAAAAAGGTTTCTTCAATCTCTTCGGGAATGATCAGTGGAAGCTTTACAGAGGATCGGTGGTGATTGCCAGAGGAAACAAGAGGTCCGGACTCTACTATATGGGAGGGAGTACATAGGGAGAACATGAGGTAAACACAGCTACTGATGTGTCTACTGAGTTGTGGCACAGGTGGCTCAGCCATATCAGCGAGAAAGGGATGCACTACTAAAATTTGCGGGATTAGCAATATTTTTAGCGACGTCAAAGTAAAACGTCACTAATATTAAAGATTTCAGCGACTCCTAAGACTAACATCGCTATAAGTCGTTGTTTGGCAGCATATAGTGACGTTTAGCGACTGCAATTCAATTTTTTAAAAGAATAGTCGCTATAAGTTTATTTAAGGTCGCTAAACGTCGCTGAGTTTTATGATTTAGCGACGTTAGTCTTTTAGATATTTAGCGACATTTTTAGCGACATCTATAACGTCGCAAAATATTTTTATTAGTGACGTCATAAGTTGACGTCACTAAACGTCACTAAAATTTTAATATAGGTTTCGATTCCCCCTTTTTGTCCAAATCTTCCCCCAATTTTTCAAAACCCCCTCTTCTCCCCCCCCTCCGGCGAACTGCACACTCTAGGGTCCTCTACAGCGGCCTACTCCGGCGTCCCCCTCCTCCTCCTCCTCTAGGTAAACCCTAACTCTCTCTCTCTCTCTCTCTCTCTCTCTCTCTCAGAGGACACGACACGACACTGACCCAGACACGACACACACATGTGACAGACACTGACAGAGATACGACACACACACACACGTGAGAGACACGGCATGACACTAAGCCTAACCCAAAATTTCTATAGTTGGCAGAGTTTTTACATAGAAATTTCACATAAACAAAAATATTCTTCAATGATTTCCCATTTCTATCATATAAATATATTTATATAGTTGATGTGTATGTCTTATTTATGTGTGTGGAATTAACGTCGCTAAATATCGCTAATTAGCGACTTATATAGCGACGTTACAGCGACGTCTTTAATGACCTGGCAATACTGTCATATCAGCAATTTGCGACATACAACGACGTTTTTAGCGACATGTTTAGCGACGTCATTAGCGACGTTTATTAACATCGCTAATTAGCGACGTATTTAGCGACGTGTATACATGTCGCTAAACGTCGCTAAAAACGTCGCTAATTTTACAAAAAAAATAAAAAAATAATACTAAATTGTTTCTAAACTATTATTCCTGCAGTTTATTAAATCATAATATATACAAATAGACCCGAAGCAACCCTCTGTTGAATTTCTGGGTTTGCCAACCCCCTTGGGTTGAACACTCAACACCGGTAAAATAATATATTTAATATAAATAATATAATAAAATTTGAAGAAAAGAAAGCATCCAGCAAATCTCATCGTAAAGAATACGGCAAATATATATCCATACAATCTCATCCTAAATAATACAAAAAATACAAATATCCAGTAACTAGCTATACTACTGCAAATCTGCAGGAGGCTGACCACCGGCGCGCATGAAAGATAAGAACAGCTCATACTGGTCCCGTGTAATCGATACCGATGCCGATGGAGAAGGCAGTGACGTCGGTAGAATCTGTGTCGATGTAGGCGCAGTAGAAGGTCGTACCCGCTCCAAGTCTGTGAGTCGCTGGTTGTAAGAATCCATGATAGATAACAGCCTCATACTTCTATGAACCATTGAATCCTGCATCATCGTCAGCCTCTCGCCCATCGATAGTGATGCCTGCAGCTCCATGATGTTGCGGTCCGTCGAGGCTCTAATATCATTTGTCAAATCCCGGAGCTCCCTGATGTTGTGGTCGAGCATATCGAATCTTGCGATGAGCGTCGGATCGTCTGACTGCGGCTGGGACCGGGGTTGCTCCTCCATCCTTCGCACCAACTCATCACGGAGAGACGCAATCTGACGGTCATCGGCCTCCTGGACTCTGGCCGACGACTGCGAGGGCTGTGTGGAATGTGCAGCTATCGGGGAGGCCTTAGATGACTACGTCGTAACCAGAGCGCCATAGGATCCCGTACCGTAGTACGTACCCCTCTAGAGACCACCAGCTGCGGTCACCCACATGTCTTCCACCGACGGAGCTGGAGCGGGCTGCGAGGAAGTACCTGCCTCTCCAGGTGTAGGTGCACTAGCAGTCGCCCGCTCACGCAGCCTAAGATACTCGGCCTAGAAAAGTTTGGAAACTAGATAATTGCCTAAGTTATATTAAAATTAACACAAAGTAAAGTAATACTTACATAGGTCTACGAGGCCCTCTCATCAATGAGATTTTCGTCCTTGCGATGGGTTGCCAAGAAGACGGTCACCATGTTTGCATCCTCACCCCTCTGTACCTATTAAAAATATATTATTTAGTACTAAACTTAAATATTTTTTCCTACTACCATTTTATGGTACTTATGTAAACCCCCTCGACCAATTTAGGTTTCATTAAGTTTACTTGAGTGACTAGAGTTTATTTGGATACGATGACATTAAGGTGCAACATTTATGTGACTTAATTCACCTTACGGTTGCCCTAATGTTTGGAGCACTATACTAGTAGGTACCCCCAAACCAATTAAGTACCCATCCCCTAGACACGCCGGACTACCCACCTACACCTTGTTTAATCTTCAGATCTCGATCTTGTACCCTAATGTAGCTGCACAACAGTCGTTGCAAACGTCTAAGTATATTCTTATAAAACAACTTTCTCCTAATAACGGATGTAATTGTTGTAACCTGATTTAAATTGAGGCCAGATTACTTCTAAACTAGTCTTAACCAAGCCTTTATACCTATCAGGAGGACTGGACCTCACCCCAAGGAGCCCAGACAAGCCCAAGGCCCAGGCCATAAACCCTACTATATATAAACAACTATCCCTAATACTATGGAAACCCTAATATCACCCATCCCCTCAACCTAGCCGAACTCCCTTGCCAACCCAATTCCTCTCAGCCACACCGGATCAACCGCCGCCTCCCTGCCGGACGGAACCACCACCAGTACAAGCCGCCACCACCACCCCGTTCACCTGCACCCCTCCATGACACCGGACCACACAGGCCGCTTGCACCGCCACCCATCCACTCCGTCACAACTTCCTCCAACACCACCAACACCCTTCCTTAAGCCGACCATCCCGGCCCAGTCTCCAGCATCCCGACCACCGCTATCAGGCGGAGCGCGACTTCCTCCCGACCCGACAGTCACTTCCGCACCACCCTAGCCGGCTACCACAGCGGTCAAGATCGCTGCAGTCGCTGCCGAGACTCTGCACCGTTGCCGCTGCTAACGGTCGGACGCCGGAGTTCCACCGATCGACGGTCAGCGGACTCGTCAAAGGAGCAGACACCCCCTCTTGTCCTATTGGTCAGGTACTCGTCCTCCAAACAGTCCCTCGTGTGTCCTATATTTCTCCTTCGTGTCGCACTTAAAACCATAACCATAGTATTTGACCTAGTTAAGAAATATTTGCATGGAAGTTAATATTAATTAGATATTATCAATAAATAATAAGTCTAAACTAATGACCAGTTACCAGAGTCAGGAAATTCACTTGAAACGCTGAAATATAAAACTAGTATGTTGAGCATGGAAATAGAGACATGTGTTCGTGCAGAACCGAAATTATGGACAACCCGTAACTAGATAATTATTGACTCGAGACACATGTTAACCGAAGACAGAACACGTATACATCATCGCTACGTGCACACGTGATGCTGTACTCAAACAATAGTGAATTCGTGACAGTATTCAAGTATAGAGTCGTAATTGTATGTAGTTAATGCGTAGTGTCTGATGATTGGTTGTTATATTATATTGTGTGTTAGGATCATTGGACCAGCCAGGGGATATTGCAGGAACCGGCTTCTGGCATCTACAGCTTCAGGACACAGGCAAGATACCTTGCTATATTTACTGTCTAATTTAAATATGCATAAGTTGTATTGTAATCTTGTTGCTCGTAATTTATACAACTGTGCACGTCCGAGTTGTCTCGGGTGCATTCGACGGGTACGTCGATGTTAGTATATATATATGGACTTAGCTCTTAGTAGACTCAACCCATTGGACGATACTCTGTTATTGTCTGAGACCTGACACCTTACATGGTCACTGAGATATATTCATATTGGGATGTAGGTTTGCGCTCTCGACTAGCTATCGTTGCGTATCACCTACATCACGGTTAGTATGTAGTCAGGATTTAGTCTAGAGACTTGGCATATAGATACATGGTATGCACGTTGAGTAGTCGACTTGCGTATCTATATTGGGTGGGGAGGACAACTAGTAGGTGTACGGGGTAGACACATTGGAGCCGTAGTTCGGAGGAGCCTCGGATCCAATAATTTTCCCTTTATACTGATGCCATGTTCTTTGGAGCGATATGGACGATATACTGTACAGATGCCACTCTCTTCGGAGCATGGACGTTATGCCTACACCTACCCATACGCACCAGCGTTGTCCTCATATTACATTCACTTAGATGGCTAGCACACCCTTACCGTATTTATTTTATTCAGTATTCATATATGGCATATTGTTTTCTTGTATCTTGTTACGTCCCTCTGAGGACCTGGTACCTTTTCAGATTTAGACGAGGCTCACTACCCCACCGTATACGGCCCGGGACAGGAGACGAGATTTGCTACAGCTGAGGAGTTGGAGGTACAACCGTCAGAGTTTCCGTGACCAGTTGGTAGGCCTTGTCCCGACCCGCACCCGGAATTTGGGCATGAGTCGTGGGTACGTCCAGCCTACGCCGCAGCATCGGCGGTAGAACGCTGTCTAGGTCACAACATAGTATATCCTGTCAATAGTCTCAACTCCGTACGGAGGATAATGATAAATAAACCACAGTTCTATAATATACTCAATCATAAGCTATAAGAATAATGGCACGATGAGAATTGAAAAGAGTTCTAAAAAACAACCACAATAAGTCCAACTCAAATCCTGGATCTAAATGACCTCACAAAGTCACAAAATAATAAGTACAACTCAGACTCAGGCTAAAACAATAAATGCAGAAAAATAATCTAAGTACAGCCAGGTAGGATCTCCTCTAGGATAGGCACCTCCTCTGGGATTTCCGGAGTGAAATCTCCCTCTAATCCTGGGTCGTAATGAGTGGGGCAAAAGTCCTCCAGGTCCTCTGAAAATGTTGTTATCCAGTCAGGATTGGAGCGAAGCACAAGCACTAACAGCAGTTTCATTAAATTGACAAAGTTTATAAACAGTGTAAGAGATACAAGATGGAAATAAATGCTGAAAATGAGAAGTACAGGAGAAAATAAAATAGACAATAGAGCATCTAGCAATGAACAATAAATAGTGAATGCTAGAACAAGTAAATCTGAATAAAGATAAAACATCTAGCTAAGTGTTTGAAATATTAGTTTATTATGTGATCGGCTTGGGACTAGATCAGGCTGATTATATATGATTAGCTATGATTCTTTTTAAGTCAGGCTAACCGTATGGTTAGCTATGGTGCATATAGTGGTCAGGCTAATCATATATAACAGCTATGGAGCATATAAATGGTCAGGCTGCACCCGACGTGAGAAGTGGGGTGAGCTATGGTACATATAAATGTTTGGATATGATCACATAATCTACTAATAGTTCCCCATCCCCCAGCTAGCACGATGGATTCCAATCACGACTCCTCATGATGGGGATCTAGGGTGCTAACCCGTGTATCCATAGTGTCGGAATCAAGTATGTAATACACTACAATTTATAGAAGTAATCAACAATGAAAACTGTCAGAGAATGTACTCGCCTGTGGTCCTGAGCAAGGTGTGAGGATCGATGTCCAAAGTGGGATCACAGTGACCTATTTATGGAATATTTATGTCAGATGCTGAATTTAAGAAATAACATGTTTAACAAATTGAATACGAGGTTTCTAGGTCATCCTAAAAATCTACTGGTCAATACTAGTCCATTTGATACCTTGCTAGCCCATACTTAGACCAACCTAACCAAACTAGTCAACTAAGCCATACACAAGTTCCTAGGTCCACACTAAGTTAATGAGTCCATATTGGTCACTAACTAATTAACCCTATATTGTATTATCTATACTAACTATTTACACTAGGTAATGGGTTATCATATACTAATTATCGATATCTAATTAGACTAACTCTTAATACTAAGTGTTCTAGATAATTTAGTATCTATTATTAATGCTATTGATTACCTTAACTAGTACTATACCACCTATCTTTTTACCTGATACTTAGTTAAACATCCCTGATACCTTGAATGAATTCTTAACTTACTACCTCAACTCTCATACACACCAAGCCATCCCATATAATCCACTGCAATGTGTTCCCTCTGATACACACAAATCAGTGTGTTTCCACTGATACACCCTGATACTTACCTACAGATCCATGGTGATCTTACCACAGATGCTAAGCTGCCTAATACTCTTCCCTCTGTTCTCAGTTGGGGACAACACCTTACTACCATCACCATAAAATTCTAGAACCAACACACACACACACTCCATCAGCCCTAACTCGAGTTCCCAACACTGATACGATCAAGTATCAGTCCTTATGCTACATAGGAACCCCCCAATTGCAGACAAGTACTAATATACCTACCTATTACTGCTTCTGAAACATGCTCAGTTGCTGCACACATAGGCACTTCACACCAAAACAACACACACACACAGGTCTAAACAGTTTGCTCACTGCTCACTGGGTTTTGGGATACTCACACATGTACACAGTCCTCATAATTACTCACAGGTTTCAGGATACTGCTACATACCCTCTGCTCTACCCAACTCCCTCTCCTTGCTCCTCTAAACTAATACTCATAACTCAGGGGTACTCTGTTTCCCCACAACCTACTGAACTGACACTAACTATAGATACTGAAAAAGTAATCTGTGCACATGCTATCCTCACTAATACACAGTCTACATATAGCTATCTAACACAGAAATCTGCACCTAATACACAGCTCTCACATACTAGTTAGACTCACACAACTGCTACACACATACACCCAATTCACAGCCATACTCACTGGTTAATGATACACAGGTACTCACACAGTCTCTCACAGGAAACATCTACACACACATAAATCTACACACTGACAGGAACTCCAAAGCTGACTGATACTGCTCTCAGACTTTTCCTCTCCCACACACTGCACTGTGGAAACCAACACAGCTAGTTCAACATTGGCACACTAATACACATAAATAATTTCTGATACACTGACACTCAAATACCCTAACTAGCTACTGATACAAATCCCTCACTCACACACACCTAATTCACTACACAGCACAGTCCAAACACATTGGAATTAAAATTCTACATACTAAAAATACACTCACACACACAGTTAAACTATCACCTAACTGCTACACACTCTGAAATCACTCACACCAACCCCACATGTGAACACCTACACAGTGCTGAATACTGATACCAAATTCCCAATTGCCAACCACACACTGAACAGAACCCTGCACCCTGAGAACACACTGATGCACATATACTCGAGAAATACCTCACTACCCTCACTGTACTCGAGCATGTGTAATCCTCTTTGAACACACACAATAAGTATTGACTGATACATAAACACACAGCCATATACACACAGATATTGGATACTCACACAGGTATGCATCTAACCTCACTGCATACACACAAGTTCCTATTTTCCCTACTCTGCTACACAGCCACAGAACAGTCCCAAACCCGACTGCATACATGCTGATTCACACAGGAAAATACCCAGTTTAACTCTCCAAACACACAACACATCTACAAACATATGTATAAATATATATATATACACATCATACATCAATTTAGATATTATTAGGGTAGATTTGATAGGTATTCATCATTCTTGGCATTGCAACAAACACCTAGCATGTGGAAATAGAGTTTCACCTAGTTTACTCATGAACCCAACTTAAACCCTAAAAATCAAGATCAAAACTAAAGGTAGGAGATGTAAACATGCCTACACGAAATCCTTAGGTTTAGGGTTCCAGAAATTTGGGGAGAACACCTGAAAATTCACCAAAACCCTAGATCTCCTAGGTTTTCATGTAGAATCCCTAAAATTCGAATTCTAAACCTTAAGATGGGTTCCTAATGGGCATTAACATCTGAAAACAGAATTAAAATAAATAGAAATAGGGTTTTACCTAGGGAGATGGCTTCTTCAATGGAGGTTCTTCTTCTCCAAGGCTTCCTGACCCACGTTCCTTGCTTTCCTTGCTTTGGAGGAGGAGAAAATGGAAGCCCTAGGGTTAGATCTCGAAAATTGGGTGGGGAGATGGTTTCTCTTGATGGAGGCTAGGGTTTCTCTTTTCTACATGAAGGAAGAGAGGGTTCCCTTTTATATTAAACCTAATTAGGGTTTCAATGCATTGTTTAGGTTAAACCCTCTATGGTAGGTCATGTAAAACCTAATTGACTCAGGTTTAGGTCTGCTAGAGTTTGAGGGTTCACCCTAAAATTTGTATTCTAGGGTTTCACTAGAACTGGTTTACAATTAGGGTTGACTCACTAGGGTCTGTCCTAATGAGTTCTAGGGTTTGACCTAAAACTAAATATTACTAATAATAATATAATTAGTTACAAAACTCAGCAATTAATTAAATTCATAATTATTTAAAATAGTTAAATTACACAAATGCCCTTATATGGAAAAGTGGTAGTGACAAGTCTACCCTCCTAAAAGAAATTTCGTCCTCGAAATTGGACTGAACTAGAACAAGAGTGAATCTGAAAAGGAAATATACCTCAAGTCTAGAAGAGATACTGGTATTGCTCGCGCATCTCGTCCTCTCTCTCCCAGGTCGACTCCCCTGGAGAGTGATGTCTCCATGCTACACGAACCAAAGGAATAGTTTGGTTCCGCAACACCTTCTCTCTGCGGTCCAAGATCTCTACGGGCTGCTCAGGGTAGCTGAGCGTCGGACCAACCTCAATCTCCGAGTAATCAAGTACGTGACTAGGGTCGGCCACGTACCGTCTCAGCTGCGACACGTGGAACACATCATGCACTCCCTCCAATGCAGGCGGCAAGTCTAGTCTATACGCCACTGCACTTATCTTCGCAAGAATACCGAAGGGTCCGATGTAGCATGGGCTAAGCTTCCCGCCTCTACCAAAACGAATCGTTCCACGCGTCGGAGAAATCCGTAGGAATACTAGATCGCCAACCTAAAACAAAACAGTCTCAACACGCAGTCTAAATAAATAAACACAAGCCAAAATAACAATCTATACCTAAAATTTAAGGGGTCTACGGTGGCTGTCGGCCCAATGCCGCTGTCTGTCCTGCGCCACTCGCAGTCTGTCTCTGATGAGTTTCACCTTTTCCTCTGCATCCACGACCATTTCTGGTCCTAACAAGGCTCTCTCTCCAACGTCGTCCCAAGATAACGGTGTACGACACCTCCGTCCATAAAGAGCCTCAAATGGTGACATCTCGATGCTGGCCTGGTAGCTGTTGTTGTAAGCGAACTCTACCAGGTGCAGATGATCCTCCCAAGAACCTCCGAGATCTAGAACGCAAGTGCGTAGCATATCCTCGAGAGTCTGAATAGTCCTTTCAGACTGCCCGTCTGTCTGGGGGTGATATGCGGTACTGAACTTGAGCTGAGTGCCCAAGCTAGCCTGCAGACTCCTCCAGAAGTGGGAAATGAAACGACTATCCCGATCTGAGACGATGCTCACAGGAACTCCATGAAGCCTAACAATCTGTCGCACGTACATCTCTGCGAGCCTCTCTGTCGACGTGCCCACCTTGAAAGGTAAGAAATGGGCTGATTTGGTCAACCTGTCCACGATGACCCAAATCGCGTCTTTCCCTCCTGGCGAACGTGGAAGCCCTGAAACGAAATCCATGGTCACGTGCTTCCATTTCTATTCTGGAATCGGTAAAGGTTGAAGCAAACCACCTGGCCTTTGTCGGTCTGCCTTTACCTGCTGGCACACTAGACATCGGGATACGAAGCGTGCTACCTCGCACTTCATTCCATACCACCATACGTGCTCCCTCAAGTCTCGATACATCTTGTTGGCACCGGGATGCATCGAGTACTGAGAGCGGTGTACCTCCTGTAAAACCTCCTCGCGCAGCTCCCCGCTTGGCACACATATCCTCGTGCTGTGCCGTAAAGAACCATCATCTGCGATAGTAAAGTCGTCCGACAATCCAATCCGAACCTGTGCCCTGATACTCCTCAGAGCCTCATCATCGTACTGCGCAGCTCTGATCCTGTCCATCAGTTCGGACTGTATCTGCAATCCCCATATCTGAATCTCAGTACCGGGAACTAATACTTCAATCTCCAAGCTCTCCAAATCAGCCAACAAATGCCTATATGTCGTCAAGTACATAGCCGTCGGATACCCGCTCAAGGCATCGGCGACTACGTTAGCCTTCCCTGGATGGTACTGCAATGAGATGTCAAAGTCCTTCATCAACTCCAACCACCTCCTCTGCCTCATGTTCAGCTCCTTCTGTGTGAATACGTACTTCAAGCTCTTGTGGTCTGTGAAGATCTCTACACGCTCTCCGTACAAGTAATATTTCCACAGCTTTAGAGCAAAAATAACTGCTGCCAACTCTAAATCGTGGGTGGGGTAGTTCTTTTCATGAGGGCGTAACTGCCTGGAAGCATAGGCAATTACCTTCCCGTGCTGCTGAAGAACACATCCCAGACCCTTCCCTGAAGCATCACTGTAGATCGTGAAACCACCTGTCCCTGATGGCAACGTCAAAATTGGAGCTGTCGTCAACCTCTTCTTCAGCTCATCAAATGCGGCCTGGCACTCCTCCGTCCATACAAAATCCACATCCTTCCTAGTCAGCCTGGTCATCGGCGCTGCAATCTTGGAGAAGTCTTGTACAAACCTTCTGTAGTATCCTGCTAGCCCGAGAAAACTCCTGATCTCAGCTACCGAACTGGGGGTAGCCCACGACTCCACTGCCTCGATCTTCTTTGGGTTTACCGAGATTCCATCACCCGATACCACATGCCCAAGAAATTCGACCTTGTCAAGGAAGAATTCACACTTAGAGAGTTTCCCGTACAGCTTCTCCCTCCTGAGAGTCTCTAAGACCAATCTCAGGTGCTCTTCGTGCTCCTCCGGTGTCTTGGAATACACAAGAATATCGTCGATGAACACCACCACGAACTTGTCAAGGTACTGGTGGAACACCTTGTTCATCAGGTTCATGAATACTGTCGGTGCATTGGTTGAACCAAATGGCATTACCATGAACTCAAACTGGCCGTATCTGGTCCGAAAAGCTGTCTTCGGCGTGTCTTCTCTCTTCACCTTCACCTGGTGATAGCCTGACCACAAATCAATCTTTGAAAACACCCTCGCCCCGCTCAACTGATCGAAAAGATCATCTATCCTCGGCAGCGGGTACTTGTTCTTGATAGTGATATTGTTCAAAGCTCTATAATCAATACACATGCGCACCGTGCCGTCCTTCTTCGGTACGAATAATACCGGAGCTCCCCATGGTGATGAACTGGATTTGATGAAGCCTTTGTCCTGCAGCTCCTCAACTTGCTTCTTCAGTTCTGCCAGCTCGCTGTTGTTGACTCTATAGACATGTTGTGAAATGGGCTCCGCTCCTGGAACCAAGTCTATAGAGAATTCAACATCTCTGTCTGGCGGCAAGCCTGGCAACTCTTCTGGAAATACATCCAGGAACTCTGCTATTAGAGGATGTGGCAACTCCTCTTCTTCCGTCCTGGCTCCGCAAAACGTGCTCCTCCTCTGTTCCGCTGCTTCCCTGACAACCTCAAACTCCGGCTCTCCTGGTGGTCTAAACGATACTCTGCCTCTATAACAATCTATAGTAGCATGATGTCTACTCAACCAGTCCATTCCGAGCACAATATCGTACCCCGGAAGTGGCATGACGAGTAAACTCACGCTCAAGTCTCGGCCTCCTACTGACACTCTCCGGTCCTTGCAGTGATCACGAACTAGGATAATACCTCCACCAGTTATGATCTTGCAAGTCCTAGCTAATGGTTCTGTGTCTAAATGATGTCGAAGTGGATATGATACAGACACAAAACTATGGGAAGCACCAGAATCGAATAAGGTAAATACGGGAATACAATCGAGAAGAACCGAACCTGTGATCAAGTCTCCTGCTGGCTCGATCTCCTCGACTGCCATGGCGTACGCTCACCCCTGGGGTGCACCTCTCTGCTGCTGATGCTGGGCAAACCTCTGATTTTGCGGTGGAAGTGGTCCCCTCTGTTGTTGGCCTCCTGGTGCGGTAGGTACCCTGCCTGGTCCCCTCTGGGCGGCTGCTCCACCCTGACCTGGACGAATCCGAATGGTAGGGCAATCCCTCAGCTGATGTGTCGTCGATCCGCAGGACAAACATGAGCCCAATCTATGCCTGCAGATCTCTCTAGTATGTCCCATCTTCCCGCAGTACGCACACTGGATGGCGGGCTGAGTCTGCCTCTGCTGCTGTTGTTGCTGGACCTGCCCTCGGGCTGGTGCCTGGTGCTGCTGGTGCTGCTGCTGAAAGGGCCTCTGCTGCTGTTGATAGTGTGGACGCTTGCCTGGTCCCGCACTACTGTTTGCTCCTCCGGAAACATCGCGTTCCCTCTTGGGCCTGAGGTCCAAGTCGTCCTCGGCTATCTGGGCATCCATCAATATGCCCTCGAAAGTAGCGGTGCGACGTTCCGACGTGCGAGACTTGATCTCCCTGGCCAGCCCTTTTCTGAACTTCCGGGCCCTGTCCCCCGGATCTCTAATCATCGACGGCGCGAAGCGGCTCAGACGGCAAAACTCCGCGGCATACTCATCGACGGACGAGCTCCCCTGGACTAAGTCATGGAACTGACTCTCCAATGCTCCCAGGGCAACGTCAGGAAAGAATTTCCCTTGAAGAGCTCCCTGAAAGCCTCCCAAGTGAGTCCTCTGCGCAAGTCTCGGCTCCGTGCGAAACCACGTCAGGGCAATGTCGAACATCTAGCTGCCAGCGGCCTCGATCTGGAGCGCCTCTGGAAGCTGCGCCAAGCGCAAGTTCCTCTCGATGTCCTCTAGCCAATCATCGGCGTAGAGTATCCCTTCTGTCCCCTTGAACTCCCGAGGCATCATCCTCTTGAAGTCCACAATGGTGCCCGGCCTCTGTTGTTGCTGACCAGGATGTTGCTGCTGCTGAGTGACCCTCTCCACAGCCTGGAGAGCCACTTGGTGAGCATTCTCCATGTTCACCCTCATCATCTCTGTCTGGGCCTGATGTGCCTCAGCCTGCACTCTCTGGGCCTCTGTCGACGTCCTCTGGGCGTCGACCATGCCCTGAATCAAAGCGAACATCTGTGCCCCATCGGCGGGCACACCTCCTGGATGCTGAACTGGTGGTGGTGGTAGAGGCCCCATCGTAGCTGTGAGGACCCTCTGAACTGGTGGTGGAGGACCCCCGAATGCTGCAGACGCTCCCACATGTACTGGAGATGTAGGAGGTGCTACGGATGTCTGTCCGGCAGGGCGAGAGGTGGCAGACCTCTCTGAATCTGCTGCTCCGAGTCTCTGGGACCTTCTTGGCGGCATCCTGAAGACAGATCGAAAGATTCAATTAAGGTAATAGATACGATATCATCAAGGAAGGACAGTAAAAATTTCTAAAAGAATTAATCATTAAGAGTAGTATTATAAGAATCAAAAATTTCCTAATTGTGATTGAGCATATCCTCGGCCTAATTCCTATTTCCTAAAACAGGTTCGTAGTAATACTCTAAGCGAGCACCACTACGATATCACTCTAATCTGAATCTAAGACTAGACCTGCATGGGCCACCACTAAAAACGTGTCACGACCCGCACCCGGAATTTGGGCATGAATCGTGGGTACGTCCAGCCTACGCCGCAGCATCGGCGGTAGAACGCTGTCTAGGTCACAACATAGTATATCCTGTCAATAGTCTCAACTCCGTACGGAGGACAATGATAAATAAACCACAGTTCTATAATATACTCAATCACAAGCTATAAGAATAATGGCACGATGAGAATTGAAAAGAGTTCTAAAAAATAACCACAATAAGTCCAACTCAAATCCTGGGTCTAAATGACCTCACAAATTCACAAAATAATAAGTACAACTCAGTCTCAGGCTAAAACAATAAATGCAGAAAAATAATCTAAGTACAGCCAGGTAGGATCTCCTCTAGGATAGGCACCTCCTCTGGGATTTCCGGAGTGAAATCTCCCTCTAATCCTGGGCCGTAATGAGTGGGGCAAAAGTCCTCCAGGTCCTCTGAAAATGTTGTTATCCAGTCAGGATTGGAGCAAAGCACAAGCACTAACAGCAGTTTCATTAAATTGACAAAGTCTATAAACAGTGTAAGAGATACAAGATGGAAATAAATGCTGAAAATGAGAAGTACAGGAGAAAATGAAATAGACAATAGAGCATCTAGCAATGAACAATAAATAGTGAATGCTAAAACAAGTAAATCTGAATAAAGATAAAACATCTAGCTAAGTGTTTGAAATATTAGTTTATTATGTGATCGGCTTGGGACTAGATCAGGCTGATTATATATGATTAGCTATGATTCTTTTTAAGTCAGGCTAACCGTATGGTTAGCTATGGTGCATATAGTGGTCATGCTAATTATATATAACAGCTATGGAGCATATAAATGGTCAGGCTGCACCCGACGTGAGAAGTGGGGTGAGCTATGGTACATATAAATATTTGGATATGATCACATAATCTACTAATAGTTCCCCATCCCCCAGCTAGCACGATGGATTCCAATCACGACTCCTCATGATGGGGATCTAGGGTGCTAACCCGTGTATCCATAGTGTCGGAATCAAGTATGTAATACACTACAATTTATAGAAGTAATCAACAATAAAAACTGTCAGAGAATGTACTCGCCTGTGGTCCTGAGCAAGGTGTGAGGATCGATGTCCAAAGTGGGATCACAGTGACCTATTTATGGAATATTTATGTCAGATGCTGAATTTAAGAAATAACATGTTTAACAAATTGAATACGAGGTTTCTAGGTCATCCTAAAAATCTACTGGTCAATACTAGTCCATTTGATACCTTGCTAGCCCATACTTAGACAAACCTAACCAAACTAGTCAACTAAACCATACACAAGTTCCTAGGTCCACACTAAGTTAATGAGTCCATATTGGTCACTAACTAATTAACCCTATATTGTATTATCTATACTAACTATTTACACTAGGTAATGGGTTATCATATACTAATTATCGATATCTAATTAGACTAACTCTTAATACTAAGTGTTCTAGATAATTTAGTATCTATTATTAATGCTATTGATTACGTTAACTAGTACTATACCACCTATCTTTTTACCTGATACTTAGTTAAACATCCCTGATACCTTGAATGAATTCTTAACTTACTACCTCAACTCTCATACACACCAAGCCATTCCATATAATCCACTGCAATGTGTTCCCTCTGATACACACAAATCAGTGTGTTTCCACTGATACACCCTGATACTTACCTACAGATCCATGGTGATCTTACCACAGATGCTAAGCTGCCTAATACTCTTCCCTCTGTTCTCAGTTGGGGACAACACCTTACTACCATCACCATAAAATTCTAGAACCAACACACACACACACTCCATCAGCCCTAACTCGAGTTCCCAACACTGATATGATCAAGTATCAGTCCTTATGCTACATAGGAACCCCCCAATTGCAGACAAGTACTAATATACCTACCTATTACTGCTTCTGAAACATGCTCAGTTGCTGCACACATAGGCACTTCACACCAAAACAACACACACACAGGTCTAAACAGTTTGCTCACTGCTCACTGGGTTTTGGGATACTCACACATGTACACAGTCCTCATAATTACTCACAGGTTTCAGGATACTGCTACATACCCTCTGCTCTACCCAACTCCCTCTCCTTGCTCCTCTAAACTAATACTCATAACTCAGGGGTACTCTGTTTCCCCACAACCTACTGAACTGACACTAACTATAGATACTGAAAAAGTAATCTGTGCACATGCTATCCTCACTAATACACAGTCTACATATAGCTATCTAACACAGAAATCTGTACCTAATACACAGCTCTCACATACTAGTTAGACTCACACAACTGCTACACACATACACCCAATTCACAGCCATACTCACTGGTTAATGATACACAGGTACTCACACAGT
Organism: Iris macrosiphon; assembly: GCA_036927795.1. NCBI lineage: Eukaryota > Viridiplantae > Streptophyta > Magnoliopsida > Asparagales > Iridaceae > Iris > Iris macrosiphon. The sequence goes on from JAYESA010000007.1 coordinate 155,780,283, forward strand.
CTCTCACAGGAAACATCTACACACACATAAATCTACACACTGACAGGAACTCCAAAGCTGACTGATACTGCTCTCAGACTTTTCCTCTCCCACACACTGCACTGTGGAAACCAACACAGCTCAACATTGGCGCACTAATACACATAAATAATTCCTGATACATTGACACTCAAATACCCTAACTAGCTACTGATACAAATCCCTCACTCACACACACCTAATTCACTGCACAGCACAGTCCAAACACATTGGAATTAAAATCCTACATACTGAAAATACACTCACACACATAGTTAAACTATCACCTAACTGCTACACACTCTGAAATCACTCACACCAACCCCATATGTGAACACCTACACAGTGCTGAATACTGATACCAAATTCCCAATTGCCAACCACACACTGAACAGAACCCTGCACCCTGAGAACACACTGATGCACATATACTCGAGAAATACCTCACTACCCTCACTGTACTCGAGCATGTGTGATCCTCTTTGAACACACACAACAAGTATTGACTGATACATAAACACACAGCCATATACACACAGATATTGGATACTCACACAGGTATGCATCTAACCTCACTGCATACACACAAGTTCCTATTTTCCCTACTCTGCTACACAGCCACAGAACAGTCCCAAACCCGACTGCATACATGCTGATTCACACAGGAAAATACCCAGTTTAACTCTCCAAACACACAACACATCTACAAACATATGTATAAATATATATATATACACATCATACATCAATTTAGATATTATTAGGGTAGATTTGATAGGTATTCATCCTTCTTGGCATTACAACAAACACCTAGCATAAGGAAATAGAGTTTCACCTAGTTTACTCATGAACCCAACTTAAACCCTAAAAATCAAGATCAAAACTAAAGGTAGGAGATGTAAACATGCCTACACGAAATCCTTAGGTTTAGGGTTCCAGAAATTTGGGGAGAACACCTGAAAATTCACCAAAACCCTAGATCTCCTAGGTTTTCATGTAGAATCCCTAAAATTTGAATTCTAAACCTTAGGGTGGGTTCCTAATGGGCATTAACATCTGAAAACAGAATTAAAATGAATAGAAATAGGGTTTTACCTAGGGAGATGGCTTCTTCAATGGAGGTTCTTCTTCTCCAAGGCTTTCTGACCCACGTTCCTTGCTTTCCTTGCTTTGGAGGAGGAGAAAATGGAAGCCCTAGGGTTAGATCTCAAAAATTGGGTGGGGAGATGGTTTCTCTTGATGGAGGCTAGGGTTTCTCTTTTCTACATGAAGGAAGAGAGGGTTCCCTTTTATATTAAACCTAATTAGGGTTTCAATGCATTGTTTAGGTTAAACCCTCTATGGTAGGTCATGTAAAACCTAATTGACTCAGGTTTAGGTCTGCTAGAGTTTGAGGGTTCACCCTAAAATTTGTATTCTAGGGTTTCACTAGAACTGGTTTACAATTAGGGTTGACTCACTAGGGTCTGTCCTAATGAGTTCTAGGGTTTGACCTAAAACTAAACATTACTAATAATAATATAATTAGTTACAAAACTCAGCAATTAATTAAATTCATAATTATTTAAAATAGTTAAATTACACAAATGCCCTTATATGGAAAAGTGGTAGTGACAGGCCTTTAGCCTAGCTGCAGGGCATCATTATCTACTCAGCTGATGCTCTAGTCATTATCTTTTATATCTCATTTCAGTACTTTATTTCGTCATAGTAGTGGGTTTGTTCCCACCAGACATCACTGGTTGTACTATGATATCTTGAGACTGGTATTTATCAACCAGCAGTTTATTTAGTGTTTCTTGCTCTTTATTTTGTGGATGAGATTAGATTACCTATTGATTGATATTGGACATATAGTATTATAGGACAGCGTAGTACTCTTCGTGGATCCATTAAATTGGGATATCTTCGGAGACGTGTCAGCTGGCCATTGCCACGTGGCCTGGTCCCGTATATTTTGGGACTGGGACGTGACATGGTTTTAGTGGTGGCCCATGCAGGTCTCCTTTTCGCTTGTGGTATGGTAACATGCCCGACGAGCCTGCAAATAGGATAGGAATTACTAGGTCTCATCCACTTTTGATTCGTCCTTGAATTTCCTTCATACTGCTTCTAAATATCTGTATCCTATTTGTGTGCTCTCGTACTCTTTTAATGAAGCTCTATCTCTTGCAACAAGATGAATTTGCGCAGTGGACGAGGAGCACCCCGTGCCACGGTGCCAGATAACACCACACAAGGAGATGAGGTACCCCAAGGGCAACCCCCGCTACAGACTCCGCTGATACATTGGCACGAGACATCGTAGGGAGATCCTACACCACAGCCAGAGGGACAAACTTCCCAGACGATCTCCACGCAGCATTATGAGGGCCAGACTTCAGGAGCTACATCGATGTCGCAGACCGAGAGTTCGACATCTGAGGAGACGCCTACTGCACAACCAGAGACTCCCCTACCACCGCCTCCGCCTTACCCACCCCAGATGCCACAGCTAGATGGCCAGCCACAGATGCTTCAGTTCTTCCAGGCAATGATGCAAGCACAGTGGCAGCAGACAGAGACACTGCGACAGATTCTGATGGCAGTACTAGAGAGGACACCTGTCACGACACCAGCTCCAGCACCTCCACCAGCCCCGACAGGTGGCACTGTTAGATGGTTCCGACAGATGGGACCAGATACCTTCTCAGACAATGAGACTGCGGAACAGATCTCCGATTGGATCGCCAACACGGAGATGCTATTAGAGGCTTCACAACTGCATCCAGACCTTTGGATGACCGCAGTGAGAGCCCAACTAAAAGGCAACGCCCATCACTGGTGGGATTCCATCGAGCGCAGTGTGGGTAAGAACCAGACTTGGGAACAGTTCTTAGAGTACTTCAATGCGAAGTATTTTCCAGCAACAGTCAGAAATGCTCTTTACTCCCAGTTCCTACATCTAGAACAGGGGAATATGACTGTTGACGCATATGACGCAGAGTTTAGCCGCCTTAGCAGATTTGGAGCCGTCCTGATACCCAATGATCTAGGGAAGGCTCAGAGATTCTACCACGGCCTCAATTTTGAACTACAGAGATATACCACCACACAGGCGAGGATATCATATGAGGAGGTTCTCGCAGAGGCGAGGATCCAGGAGGCCATTGTCAGAAGAGTTAGACGTTCCAGTACGACCACGCCAGCTAGAGTCCAGCCCGGTGCAGGAGGACCCATCCGTCGTCCCGGAGCGCAGACACAACAGAGAGCAGCACCATATCCACACCAGGAACTTCCGACTTGCCACTTCTGTGGTAAGAGAGGTCACTTCGAGAAGGACTGCCGGAAGAGACTTGGAACATGCATGATTTGTGGAGCAAGCCAGCACCTTACCAGAGATTGCCCACAGCGCAGGGAGGCAGCCCCACAGGCCAGACAAAGGCCAGCAGCACCAGCCCCGAGGACACTACCCCCACCAGGAGGACAGCGTCCACCAGCACCCGGAGGATTCCAGAGGGGACCACCCTTGGCCCCGCAGCAGACACAGTTTGATCGGGCCCGACAGCAGGCAGGAGGACAGAGACAGGGACAGGCCTTTGCATTAGCAGCCGCTGAGGAGGAAACAGAAGAAGAAGCAATCACAGGTACCATTTTAGTCGCATCCTTACCTGTGACAGCATTGTTTGATTCTGGGGCTACTTTGTCATTTATATCTAGTAGATTTGTAGCAATGCATAGAGTAGCGACTTTCCCCTTACCTAAGAGTTGGAAGATTCTTACCGGAGGAGGTATCGTGTCGGTTACCAGCACTATTAGAACGTGCTCGGTAGTCGTATGTGGTAGAAAGATGAGGGCACGATTCCTGGTATTGCCTATGCCGTACTTTGATGTTGTATTAGGCATGGACTAGTTAAGCCAGTATAACGCCATACTGGACTGCCGGATTAGACCACCAGATCAACCGGAGTTCGAGTACATGAGAGGGACCGTCGAACAAGGAGTAGGACAGACAACTGGAACTTGCATGACTATGGAGATTACACCCCCACCTATAGTTGCAGAATTCGAGGATGTTTTTCCCGAAGAATTGCCAGGCTTACCACCCGATAGAGACGTGGAGTTCACCATTGAGCTAGTGCCAGGAGCAGCACCGGTATCTTCTAATGTGTACCGATTGGCGAAGAAGGAGTTAGACGAGCTGAAGCTATAATTGGAAGAGTTGCAGAGCAAAGGATTTATTCGTCCTAGTGCATCACCATGGGGAGCACCAGTATTGTTTGTGCCTAAGAAGGATGGAACAGTACGTATGTGTATTGATTACAGAGCCCTTAATGCTTTGACTATCAAGAACAAGTACCCCCTGCCGCGGATTGACGATTTATTCGACCAGTTGACAGGAGCAGTGGTGTTCACAAAAATTGACTTGAGATCGGGTTATCATCAAGTGAAGGTGCGAAGAGAAGACATTCAAAAGACAGCATTCAGGACTCGTTATGGTCACTACGAGTTCTTAGTGATGCCTTTTGGACAGACGAATGCGCCAGCTGTATTTATGAACTTGATGAACATAGTATTCCATCAATACTAGACCAGTTCGTGGTAGTCTTCATCGACGACATTTTGGTGTATTCGAAGAGCCACGAGAAGCACGAGAAGCACTTGAGACTAGTGTTAGAGACGCTGAGGAGAGAGAGACTTTATGCAAGCTTAGCAAGTGCGAGTTTCTCCTAGATCGTGTCGTCTTCCTTGGACACGTCATCTCAGGAGACGGTATCTCAGGAGATCCGGCGAAGATTTCATCTGTAGAGACATGGCCAACCCCTACCAATGTTTCAGAGGTAAGAAGTTTCCTAGGACTTGCCGGATATTACTGGAGGTTCATAGAGAACTTCGCGAAGATTGCAGAGCCAATGACCCGCTTGACCCGTAAGGAGCAGGAGTTCACTTGGACAGAGGAGTGTCAGAAGGCATTCGATGAGCTGAAGAAGCGCTTGACTACAGCACCCATCTTGACCATACCTTTTGGACCCGGAGGATTCGTAATCTACAGCGATGCGTCTGGGAAAGGATTAGGATGCGTCTTGATGCAGCATAGAAAGGTTGTAGCTTATGCTTCTAGACAGTTGAGGATACATGAGAATAACTATCCCACCCACGACTTGGAGCTTGCAGCGGTGATTTTTGCGTTAAAGCTTTGGAGGCATTACCTATATGGAGAAAGAGTGGAGATATTTACTGATCATAAGAGCCTGAAATACGTCTACACTCAGAAGGATCTAAATCAGAGACAGAGACGATGGCTCGAGGTGATGACAGACTTCGAAATAGAGCTACAGTACCACCCAGGAAAGGCCAACGTAGTAGCAAACGCATTGAGTAGAAGACCTATGGCATTCTTCTTGACTACCCAACAACATCTGTTGAGAGATCTAGAGCAGATGGGTATAGAGGTTGTTATACCCGGAGTAGACGGACAGTTGTCGAATTTCCAATTACAATCGACACTGGTAGAGATAATCAAGGCTGATTTGCCGACAGATGCCAGATTTTAGAGGCTCAGACAGAGGACAGAGGCTGGATTACAGACAGGATTGCGGATACATAAAGATGGAACACTGAGGTGCGGAGATCGTCTCTATGTTCCAAATGGGGAACTTTGGCAGGAATTGTTGACAGAGGCACATAGTTCCACCTACTCCGTTCATCCAGGAGGCACGAAGATGTACAGAGATCTAAGACAGTACTACTGGTGGCACGGAATGAAGAGAGAGATAGCGCGCTTCGTGGCCAAGTGCCTGGTGTGTCAGCAAGTCAAGGCTGAGCACTAGAGATCTGCAGGATTGCTTCAACCACTTCCTATACCGGAGTGAAAATGGGAGCATATCACTATGAACTTTGTTACGGGCTTTCCGAGGAGTCCTAGTGGGCGCAATGCAGTATGGGTAATCGTGGATAGACTCACCAAGTCCGCACACTTTCTACCCTTTAGAGTTGGATAATCGACGGAGGCTTTAGCAGATATGTACATGAAGGAGATTGTGCGCCTACATGGAGTGCCAGTTAGCATCGTGTCTGACAGGGATACGAGATTTACGTCTTACTTTTGGCGGAGTATGCAAGAGAGTCTTGGTACTCGCCTAAAGTTTAGCACAGCGTATCACCCACAAACAGATGGCCAGTCGGAGCACACCATTCAGACGCTAGAAGACATGTTAAGAGCGTGCATGCTGGACTTCGAAGGATCATGGGAGGACCACTTATATTTGGTCGAGTTTTCCTACAACAACAGCTATCAAGCTAGCATTCAGATGGCTCCCTATGAAGCGTTGTATGGAAGGAAATGTCGTTCTCCAGTATGCTGAAGTAATATAGGCGAACGACAGATTCTCGGACCCGAGTTGGTTGTTCGGACGGTAGAGAAGGTAAAGAAGATCCAAGGACACCTTCGAGCAGCACAAGACCGACAGAAGCATTGGGCGAATACGCATCGCCGACCCTTAGAGTTTCAGGTTGGAGATCACGTATTCTTAAAGATCTCACCTACTCGAGGGACTATCATATTCAGAGGCGGAGGGAAGCTGAGTCCGAGGTACATCGGACCATTTGACATATTAGAACGCGTCGGAGATGTTGCTTACAGATTAGCATTACCGCAGACCTTGGAAGGAGTCCACGACGTCTTCCATGTATCGCAATTGAGAAGGTACATATCGGATCCTAGTCACGTGCTTGACCATTCCGAGATCACAGTCGGCCCGAGCCTATCATATGAGGAGGAGCCCGTGGAGATTTTAGACAGGAGTGAGAAGGTACTGCGAGGTCAGACTATCCCTCTAGTTCGCATCGCATGGAGACATCATACACCGGGAGAGTCAACTTGGGAACGCGAGGAGGATATTAGACAGCGCTATCCCCATCTCTTCGAAGGACTAGGTACGTATTAGCATTTTTATTTCAGTCAGTAGTTATTACCTTGCGTATATTTTAATTTCGAGGACGAAATACTCTAAGGAGGTGAGATTGTAAACCCCCTCGACCAATTTAGGTTTCATTAAGTTTAATTGAGTGACTAGGGTTTATTTGGATAGGATAACATTAAGGTGCAACATTTATGTGACTTAATTCACCTTACGGTTGCCCTAATGTTTGGAGCACTATACTAGTAGGTACCCCTAAACCAATTAAGTACCCATCCCCTAGATACGCCGGACTACCCACCTACACCTTGTTTAACCTTCAGATCCCGATCTTGTACCCTAATGTAGCTGCACAACAGTCGTTGCAAACGTTTAACTATATTCTTATAAAACAACTTTCTCCTAATGACGGATGTAATTGTTGTAACCTGATTTAAATTGAGGCCAGATCACTTCTAAACTAGTCTTAACCAAGCCTTTATACCTATCAGGAGGACTAGACCTCACCCCAAGGAGCCCAAACAAGCCCAAGGCCCAGGCCATAAACCCTACTATATATAAAAAACTATACCTAATACTATGAAAACCCTAATATCACCCATCCCCCCAACCTAGCCGAACTCCCTTGCCAACCCAATTCCTCTCAGCCACACCGGATCAACCGCCGCCTCCCTGCCGGACGGAACCACCACCAGTACAAGCCGCCGCCACCACCCCGTTCACCTGCACCCCTCCACGACACCGGACCACACAAGCTGCTTGCACCGCCACCCATCCACTCCGTCACAACTTCCTCCAACACCGCCAACACCCTTCCTTAAACCGACCATCCCGGCCCAGTCTCCAGCACCCCGACCACCGCTGTCAGGCGGAGCGCGACTTCCTCCCGACCCGACAGTCACTTTCGCACCACCCTAGCCGGCTACCACAGCGGTCAAGACCGCTGCAGTCGCTGCCGAGACTCTGCACCGCTGCCGCTGCTAACGGTCGGACGCCGGAGTTCCACCGATCGACGGTCAGCGGACTCGTCAAAAGAGCAGACACCCCCTCTTGTCCTATTGGTCAGGTACTCGTCCTCCAAACAGTCCCTCGTGTGTCCTATATTTCTCCTTCGTGTCGCACTTAAAACCATAACCATAGTATTTGACCTAGTTAAGAAATATTTGCATGGAAGTTAATATTAATTAGATATTTATTAATAAATAATAAGTCTAAACTAATGACCAGTTACCAGAGTCAGGAAATTCACTTGAAACGCTGAAATATAAAACTAGTATGTTGAGCATGGAAATAGAGACATGTGTTCGTGCAGAACCAAAATTATGGACAACCCGTAACTAGATAATTATTGACTCGAGACACATGTTAACCGAAGACAGAACACGTGTACATCCTCGTTACGCGCACACGTGATGCTGTACTCAAACAATAGTGAATTCGTGACAGTATTCAAGTATAGAGTCGTAATTATATATAGTTAATGCGTAGGGTCTGATGATTGGTTGTTATATTATATTGTGTGTTAGGATCATTAGACCAGCCAGGGGATATTGCAGGAACCGGCTTCTGGCATTCACAGCTTCAGGACATAGGCAAGATACCTTGCTATATTTACTGTCTAATTTAAATATGCATAAGTTGTATTGTAGTCTTGTTGCTCATAATTTATACAACTGTGCACGTCCGAGTTGTCTCGGGTGCATTCGACGGGTACGTCGATGTTAGTATATATATATGGACTTAGCTCTTAGCAGACTCAACCTATTGGACGATACTCTATTATTGTCTGAGACTTGACACCTTACACGGTCACTGAGATATATTCATATTGGGATGTGGGTTTGCGCTCTCGACTAGCTATCGTTGCGTATCACCTACATCACGGTTAGTATGTAGTCAGGATTTAGTCTAGAGACTTGGCATATAGATACATGGTATGCACGTTGAGTAGTCGACTTGCGTATCTACATTGGGCAGGGAGGACAACTAGTTGGTGTATGGGGTACACACATTGGAGCCATAGTTCGGATGAGCCTCGGATCCAATGATTTTCCCTTTATACTGATGCCACGTTCTTCGGAGCGATATGTACGATATACTGTACAGATGCCACTCTCTTCGGAGCATGGACGTTATGCCTACACCTACCTATACGCACCAACGTTGTCCTCACATTGCATTCACTTAGATGGCTAGCACACCCTTACTTTATTTATTTTATTCAGTATTCATATATGGCATGTTATTTTCTTGTATCTTGTTACGTCCCTCTGAGGACCTGGTACCTTTCCAGATTTAGACGAGGCTCACTACCCCACCGTATACGGCCCGGGACAGGAGACGAGATTTGCTACAGCTGAGGAGTTCGAGGTGCAACCGTCAGAGTTTCCGTGACCAGTTGGTAGGCCTTTAACCTAGCTGGAGGGCATCATTATCTACTCAGCTGATGCTCTAGTCATTATCTTTTATATCTTATTTCAGTACTTTATTTCGTCATAGTAGTGGATTTGTTCCCACCAGACATCACTGGTTGTACTATGATATCTTGAGACTGGTATTTATCAACCAGCAGTTTATTTAGTGTTTCTTGCTCTTTATTTTGTGGATGAGATTAGATTATCTATTATTGATTGATATTGGACATATAGTATTATAGGACAGCGTAGCACTCTTCGTGGATCCATTAAATTGGGATATCTTCGGAGACGTGTCAGCTGGCCATTGCCACGTAGCCTGGTCCCGTATATTTTGGGACTGGGGCGTGACAACTTATATTAAAATAATATATTTTAAAAGAAAAAATATACCAAACGACAAAAATGTTCCGTCATCGGAATCGAGCCACCACACCACTTGGCAGCATTTCGCCTAGCCGCTTTGGCCTTCTCAGACCTTTCCTTGTAGTTCGGATCGTCGAATCTAGCCCTCATCGCAGTCCACTGCTCAAGCGTGATCCAACCTTGGATCGGTTTTCCAGCACGATCATGAGCCTTCTGGTCATCCAGAGCATCTCGGATAAGCTTGGCGGCAACGGTAGGAAAGAGCCGCTCGATCAATTTGGCCCGGTGCGGAGGATAGAAATACGTTTGCTACAATAAATAATTTAGTAAGTGAGCATCACGGATAAGTTATAAAATATGCATAAATTAGATAATTTATTTAATATACTTTTACCTGGAAGTGCGCAAACCAGAATGCCTTCCTCTCCTCCGGAGCCTCAGAGTAGTTGATCCAAGGGCCACCGTAGTTGTTCCTCAGAAATTGGCCTAGGCGTCTCTGAACTGACGATGGACGATATCTATACAGAGATAGTTATTTTGATCAAAAAAGTCAATATATGATGAATAAAGAAATATACGATATATATTATGCTAAACCATCTAATTGACTTACTTTGTACCGTCGGCCCAAATCTCTGTCCTCGTCTCCTCCGGAGGTGCGCATGGAGGATCTTGTTGATGCTGGGACAACGTGGGCACGACCTCCTCAACATGCTCATCTGTCCCCATAGTTCCGTCAGCAGGAGGAACGCTGGACGAGAGAGTACTATCATGCCTGGAACTACTCGTCCCAACAGTCGGAGATGTGAGTGATCGATATACTGGAGTACTGGGCGACGATGATCCAGAACCAACAGTAGGCAGTACCGGAGGAGCACTCTGTCTACCTCAGGACTTGCCGAATCCTCCGTGTCATCCTGTCATACCTGATAACAACATATGATAAATATAGAAAAACACAAATATATAGTACATTCTACAGTCAAAATATGATGCATATCTCAAAGCATTCTATAGTCAAAATATAATACATATATTCGTTAAAATAGTACATTCTACAGTCAAAATATAGTTACATTCTACAGGCAAAATATTTTATTTTCAATCATCTTCAGAAAATTTATCTTGTTCGCCTTCCTCGTCCTCCTCTTCCTCTTCCTCCTCCTCGTCTTCACTTTCATCTACTTCGTCTTCATCTTTCTCTTCGGATAATTCTACATCTTCTAGATTATTACTCGTGTAATGAGTAACTTCCATTGAGTCCACATCTACAATATTTGTTACAAGAGGTAGATCGTCCTCCTAATAAGCTATTTCGTCAATGTCAAAGGTATTTCTAACTTTAGTCTTACATACTGCCTACCAATCCGACCTCGCTGTCCCCCGTCTAGGATAAGTTATGAAGTACACGAGCTGAGCCTGACTTGATAGGACAAATGGTTCGTAGCCTTGATATCTACGCTTGTAGTTTATATCCACAAGGCCATGCTTGTCAATTTTCTAACCTTGATCTTGAATCGGATCGAACCATTCACACTTGAATAGCACGATATTAGCAGGTTCTGTGCCATAATTATATGTCAACTCCACAATCTCTCGTAAGATGCCAAAGAAATCATTGTCTGGATCGACGTCTTTGTAGTTCGTAGATTTGATACACAAACAACTGTTTTTCGTGGAATTAAGATCCAGAAAGCTGTCTCTGATAGGAGCATTTGTTGACTTGAACCTGAACCCATTCACACAGAAACTTGGCCATATTTTAACGGCAGTAATTGGTGCCTTGGCTAGAGTTCTAATAGATTCAGTCTCGGGTGTTATTAGACGATCGACCTAAATACCAAAGTAGCGATAGTAAGTTATTTGTTTTGCAAGTGCAGAATTAAAAAGTAATTACCAAGCATCTTGCATATGCGCTCAACCAAGAAGAAAAATGACATCTCATTTCTTGTTCTACTTCTTCGTCTGTTATGTAGGGTCTAACCGACCTCAACTCATCATTATATGTGCTGAAAAACAATGAAGCAACTGCTGATTAGTAGCATAATAGTATCTTATACTATTACATTGAGATGATGTAAACGTGTACGTATTAATTACTTACCCCTCTAGCTTCTCCACTTCATCCTCGTCGCAATTGAGTAATATATACAACTGAGCAGCCCTTAGCTCGTCGTCATTCAATTGAAAATCTAAGAGAAAGTTCGTACTTTGCTCTAAGGGTTTGCCATCCAAGACAGAAGAAAGAAGAGATCTGATGGGGGAATCGTCTTCTTCGCTCAGGGAGATTACTACGGATTGGGCGAGTGGTTTCATTGCAATCTTTGTCTTTCTTCTTGAGTTTGGTGAGGGGGTTGAATGTTTGGACAAATGATTCAAGATATTTATTTCTTTTGTTGACAGATAAAAATTAGGATTTGTCCAGGTGACATAGTCACCAAAAAATACTATGTTTGATCTGTCTTGGCGTTTTTGGTAGATTGGTTCGTTATCTTCAGGTGGGTTGGCATCGCTTCCGCGTCATTGTCTGTGACCAACTCCGGTTCGAGTCGCTCATGGGTTTCCAACACTCTCAAATGCTACAATTTTTTACTAAAATAAAAATATAGCACTTGAAACCACTCTCACAGTGGATGCTCTAACATGTGAATAAATTAAGGAGACATCATACACTGGAAAAAAAAAATTCAGATAAAAGTAACCAAACTTTTTCAAAGGAATAAAAAATCTTGAAACCTATATACAATAGAAAAAAAAAAATTAGAGGATCTTACAAAAATAGAGGAAATTTGAAAACCCACATCCGAAGGAAATTTATTTCGGTCTATGTAGAGAAAATATCAGATCTACAAGAAGGATTAAATAGACGCTTTCAAAATTTCAAGATAATTGAAAAAATATTGTGAAAGAGTTGGAGCTTTCGGTTAAGTGAGGAAAATATGGCAAGACAATAGTGACCGCAAAGAAAGATTGACTTCCAAGGAATTTTGCTCTGGATCCAGAAGAGAGTGAGAATGAAGGAGTTCCGCTAACACCTGGTTTAGCGAAAATGGAAAAAAAAAAAAAAAAAATTCCTACATATGGAATGGACGAGCGATTTCTGCTGCACTATCACGCAACCAAACGGACCTTAGAGACGATAAATACAGGATTGTAACCTTAGTAGTATAGACTATATGGAGATTGGGGGACAGATTCAATAATGAGAAGATTAGCAATCTAATCACAACAATTTACATCAATTGTAAAGAAGATCAAATGACAAGCATGATTTACTTCCAGAATGCTTAATTTTAGTCTAAATGTTAGGTAAACCTGTCCAAATTGACTAGGACTATGTTTGGATTGATGATGCTAAGACGCATAGATCATCAAATAAGGAAGGTGGCCTAGTTCCAGGACTTGATCGACAACATGAGCCTATATTTCTAAAAATTGGCATCATCATCATCATATTCATCTCCATCCAACTCTTCTTCTCTAATCATGGTCAGACTGATCTCTAAGGAAGCACACTTGATGAACAGTCCTGATCAGCAAGAAACCCTATGAAAGGGGTGCCCTTATATCCTACTTTGCATCCCTCAACGAAGTGTGCCCTTGCTGGGACGGATTAATTAAGACACTTGTGGTCCCTTTGGCAGTAGGAAATTGTCTGATTTCTGAAACAAATGGCCCTACTCATTATTCCCCTCATTGAATGCCAAGGGGCAATTTAGAGGTTCCCTACATAGCACTTGGCAAAGAGCTGATTGGAAGTGGAAGTGGAAGTATATATATATATATATATATATATATATATATATATATATATATATATATATATATATATATATATAACTTTTTGTCTGAAAATTTAATTTTTAATATTTAAAATTTTGTACATGAAATTTGTCAGATTCATACTTCCACACTAAAATGTTGGGGGTAAAAAGTAATATGATGTCTTATAATAATAAGAAACACTAATTAACCATCTAATTAAATTGATAACTATAATTATTTAACTTCTTTTTTAATTTAAGTATTAAGTATTAACATAACAAAATATAAATTAGTGTGTGATATTAGTAATTGTTAAGCTTTTTGACGAGCCAAATATCATCCCTCGTTCAACATTGTCTTCTTTCTCCCGCACTCTCCATACCAGCCCTAACTCTATTTTTGAGCTCCTCCTCTTCACTTACTCCCAACAAGATCTCGAGGTCCCCTTCTCCACTCTCTCCTAAGTTCGTCCACAGAACTCGACCATGAAGGACATCGACAAACTGTGTCCAAACCAAGTCCGTACCACCTCCTCCTCTCCTCCTCACCATGACAATGACCTCGAGTAGCCATAGTCCTCCTCCCTCCAAATCGCCTCCTCTTCTTTGTCCTCTTCTACTATAACGCAATCGACCGATGATGGTGAACCCCCTCCTTTAGGTCCGATCTTGAGCTCATGGAGATCCGAGACGAACTCCAAAAATGGGAGTCCATACTTAATGTTGAAAAAAAATTAAGTAACTAAAATAAAAGTAAATATAACCAAAAGAAAAAAATATTGTTATCCAAAATTGAACTAAGGATCACTAGTGGGTATGTCTAACATGATAAGCACTATATCACAACTGTTTTGAGTCAAGTGTGACCCATATAAAGTACATCCTGGTTAGATATGTCCATGTTAGTACAGCTCCTTTAGTCTTTGGGTCATAGATTGTCCCAAGTATGTTCTGGGCAGTGTCGTCCTTGCCCTCCTTCGTCAATGTCCACTCTGGACGGCCAAGATAATCGCACCATCAATACTACCACCGAAGTCCTCTCTCCTTTGATCGAGCTCCTAATTCTGACCCCTTCGTCGTCATCCTCTATATACCCCATGATAGCTGTTTCATAATATTTTTTGAAAATCAGTTCTATAAGTTCTTCCCCAACATCTGTTTTTTAATTTTTTCTGGAAAATTAGTTTAATTTTGATACAGTTTTTAAAAACAGTGGGGAAGTTCATATTATCTTTCAAACAAAATTAATATAAAACTTGAACAAAAAAATATTTATCAAAATACATTTTTGAAAGTGACATCACTTATATGACATGTTAAAAGTATCAATTTTACATTTTCAAAAAGTTATAATTATGCAAACAGCAATTAACATTTATATAATGCTCAATGCCAAGGTTGTCTTTGTTGGTTCTTATGGCTGAATGAGCCAAAGATTCCATCTGTTGAATGCCCACCTACTCCTCCACCTCCTCCTCTTCTTCTTCTTCTTCTTCAAAATTTGCTTCTCCTCTCCTCTCCTTTGGGTCATTTCTTCTCCATAGCTGCTCAATGATTTCCTTCTTCTTTACAAAGACATGCTCTTAATATTCCTAGTGGCATAATTTCCAAGAGAAGCAACTAACTACTCATGAGACAAGACCCCTTGCTTGCTCTCACTGAGCCTTATGGAAGAAAAATAGTACACCTTTATTTCCGTATTATTCACAACTATTCCATGTCTTAATTAGAGAATCAACTTGTCATGTTTATTTATTTTTTACAATAATAATCTAGCCAACGAAAAAATAGGTGAGAATTTTTGGATTTTTCTAAGTTATAAAATTGTACATATAACACAAAATTTTACCAAATTGTACGCAGAATGAACTTTTTTGAAACTAAACAATGAATAATTAATAAAAATGTCCATTGGTTGGTCTTTTTTTTAGACAAAAAATGCTCTCATTAAATGAGAAATTTTTTTGCACAAAAAAGTCCAACTAATAGACTTTTTCTACTAAAAAAATTGTATTATAGGTTGAGGGTTTAAATATTTGCATACTCATTTTTTTTTCACAGCCTCCTCTTAACTTTTATTACTTCATAGCATAACTAAAAATTCCCATATATATATATATATATATATATATATATATATATATATATATATATACCCTCAACCTCCTTTTAGATGATATTACTTCACTATGTTATAAATATATGTACATATTTTCATACTCATTTTTTTTTACACAAAACCTCCTCTTAACTTTTATTACTTCATAAGCTAACTAGAAATTCCCATTCATTCTAATGTTATATATATATATATATATATATATATATATATATATATATATATATATATATATATATATATATATATATATATATATATGAAGAGCTAAAAAAATTAAAAATTAAAAAAATTAAAAAATGTAAGAAAAATATTCAATGGTAGGACATCTACTTATGGTCTTTTTTCAACAAATAAAAATAAATGTAAAAGAAACGTCTATTTGTAAGATTTTTTAGTGTTAAAAATATCCTTCCATATAATGTTTTTTTAAAAAATTTATTAGAATAAATTAGTTAGTTTTAACGGTAGTAAAGTGAAACTAATTTCCAATAGCAAGAACTTTGTTCTTTCGGTTCAATTTCACAAAACTTTGATGTTTTCAACTAATTTTTTTTGATTTAGATAATATGAGAGATTTGAAAAATAAAAATAAAATAGTATGTGATATAAATATTATTAAGAAAAGGTAAATGTAAATTTCCAAAATAGTACAATCTTTCCAAGTCCACCTTTTCTGGTTAGGTTCTTCCTTAGATTCATCCTATAAAACCTCCAAAAACTTGGCTTGTAAAAGTCTCTCTCTCTCTCTCTCTCTCTCTCTCTCTCTCACATTAGCTTGTGAAACCCATTTATTTAATGCACAAAGCCAAGGTTGTCTTTGTTGGGGGCACCCCTTTGTTGGTTCTCATGGATGAATGAGCCAAAGATTCCGTCCCTTGATTAGTGCCCACCTCTTTGTATCTTCTCCTCTCTCTCTCTCTCCTTTATGAAAATTTGGATCTCTCCTCTTAGCTCCCCCTTTGCTCATTCCTTCTCCTTACCTTCTTCTTGAACTCCTTCTCCTTCTTCCTCGTCTCCTTCTTCTTTAAATAGACATATGCTCTTAACATTCCAAGAGAAGCAACTTATATACTAACTACTCATGAGACAAGACCCCATGCTTGCTCTCACTTAGCCCTATAGAGAGAATGAATGATGGAAGCAAACCATGCACAGGCCTCGGCTCTTCAATGTAGATTGCATGAAAATTGCCAATGGAGTGCTGATGCTGAGCATTAAAGACCAAGTTCAAGAAGAAGAAGAAGAAGAAGAAGAGTAACAATGCCAACAGTCTGGTTCTCTCTGAAGAGGTCCCTCCAATGCAAATCCGAGGCATCCGATGTCGTCGATCCGACGGCCAGGAGCAGCAGCACTCAGGAGCAGCAGCTGAAGAATAATAATCACTTGAGCACCATCTTAACCTCAAGGAAGGCGCCGAGGAGCGGGTGCTCCCGGTCCATCGCCAACCTCAAGGACGTGGTGATCCACGGGAGCAAGAGGCACGGGCTGGAGAGGCCCGCGAGCTGCAGCCCGAGGTCCATCGGCAGCAGCGACTTCCTCAACCCGATCGCGCACGAGGTCGTCCTCGGCGGGAACTCCAGGTGCGAGCTCAAGATCACCGGCTTCGCCCACCACCACCACCACCACGAGGACTACGTCGCTGGTTCCACTTTCGTCGGCACGCTCAGGCCGGGGACCCCCGGGCCGGGGGGCCACCTCGGCCTGCACTACAACCCCAGCCCTTCCTTCAGGGGAGGAGCGCCTAGCTCTACTCCCCCGAGGAAGTCCCCGTTGTTTTTCGGGAAGAGGCAGGGGTCGACTAATTCTCTTTCCAATGCAGTCTTTGGCAATGGCGGTGGCGGTGCTGCAGCGGTGGCAAGGGCTTCCCATGAGCCGCCTCCTCCTCCTCCTCCTGCTGCTGCTGCTGCTGCTGCTGCTGTCATGAGCTGCCACAGGTGCGGGGAGCAGTTCGGCAAGTGGGGGGCATTGGAAGCCCATCACCTCGCAAAGCATGCAGGTATCCCAAATTTTTTTATATTTTAATCAAAGTGTAAAGATTTGAATCAACTTTAACATAATATCAGAGTTCAGTATCATAAATAAATAATAACACCGTATCGGAGCTCTGGTATGGTTGATTACAAAATATATATATATATTATTTTATTATTTTTTAAAAATAATTTATTATTTTTAAAAATGTTTTCTTAGTTATATTTTATTATCTTGTTTGTATTTGAAAGATGCAAGTGATAAATAAATTTTCAAAAAATTGGTATTTTAGATTGTATCGTTCTCGTGTCGGTCAAGTTATATATAAAGTTCAGTCATTCTTAATTTTAGATGCCACCTTTGCCACTAAGCTACATCAATCTAACAAATTGTTCCTAATTATCATCTGTTTGAACAGTTTCTATGTGCTATGAATCAGTTAAAAGCAGTAGTTTAGCATGCTCCTTTTGTTTTTTAGACCGAGAATGAACAGTTTGGCATTTGTCCTTACAAACACAAACTTTCTTGTTTTCTTTCATGGCTAGGTTTTTTTTTTGGATAGATGATGTTCTTTGTACTTTCCCCTCTTCATCAAGACATCTGTCCTGATCTATATACGCTGCACGAATACAGACACCAACACGAATAAGGATACGATACCAACAGGGGCGTTTCCAAATAGATACGAATGTGTTCCCCTATGTTGTACAAACACGGATATGAATACGGATATGGACATAATAGGGGTTCGGACACCATATTTTTGTGTCCGTGCAAGAAAAAGCCAATGGGGAACTCAGTGTTATTGTTTGTATAGGATTTTGGTTATTGTTGTGTTCTCAATTGGATGCAATTTCCTACTGCACCTTGTCTTGCTCCCCTCTTCATCAGGACTCTGTCCTGATCTTAGGGTAAGTCAGTAGTGCCTTCTTAGTCATCTGCACGAATAGTACTATTCAGACATCGACACGAATAAGGATACAATACTTGTATCCGGACAAGGGCATTTCCAAATAGATATATATGCGTTCCCCTATGTTGCACAAAAACGGATATGGAAACGGATACGGACACAACATGAATTCGGACCAAAGTTTTGTAGTATCGGTATCGGACCATTCCTATGAGTATTAGGATCGGCGGCATCGACAGTATTGACGGTTTCGGATCGTAGTGTCAGAACTTTTAGTATCGGAAAGAAAATAATTATTAACATTTAAAAGAAAAATATTTTATATATTTAGACATAAATTTAAGCAGTATTGTTTATATAGTTTTAAAATTGAATGAAATAGCGGTCATCCTTACTGGTTGGTTTATATGTTATAAATAAGTTTTTTTTTTTTTTTTCTTACATGTTTTCTTTGCCAAAATGATCGAAAAAGAGACCGACAATGTCAGTATCGGATATCGGTAGGTATCGAATCGGGACATGCTAAACCGTATCAGTATCGGTCGTACAATATCGATATCGGCCGATACTGTAGACTATGATTCGAACACCATTTTTCCGTGTCCGTGCAAGATGAGCCACATGTGACTAAACGTCTTGATAGAATCTACTACTACGTACTGCTACTACATGAACACAAATTTGTTTTTGTTTTTGTTTTTGTTGGGGATCAACTTGTTCTATGTCGCTTGCCTTTGTTTACAGTTACTGAGCTCGTTGAAGGTGATTCCTCGAGAAAGATAGTAGAGATAATATGCAGAACGAGCTGGCTGAAGTCGGAGAGCAGCTGCGGGGGGCGGATCGAGAGGGTCCTGAAGGTGCACAACATGCAGAAGACGGTCGCCCGGTTCGAAGAGTACCGAGAGGCGGTCAAGGCCCGGGCCGGCAAGCTCCCCAAGAAGCACCCCCGCTGCCTGGCCGACGGCAACGAGCTGCTGCGCTTCTACGGGGCCTCCATCGCCTGCTCCCTCGGCACGGGCGGCGGCTCCAACTCGAGCCTCTGCGTCTCGGAGAGGTGCAGCGTCTGCAGGATAATCAGGCAGGGGTTCTCGGTCAGGAAGGGCCGGGTCGGGGTGTTCACGACCTCAACCAGCGGGAGGGCGATCGAGTCGATCGAAGAAGAAGAAGAAGCGTACGATGAGGACGCCGAGGAGGAGGAGGAGGACACCCCGACGTCGTCGACCAGGAGGAGGAGGAGGAAGGCGTTGATGGTGTGCCGGGTGATCGCCGGGAGGGTGCACAAGCCTCTCGACAACCTCCAGGAGATGGCCGGGCAGTCCGGGTTCGACTCGCTTGCCGGAAAAGTGGGCCTCTATGCCAACATTGAGGAGCTCTACCTGCTCAACCCCAGGGCTCTTCTGCCTTGCTTTCTGGTCATATGTAAACCTTAGAAACAGAGTTACAAACATCTTCTCTTTTGAGTCAACCCCCACAATGCTGGTGATTTTTGTGTCATCTCATCTGTGCTACTTCTGCTCCATCTTATCAATAACTACTGCAGCATATTTCACACCAGGGTATAATAATTTAGGCTATTTTTACATAAAAGAATAATATTTATAAAATTTGTACATAACGGGATGGGATTTCATATCAACCAAAGACCAGAGTCACTGACAATCACGTTCCGTACTAAATTAGAGTAGGATGCCATTGACGATAGTGTCCGGTATTAAATATTTTAGTAGTATACCATTGACAATGACGTTTCATATTAATAATTTTTTAAAAAAGTTACAAGATTATATATATATATATATATATATATATATATATATATATATATATATATAAATTTCTGGTTTTTGTATTAAAAAAATGTGTATGGAAAGATTTGAACCCATAACCTATGATGATTTTACTTCATAATCCAACCAAGAATGCATATGTATCTTTGATGTTACAAAAGCATACATGTATATATATTATATATATAGAAATTTTAGTTTAAATTTCAATAAAAAAAAAATACGGGGCACTATTGACAATGGCCGTCTGCTAAAATATTTAATACGGGACGCCATTGGCAATAATGTCCCACTCTAATTTAGTACAGGGCGCCATTGTCAATGGCGCCGCACTCTTTGATCTGCTGAATGACGTCCAATCTCGTTATTTGTAAACTTCGCAAATATTTTCTATTATGTGGAATTAGTCAAAATTATATCCTCCTACGTGAATTTTGTTGTAACTACTGTCATGACCGTTTCTAAGCGCGTACAAGTTGTGTGATCACACATGGTCCCAGAAAATCGGAAGGTCAATTTTTTTTTTAAGCTCCGTACATATTACTAGCATGGAATCTCCAATTTTTTTTTTTTTTTAGACTTATGCCTCCCTATTTGTTTAGAAACTGCAATAATATAAAGCCTTAGAATGTTATAAATGACTGTTTTTTAGAGTTGTTAAAAAGATTTTATTTTTATTATTATTATTTATACGGTATTCTTAGAATGTCGGAAATGGCACCAAAACTGTCAAGACAAACTAGAAACTGTGTCAATGTCCATACACATTTAATGGCATGTGTGCTGTTTTGTTCAATATATCTTTGTGGATACACTGCTGGCAGTTCCTGAAGATCTAATCTACATAGTTGCTTTGATGTCCTTACATAAAAGTCGTTTCTTTGTTTGACACCCTGATTTTAAGAATACAAACTCTCACAATACTTATAAATGACAGTTCTATTGCTCAATAGAGATTGTGAAACTAAGTGCGCGAGCGTAATCATAAAATATTATAAGAATACAGACTCCAACAACACTAAAAGTAATGTCTCGTTTGGTTCTCAAAATCTTGACATTTAAAAAAAAAAAGTAATTTATTTTCTATGTTTAGATATCAAAAGAAAGTACAAGAAAAGAAAATTAATTTTCATAGAAAAAAAAAAATGAGAGAAATTGATTCTCTTCCCACTCAACCAAGGAATCACTTTTCCATTATAGAGAATTCATTTTTCTTTTAAATTTTTTGGACTCTCCAAACACTTGAAAAAAAAATTATAATTTTTAAAAGATTAAAAAAAAAAAAATTAATTTAATTTCTTTTACTTTCTACGAGCGGCCTAACAGGTGACAACCCAGCATCAATTAAAGAAGCTATAGCCCGCAGTTGGTGAGTTTGGACGAACATTAATTAACATCACCTTCTTGAAGTACGACAGGAAATGCCCACATTTGTGATTAAAACCATTTATTAGGAATGAATGCATGTGTAGTCGCAGAATCTTAGCATTCTGTGTTTATTAAATAATATCGGGCTTCAGAAGTCTTCCTCTTCTAAAAGTCAGAGAAATGTAAAGAAATGAGGAAGATTGTTGGAGTTTAATTAATCAGACTATTATAGTCAAACATGTTGTGCCATGAGTTTGTGTTTTGATCCTCTAATAAGTACAACTAGTGATCACCTACCTACTCTCTCCACCTCAGGAAAAAGAATGGAGTTTGGAGGGACAAAGCGTAAAGGACTAATGAGAATTTGGAATATTGGAGTGGGAGAATGGCAAAGCTAAGTCACATTCTCCACCAATTTATCACCGTTACAATTATTGACAAGAGTAGGAAAGAGTAAGAGCAATTTCAATCTTACATAAAGCAAACATTTGTAGATTGCAATGGTAAATGGTAACATAGAAATGACATTTTATTGGAAACTCATTTTTCTTTCAATCAAGTCTTTTTCTCCAGGAAT
Organism: Iris macrosiphon; assembly: GCA_036927795.1. Classification (NCBI taxonomy): domain Eukaryota; kingdom Viridiplantae; phylum Streptophyta; class Magnoliopsida; order Asparagales; family Iridaceae; genus Iris; species Iris macrosiphon. The sequence goes on from JAYESA010000007.1 coordinate 155,802,482, forward strand.
TACACAAAATTTACAGTAAAAAAAAAAAAAACTTTACAATTTTACTATTTTGATCATCTGATGTCTTATTCTTCGTATTTAGCAAATGAACTCTTGCGTCACAGCGGAAATAAATTCAAGAAATCAGAAAACACTATAGAAAAAATTTATAACCGCAAAGACAAAAATTTATAGAGTTAGTCTATGATGCATGCGTCCACGGACGAGTGTAATTCAGTTCCACTGAAAAAGAAAAAGAATTACAATAGAACTCACAACACTTCTCTATAACTCTCTATAAAGAGAAGAAAAAAACCTCTCTCCCTACCAAAAAAACAAAACAACAACAACAACAAACTAGTTCTTTGGTTAGGAAAGACGTTACATCCAAGCATACAAAGAAGCTTGAAATTTACACAAACATGAATGCTAACATACAAGAAACTTGAAATTTACACAAACATGAATGCTACTAACTGTTCTCCAACTACCCTTGTTTATAGGCTCATATGGCAGTACCAACCTCTTTGTGCATTCAAATTGAAACTCCGGACCCCAGGTACATGCAATAAATTTTGCTGCCTGCTTAATATGGAGTCCTTGGTGCACAGTAAGCTTGCAATGTAAATAAATGAATGGTGACAGTGGATGAGTGACCAGAGAGCTAGTGATGGATATTGACTCGTCAATGGCATTGATACAAACTATACCCACTTTTATATCAACATCTGCTGCATGTCAACAAAAGGAAGAAAAAGTTCACGTTATGTACAGTACATGAAACCTCTTAGTTCATATAGTTTGAAATTTTGTAGCACAAGCAGTATTGAAAGAGAAAAAAAAAAAAAAGAGGCAAGGACCCACGGTCTGAACAAATTTTGTATAGACAGAATCAATGTTACTACAGATTCTAATTACCATCAACTTCTAGTTCATACAATATGAAATTGCAGCACAAAGCTAGCAGTACTGTCGAAAAGGGAGTGAAGGACCTACTAACTGAACAAATTAGTTTCCAGATATGTTGCATGGACACGGGTAAGACACGACAAAGTATGGACACACCAAGATGGACACTGCACATATATTCGTGTATCCTAGTGTATTTTAGAGTTTTCTGGTCATGTTTGGATACGTGTCCGACACAACACGGTCCATATTTTCGGAGTCTTTGTGCATTTTAGTTACCAATAAAATAACCTTACATGAAGTACTAAGAGAATGTGTTGTTGCTGTAGCTGGTCCAAACCGCCATAAAGAGTCGTCGGTAAATACGATGTCGTTATGCAGACGGCATCGCAGATTCGTCGCCAATTCGACTAAACATTGACGACAGTGCGACCAACTATCATCGACAACTTATCGTCGACTAACGTAGAATAAAGGTGACGAATCAACGACTAACCAACATCGTAGAATGGCGATGAACTATCGACCCATCAAGCGACGACCAATCGGCAACTAGGCAACTAAACTTTGACGCCAAGACGACAAGCATTCAACCCTCCCAACGACGATAAATGGATGACGGAGCAACAAACGGCCGACGCCATAATGACGATTATTAAACCCTATTAGCATCGAACAATCTGCGAAGCAACAACTAAGGTTCGACTACTCGGCAACGTATCTTATTTTTGATACCTGGATTTTATTTCTAATATTCAGATAGCGACAGAGATTATCGTCACCCAAGTCAGTTTGTCGCCTTTCATCGCTAGTCCGTCGCTAAGTTGAACATATTTTAAAAAAATCTGAAAACTAATCGAAACACAAATACATAATAGTATATATGAGACCCAGCAAAACATGTCATAGAATAATCGTCCAATCGGACCTTGAGTGACATTAAACACACACTTGTTGAAAACACAAAAACAAAATAATATATAAGACCCGATGCAAACCGTCATAGAATAATCGTCTAATCGAACCATCAGTGACACAAAACGTTCACTGAAAACATATAAACAATATAATAAAATAATATGTGAGAGCCGATCCAACCTGTCGTAGAATACTCGTCCAATCGTATCTTTAGTGGCACAAAACGCTCGCTGAAAATCCAAAAATAAAATAAATACATAAATAGAAGAAATAAATTTAAATTGTACAACAAAGTGACACAACCCGTCGTAGAATTCTCATACAATATTCAGTCATATGTACAATACAACAAATTTTCGATATATTATTCATTAAATAGGTGTTTGTTGATACAATTTATGTTTTATGTTTCGGACTTCAACCACTTTTTAAATTTTTTTTGTGGTACAAACAAAAAAGATTGTAGAGAAATTGAAAGCCCAAACAAAATGCATAAGTCGTATAAGCAGCATAAAATTCCTATTTAGCAATAACATCATATATTGTAATGTAATAAATAAATCATTAAGTATAGATAATTCCTCCATGGCAATAAAGAAGAAGTAGATGATAGAGGTCTCGAGTTCATTGATGTTTGCATCGACCTCGAACTGATGCCATATATGCGTTCGCCTTCACACTCTTAATATGTTTGTAGTCACTCCCCCAAGAACTAGCGATCCAATGACAAGATATGTCGTGTTGACTTCTATAAAAAAATAGAAGACATATACATAAAAGAAAAATGGATGAACAAAATATATGAATGTGTATGCCTTAAAAGACTATGATTTAATCTTTCGTTTTCGTGTCCAATGTAACAAAAGACTAATAAATCATAGTCTATTAAGGCATACACGTTTAGATTTTTCGTCCATCTATTTACTCCTATGCATATGTTTTATAGTTTTTTGTACAAGACAACATGGCAGATCTTGCCGTTGGGAGTCATTAAAGTTATAGTCTTGTCTGTAACTAGTCCACCCAAATTTTTTGCAAGTTCCTAGGGGACTAATTTCAAACAAAATGAAAATATATTAAGAGAGCGGTGTGTACGTAAGAGTTGGAGAGGCATATAGAGTAACAAGTTACTTATAGAAATCGACAAAAAAGACAATATAAGCTACAGTATAAATAAAAATTTAAGTGTTTTGTTAAATTATGATTGATTGACCTGAACTTAAAATTTTATAGTTAGCAATATCAGCTGAGAAAATAAAGCTGTTATATGTCACGACTAGTAACTGGATCATTGGATACGAGTACGTGGGTACGTCTAACCTACGCCGCAACATCAGCGGTAAAACACTGTCTAGGTCTACAATGCTATATAACCATTTCACACAATAATATATGAAATATGTCAATGATATCTCAACTCCATACGGAGGACAAAATGAAACATATTATGATAATCGACACTCAATCACAATAAACTAGAGAAAGATAATGGCACGATATCAAATATAAGAATTGGAACCACAAAGTCTCAAACTAGTCATCACAAAAATATTCAAGTATAATAGTCTATCCACAATACACAATAAGTCTCAAATATCAACAACATGCCAATAGTCTAATGCTGGAGACAGATCTAGTACAAAAGCTAAGTAGATAAAATTAAGGTATCTAGTGACACCAGCTAGTTCCTTCCGGTAATCACTTCTGAATGTCAGGACTCATAGTCGCCACTCCCTCCTGTGGTCGGTAATACGTCGGACATCAGTTCTCTAAGTCATCTTATGAAAAAAAATATCCAGTCAGGATGGAACGAGTATAACTCTAACAGCAGTTCCAATTAATTGATAAAGACTATAAAATAATAATAGTGCATGCAATAAGTGATGAATAAAAGCAGAACTATCAATATTTACATATCCTGGCAAGGGCAATATGATAATAAATAGGATTATTTTGTATAACTCCCCCCCCCCTTTTTATTAGTATTTTGCATTTGGAATATTTTCTTTAATTATTATTGTTTTCCCCTCCCCCCAATTCTTATTAGTTCCGTCATTTTTTCGTCTGCATGCGACTGTTGTATATATATCTTAGGATTTTTTTTTTACTTACTCTCAACTTAACTCAAATTCAACAGCTGCATGCAGACGAAAGAAATGACGAAAATATTAAGAATTAGAGGGAAAACAGTAAGAATTAAAGAAAATGTGCCAAATGCAAAATACTAATAAAAAGTGGGGGGGGGGGGGGGTATACAAAATATAATCCTAATAAATAAACACTGAAAATATGGTATACAGGTAATAAAGGTAAATAGACAGAACAGATAAAGAACAACAAAAGATATATGAAGTGGACATGAATAACTATAGCTAACTGTGTGTTTGAAATACTAGTTTCGTGTGATCAGCTTGGGAACTTGTACGAAAGCTAATGGTCTGTCTAATCATACGTGAAGTATATGATTAACACTAATAATGATTTATACTACTACAATTGGTATGATCACATATCTAACTAGCATTTTTCCGTCCCGACTAGTATAGTGGATTAAACCATCGTACGTTACGATACACGATCAATGTCCGATAATAATACCATATACGATGTCTAATGTCAATGTCGTATACAATATCAATACGATAACCATGTAACACCTCATGACTGAAGATCCAAGCTATATACTAGTCCGTGCACCCTTATGTCAGGAATCAAATATAACACCACTAAATACATGAATCATAGTAAATATGAAATAATAAAAACTATCAGAAAATGTACTCTCATGTGGTCCTTAGCAAATGATGCAACTTGGTGCCGAAACTGGTGTCACACATACCTATATATGAAACTCCGTATCATTTGGTGTTTTAGAATCAATAATATATTTAATTAACTCAAACTTGGTCAGAAAATTCAAACTAGGTCAACTCGGTCATTTGGGTTCTAAGTTATCATATTTAACTAGTTTATGGAGCAAAACTAGCTAATACTATATTTCTAGTCCATATTAGCTAATATAGTATACTATGTATCTACTTATACTTAATATAGTCCTTATGATATCAATACCTAGTATCATATATTATATACGACTATTTACTCTCGTATATATATAATATCATATAGTATATCTAGCTATATACTCAACACCTTACCCATTACCTAGCATCTTGGTATCCATGATACCTATTTACTATCACACAACTCCAAACCTCACTAGGATACCTAGGATAGATACCCCTGATACCTCACCCACATAGAACTAATATTGCACTACTGACTTGCAATGCACCCAGTTCACCTTACACTTTAATTCATGCACACTCTCTTGCGCACAGGAAACTTATACCCCCTTTGGGCACACTCCTATAACTTTGATACTACACCCTCAAATGAATATGTCTTGGTATTCCCTGATACTCACAATCCACTCTATAGTATACACATGTACCTACACCAATATGACACACTATAATACCCAATGTACACACCAATTACTGCTGCCACACTTTACTGGCCACCACAATAAACCAGAACATGACCATCACCCTCTCTCTAAACTGGACACAGAACACTCTGAACTCACTGTCACTCACACTAATACACAAGCACATATCCCCTCACTAGACACTCCCCACAGCCCTCACAACACACAACTCACACTTTAATATATAACTCATATATACACACACATATATATGTATATACATATATCTAACACTATTATACATACATACATCACTCTAACTAGGTAACTATACACACCTACACAAATACCAGACACAACAAATCTAATACCAAAGTATCAGACACATCACACACTCCACACTAGTCACATATACACCATAGGCACTCATTGTCACCCTCACTTTTTCAAATGAGTATAATTTGATTATTTTGCATAGTTATATTATTTTTAGTAAATTAATAATAATTAGAGTGCTATTTAATTATATTGATGCTTTGTAATATTTATTTATACTTAGTGGGCTAGCCTATTAGTTAGATTTGACACTAGTGAATCTAATTGGACTTGTCAAGACAATTATTGAACCCAACGTAGACTAGGTCCATTGGACCCATTCTCTTAATTAATTAGGAGGATTAAGACTAATTTGCATTAGTATAGAGACTTTTCATTATACCCTCATTAATTATTCCTCATGATTAACCATTAGGGGCAAATTAGACATTGACAATTGCTTGGAGAGGAGAAAAGCAAGGGGCCGGACACTTATAGCCTCTCATTCTCTCTCCTCTTTATTTGTGCACTCAATTCTAGATCCTAATTGTGTTCTTCCCCAATTCATTCACCCCTCCACCAATTCACCCTTATTTCTCTCTCAATTTCATTAGCAAGGAGCATTGGAGCTTGGATTTGCAAGAAGCACTTAGAAGAAGAGCTTGTGACAAGGAGATCATATCCGGAACGTGTCCGTTGTGCATTTTATTGAAAATTCATCTCCGAATAGGTATAGATCTGAATTTATCTCTAATTTGAGTTTCAAATCATGCATTTGACCTTTAGGAACCCTCCCATGGTATAGGCTATAGGATAAAGTTCTAGGTCTAATTGGTGTGTATTGACACTTCTACATAGGTTTTTGTGTATATTTTAGGAAAATTGCGAGATTGACACATCAAGTATGTATCATGAGAGTAATCTAGTCTAATTGGACTTAGATTGGGGTTGGAATACTAGCTACGTATTCACAATTGGACACGAGTAGGCTGTATCAAGATACGGTATGATACCGTATGATACGGGGCTCATTTTATGTGTTTTTGTGCAATTATCTTCAATACCTAGTGTAATTAGTTATAATGGATATTATTATATGTAATTTATGTGTAGGAATAATTTATTGTGGAGATTGGGGTTTTGGTATTCGAATTGAGTAAGTATCATAGTGTATTAGATTTTGCACACATAGTGTTTGATTTAATGACTAGTGTATGTATATATATATATATATATATATATATATATATGTGTATGTGATTATATTGATGATATGTATGTGCGTGTCTATTTAGCTGTCACTACCACATTCTGAAATAGGGGTATTTTTGACTTTTTATTATTTATAAATATCGTGTATGTTTTTATTTATTTTATTTATAAATAATTGTATGATATGTGTGTATATATTATATTATATACATTGTTCCCTAATGCATGAGTTAGTAGACTAGACCTAGAAGACCGCTAGATGAACCTCTGACCGAATTATATGATCATGGATTTTAATTAGCATTTTGGGATTTAATTATGGGAGGTTGTAATTAATTATTGTGATTTTTTATTCATTTTTGTACCTTACCGTTGTTTCGATATTTGGAGCGCTACCCTAGCATTTGCCTTCCAACAAATTTTACACCCTTGTCCTAGACGTGCCCGCCTTCCATTCTGACCTTTGTGTAACTCGTGTAACTCATGAATATGCTTTCTTGTGCTTCATTTTAGTCGCACAATATTCATTACGGACGTTTATTTTTAATTTCAAATAAATCCAACTTTGTATCCTTGTGCGTTCCAATCTAAATTGGAGACACAATCTCGACCCATTTTGTTCAACCCAAATTATGATAATATTCTATTCTGAGTCTTCTTCATCCATGACACTTGTGTCCCACCTAATTTTAGCCCCATGTACTTCAAATTAATTTTAGAACACCCATTGTACTAGTTTTAATTAAATGAAACCAAAAATCCAACTTTGTGCAATTTTCCAATTGTTGGGCACTTTTGTGTAAAAGTGCATTGAGGTATCCACACCATTGGATATGACACATGAAGAAACCCATTTCTCCTTCATGTGAATTTTTCCATAATTTTGGAGTGTGTAACACTCAACATCAACCTCCTCAAACCATAGCCCTCCATTATTTTGAACCAATTAAATCCTAGCCATCCATTTCAAGAAATGAAATCATAGCCTTGAAATTCTACATAAGAAGCCAAGCCCACTCCAAGGAGGATGTTGACCAGGCCCAACTACCTAGGTCAACACCCAACCCTTTTTTCCACACATATATATATAACCTCTTTTCCTTATTTCTATTCACCCTAAAAAAACTACACAGCCGACTCCTATTCATCATCTTCCCCCATCCTCCCTGTCTACCCGCTCGACCGCCGGAGCCCGACCATCTCCTCCCTGCTCTCCTCCCCCTCGACAGAGCAGCCTCTCCTTCAACTCGCCTGCAAGCCGACGACACAGCCACCCCAATCCGCCTGAACTGAACCCGACCCAACCTCCTTCTTCCCTGTTCTCATCCTCCCTGACCACCAGCACGACCATGACACCACCGGAGCCGCCAAGTCTGGCCACCCAGTCATCCGAGCCTCTTCACCACCACAACTTCCCAACTGACCTGAACCTGACCCGCCAGCACCACCTCTCCCTCTCTTCTCCTCCATCTCCTCTACGCTGAGCCGCTTGCATCCCGACTTCGCAGACCGCCTGGAACCCGACCCCCTCCGCCTGAACCGACTGCACCTAGCCCGCTGAACTCCTCTTCTTCGCTCCTCCCTCGTCGACATATCCCTGAGTTCCCACGACCTCCTTTCCTCGCCTGAACCTCCTCATCCCGACCATCCTCGCCACCACCCCACGACTTCATCACCGGCCTGAGCACAGCCGGACCACCACCACCATCTTCTCCTCTCCTTCGATCACAGCAAGCCCCTCTTCCCTGTCCAACCTCCACCGCCTGAGTTGACCTCCTCTTCTCTCTTTCCGTCAACCTCCACGACCTGCCCTCATTTCCTTCCTCTCACCCTCCTCGACGACTCCAGCAGCAGTCGCCTGAGCCCCGACTTCCCTCAGCCCTGCCACGACCACCTCGACTCCATCATCATCACCATCACCATCACCATCATTACCATCATCACCATCACCATCATCATCATTACCATCATCATCATCATCGCCTTCAACATCGTCGTCATCGTCCTCATCGTCGATCTCGTACACGTGCACAGGTTCGTAACTATCCCTCCTCTTTCATTTTATGTGCGTATGTGTGATAGCGTAGGGTTTAGTATTGCCTTATGACAGGTTCAATTGGATGATTTCAAACCCTGAGTCGGTGAACCCAACTCGTATACGTATACGTACGCGTATGTATATATTGTTCAATTTAGTATATATATATATATATTGTGTAGTAATTTAATGCAAATGCCAGTTATGACTATATATGTATTTATGCGGTGTGGCCATAAATGTTAGTAGTAGGTATCCCGTGTCTACAATTGACTGTATATATATATACATACTGTATGACCATAGGTGTTAACTGTGGATATCCCGTATTTACAGTTGACTATGCAACCCTGTATATTGTGAGTGGTCTGCCTTGTGTACACTGACGTACTGGCTAGACATGTTAGTGTTTGACTGTCTGTTTTTACAGCATTTGAGGACGTGACACCCGTGCAGCTAGATGCACGCTTGACCCTGCTAGATGACCAGTATCACCCCTAGCGTACCCTCTAAGTTCAGTTAATGATGTTGGCACAGGGGTATCCTGGAGGGGACACCTCGCATGCCGTAGTTGCTTCCCTCGCTTTGCGCTTGTGGTTGATCACGTTGCGCAAGTCAAGCGAGAGCTGATCCACCTTTACACCCTTGTTATGAGCACGGGTAGACCGAGCACATTGGTGTGTAGGTGTTGCCTTTGCTCCATGTCCTGGGATTCGTACAAGAACTCTCCCCAAGTCGTTAATGAAAGACTTTGGAGACTAACCCTGTTCGTTTGCCACTACGGGTTGGACACATGAGTCGGTCTTGTACAACTTCCCGTCAGGGGCTCGCATAACAGTTATTGGAGCCTGCTGCAGGCCGGCCGTATGAGCAGTTGCTTTAGCTTGGCGAGCTCGCACTGCCCTAGACTTCTTCTACCTGGCACGCACTGGTATGTAGTATGAAGAGTCCAAGTTCACATCCTCCCCTTTCTCAGCAAGGCGCATGGAGTCAGCGCTACGTAAGATTCGATCGAAGACGGAGATTCTGCTACTGTGGTGGCCGCATGTGGTTATTTGCCTGCACCGACAATCGGTGCCGCATGTAGACTTTTGCCTGCGGCTGTCGACTTATGCGGCTTCTGTTGTGGCCGCATGGAACATGTCTCATCACCCTAACTTCTGGTATCGTAGTGTTTTTTTTGCCAGAGTTTGGACGCTGAGCACATTTCCCGACTGCCGCATGGACATGGTCGGCATGGATGGACACATGATGTGCGTCTTCGACAACAGGGAGAGAAGTGGGGAGCGCATGCTCCATAGTTGTGTGAGGTGCAGCGGCCTTCGCTACCCATATCCTGCGGGTCTTCTTAGGCTTTGCTTGCCTTGGAGACGGACTCGCGCTGTCCCCGGAGAGCATGTTCTCGAATGCTTACTGGTCGAAGTGTACCACCAGCATCCACTGGGTTGAACCCAGCTTGGCCGCATCGGACTGCGTCATGGCCTTCTCACCAGTGGAGAAGTTCATCCCTAGCAGTGTCGCCATCTTGTCGGCCATTACAAATTTTGAACGTTGAAATAACAAACAAAGAAGTACAAAGAGATCCTAAGCAGAAAATCTAAGTACAATATTTTGATCTGGGTAGTGATGATGGAGCTTGAGCGCGGCAGCGTCTCCTTTACTCCGTTGACGGTCCGTGGATTCAGGATTACCCGGGGTTCTGGGGGTGTGCTACCCTTACTATTTATAGTCGTCGTAATGACGGACTATTGATGCTGCATATGCGTCTGTTTGGTGGCCGCATAGGACTCCTTCAACAGAATGTGGTTGTAACTGCAATCGCATGCCATGAACAGGCTGTCACGTGGTCTTGGTTACAATATGTTGTTGAAGAGATCTCGAGGTTGTTGCGTGCGTGACTCGGTCAGCTGGACACGTAGTCAACACTGATTGTGCGAGAAATCATCTTCGGTTGTAACAAAAAGATCCTGCAAGTCGAGAGTCGCATAACGTCTTGGCCGCATACGTGCTCTCGTTTGGCCTTGGTCGGATGGACACTCTGGCCGCATGATGATGAGGCCGCATGGGTATGTGGCCGCATATGAATGGGCATGTGGCATGGCACGTCTGTCGAGGCCATCAATGAGTTGATGTGACTTTTTATCTTTTCCTGAGCCGTCGTCTTCACGAGTCTTGAAGCGTCTCAGTGTGATGAGTGATATGTCAGAGTTTGACAGTCATCGAATGCTGTGTCAGGGAAGTTTTATGCGGCCTTCCTGCTCTGTGGTCGTTCAGGCCGCATAGAATGTACTATACGGCTTCTAGATCTTTGGTTGATCAGGTCGTATATGGCGTCTCTGCGGCTAGGTTGTTCAGGCCGCATGTAGCTTCTCTGCGACTTGGTTTCATTTTTGAGGAAGGGTATGACCTTTATACGGCCTGCATGATTTTTCATACTTCTACAAGGTCCTAGGTTAACTGTCCTAGGCGGTCTAACCTGTTTCAGGTACTATGCACCCACCAATGCCCCGTATTAGTTTACTTAGGCACCACCTTAGCACCAATTTGCCCGGTTAGACTTAATTAGGCCTCAGTGGTTACAAATAATTATTAGTTCTCTTGTTAGCTTCTTTGCTCTTTTTAAGTCAAGTACTCCTTGGCAAACTATAATTTATGCATTTGTTTCTCTAGATATTTTTTTCCAACTTTTTTCTACTAGTTGTTTTAATTGCTTAAGCATGTCCTTCAGTTGATTTATTTCTAATTATGTTATGTTTACTCTGAAATCTACTTTGCTTTTCACTGTTTTATACTCCTTTTTCTAAAATATATATATATATATATATATATATATATATATATATATATATATACAGAACAACGTCTAATGCCGCCCAAGTCCCTCTCAAATCCTTGGTGCTATGCCCCCGTCTAACCATCTAGCATCCGCTTCCATCATCTACAACATTGTTTGATATACCACGAACCAACAAAAACGCAAGTGGTGTGTAAGGATCCAATACCGCACAATGTGCAACAAATGAAACATGACAAATTGTCAATCTCATCATTTCATAACATTCATTAACATTAGAATCGGCCATTAGACACCAATGCCTTCAACTAACACATTCCATAATAATTACTCATTAGTAGTACTAGACACATTCCATAATAATTACTAAGTAGTATTAGCAGGCCCAGCCCTGGGATAAGCCTGAGAAAACCTTGGGCTTGGGATCCCCCGTGTCAGGGCAACCCCCAGGCCATAACACCACCCCCCCCCCCCCCCCCCCCACCCACCCACCGGTACAGTAAGGGCAAGTCCAGCCGCAGCATGCAGTCTTTGTCAATCCTACAAATCCATCTCTTATTATCACCAGCGCCAGCCTTTTTTTTCCTGTCAAATAAAACTCCTAAATTCATTTCCAAATCCATCTTTCCTCTACTCTGCAAGCTAAAACAAACTGCGGCACTACTTATTCTCACAGGTCAATTTCTTTTTTTTCTTCTTAATAAAACTCTTCTTCTAAATCTCTTTTGTTCTTTCTAATCATATGTTCTTGTTTTTCTTTTTAATGATACAGTTGTCCCTTGCAGTCCAGGATCCACGAAATGGTAGTCAATTTTTTTTTCTCTCGAGTGGTTTAGTATGTCGTTTAATTTTTAGCTTTTCTTGATTAATTTGAATCAGAATATCTACCGATTGCATCCATTTGTGTTTCTTCCTAGGAGTAAGTTGTTTATTGTACTTCTCTTGAGAAAGGAACAAGTCTTCTTTTTTTGACTTTTTTAACTTCTTTGGAGCTGATCATGAATAACGAATGCAATTTTATCATCCTAGTTCTTCCTTATAGACTTTCTTTTAGGGGCCTCCTTTGACTGAGTAGGCTTAGAACTGTATGAATGATAAAGTGGGTTCAACTGCTGCCAGTTGGGATTTCAAGTTATTTCACCTATTTCTTTGTTTTCCTTGACCTGCATAACACAACGTCAAGGCCCTAATCGGTGATAATAAAATCCATAGTTTAGAATTGTACTCCATTATTATCCCATTTGGATGATGATTGACAACAATATCAACAATGAAAAATTGCTTTCTAGCCATGGGCATTACAAACACTACTATATTTTCCTGCGATTTGTTGGTAGCTTCTGCATATCCTACATAGATGATTTAAACATTGTATGGTATCTTGTAATGTACATTAGATTCATTGCAATAACTTTTCATCATATGAAATGGTATAAGAATTGATACTCTTCTTCAACTTCTTCTGGGTCAAATAATACTTTTTGGGAGGTGACAAGGTCGTTAGGATAATCCAAAGAAGGCACCTGCTTGATCTTGACACGATATAATTAGGTCTTTAAAACAAGTCATAGGGTTCAACCATACTTTTACCTTAACTATACTTATTCAGGTGTTCTTTTAGTAAGAAATTTTGATCCATGAACTCTCTTTTTTCCTTACTATCTCAAGTTCTCAACTCAAGCTTTTCTTGTCGACAACGAATATTTGAAGTTTTTCTTAGAAAATGATAAATATTTAACATATTTTACCAGGATTCCAGCCCAAAATTCATATTGATTATAACCACCAATCTTTACATCAGTTCTACTGTAGAGGTTTTTCTTAGAACTTCTACAGAAGTTTGTAGACTTGTAGTTAGAACATTCATCCAACAAAACCGAACAAACCATATGAGTTATACTATTCAAAAGAGCTAACTGTTTGATACTTACCTTCAAAAATCCTATTGTTTCTAATATTTCAATGAAATGCTTAATTTTTTCGTGTGCTATGGTGATCCTCCAGCCGAAAGCCTTGTCATGCCCTGTCTCAACGCGTATTTGAACTCTATGTAGGTGTTGTATCTTGTTAAATTTCCATGCGTTCAGTACAAAATTTGCAGTGATAAAACATTTCCATTATTTTCTTTATGAATATAGCAAGTTTGAAAATAAACTAGTTGAATAAGTGTCATTTTCTCAAAGTAGTTATTTCAATTTTCATGGAAGAAAAGTATGACTACTTAGATCAGTAATTGTGGTTTGAAAAAGAATCGTGATGTTGTACTAGTATAGGTACTATGACGAAGAATGAAAATGATAAGGATCAAGGGGCAACCAAAATTAGTTATGACATTAACCAAAAAATTATTTATTGCATTAACCAAAAATTATCTATATGTTTTTATTGTATCTATTTTTTATATAAGGGTGAAGGGTCCAGGTAGGTAGGGCCGGCCCTGGGATAAACCTGACAAGCCATCGGACTTGGACAAACCAACCCCCCCCCCCCCCTCCCAGGGCCCTAAGTCTCCACCTCTCCGCAAATAGAGCCTCCACGGTCCACCCCAACTCCTCTTTATCAGTCGAACTAACAATCCACCAGGCCCATATTTTGAGTTCCTACTAGAAAGGCCTCGAGTAGTTCAAGGAGAGGAACTCGAAATCCAAGCTTGACGTCGCCGTCAAAACCGAAGACTTCGACGTCGCTGCCAACCCCGATGTGAATATAAAACTCATTTTGTCTTCTTTGTGTGTTGGAGAGAATTTGTACGGGTAAAAAAGCTAATTGCTTCATATGTCAATCTTATTATTTAGGAATATTTTAACAAATGCCCTCACTACAAATATAGAAACTAGCATATACCCTCACTTATTTAAAAAAAAACTAGTAAATGCCTGCATTCCTTTGTATACAACATTTTAAAATTTAAGATATATTTTCCAATCTGCCAAGTGACAATTGGCTTCTTAGCGTTTGTTAAAAATCATTGGTCTTATTTTCCTCTGCCACAATATTTACTCCAAAAGTTGATACCAGTTCAACATTTATAGCTTTCAGCTTGTTGTAATTTTGTTGATATCTTCTTTGGGAGTCGAGGGCAAGGAACAACCAAATTTAGCTCCGTCTAGGGCAATCCAACCCACCCCCCCCTGAGCCAGCCCTGCGGCTAGGGCAACCCAACCTCCCGGGCCGCCCTGAATCTATTCTGAATCTAAGCAAATGCAGCCTAACAAGAAAGCAAACCAAGAAAATGAATCCTAAGCTCCATAAGTTTCTATGTTAGAAGCAAAACCACAAGCACCTGTCAGGCAGTTTTGTTCTCGCTGTTCTTCTTCGCCTTCGCCTTGGCCTTGAGCAGGACGTAGCCAAGAAACAAGCACAGGAACCCGAGGAGCGCGACCCCGGCGAGCACGGGGATCAAGATGGCGTACTCCTGGGGCAGGAAGTAGCCGTGGACGAAGTGGTCGCGATCGACGAAAGGCTGCATCATCATCATCATCATCAATATCATCATCACCATCATGCGTGGGTCTGTATGCATAAATTGAAGAAGAAGAAGAAGAAGAAGAAGAAGAAGAAGAAGAAGAAGTTGTGGGTAGGAAGAAAACTTACAAGAATGATGACCCAGAAGGTGTAGTATGTGAACACGGAGATGCTGATGGACGATAGCAAGAGACCCACTGCTTTGTCTGCCAATTCCATCCTCTGATCAAATTTTTCAACAACAACAACAAAAATGGATGTAAAATAAAGAGAGGGGAAAGGATCTTAATTAAGAATATGTAATCTGGGGAAGAAGAAGATTGATAGGAAGAAATGGTAGAAAGTGCCAAATTAATGGGCCGAGATTTGGTTATTGGATGTTGAATTCTGGGCCAGTAGAGTTACATCATAGTTGTATTTGGTTTGCAGGGTTGCACAGTATAATGTAATTGGCATTATCTTATAAATTTAATTTAGATGTTTTTTTTAGCAAAAGAAAAAATTAGGATGTAAAATAATAAATTGCAAGCTTGATTACATTATATCACTTTTTTAAAACCATTTCAGTCATAAAATCCATGTAATCCCAATTATATTACAACTTACCAAATTACATTTTTCTTCTCTTTGCGGCGCTTAGATGTCCTCGTCGATCTCCCTCACCAATAACGAGATCAAGAACCGCGGCTGCACCTTCTTCCTCTCCGCCACATTCGAACTCAGCCTTATAATCCTTGCAGTCTCTATGTCTCCTCCATGGGAGGACATGGTCGCCGATGTGAACGCGGAGTTGACGAGAGGATTTCTTTGTTTGCACGTTTTTCGGGAAGAAACGGAAGTTTTATTACAAAAATCTTTGCTTACAAACTTTGTTTTATTGCGATTACAATACGGAGGATCCTTATACAAAGGAAATCCCCCGGCACAAGCAATGAAAAATAAGGTCCGGGGAAGAGTAGCGATGGAAGTTTGATATGCGCGTGATAGCTCTGTTCCGTTGACTACCTGGTGCAATGTTGGGAACCGCTTGCAGCTTTCCTAACTCACGAACATCAAAGCGGAGGGCAAGTATTAATGGGGATCCAAGCTTTCGATCTTCGATCCTTGGAATAAATGCCAACTCGGGGGTATTTATAGTCATTTATCAACGTAAAGGCCAAATTATGGGATAATGCACGAAAGTATGGGGTAACACCATATTTCTACTCCTTACGTAAGAAATCAATGTTCTATGCGAGGAAGGATGCGTTTGTTACGAATAGGATAGGACTTACGTGCCTGCGCCGAGCGCGAGGGCATGACTCGTGGTGTCTCCTTGATTGAAGCGGTCATCATTTCAAGCTTCGAGTCGTGCGCCAAATTTACGTATTCAATACGCGAGATTTATTTGTGATTTGTAATACATGCTTATGTAAACCCCCTAATTTTAAATTTATAATTTAATTATATTTTTATTATTATTTAAAAGGTTTGATATATGTAAACCCCATCGCCCAAAAATAGGTATTTTGTGTGTATTTTATATTTATCGTATTTATTTTAGATTATTTTAAAAAATTAATTAAAACTCAATTATTTTATTAGGATACTTTATCGTAGTTTAGACATTAATGATATAAGATGATCCCAAAATCTGCAATGCTCTTCGTAAGAAGTAGCCTACACTGGAGACACTACTTGTAGGATCTTTCCGTGACTCAAAATTCGATCATTTAGCATTTGTATGACACTAGTGTAGCAACCATAGTTTATTATATTTAATATTTAGATATTTTTTATATATAATTTATTTATGGTTATTTTCTAATACAAACTTTTTTTAATTAGCAACCCATAATTAAATTGCCACCATGATATTTTCATGCCAATCAAATCTAGGCAATATTCTTTTTGAAAGATTTGTATATTATTTACCATTATCATTAACTCTTTAGAATCTCAATCAAATCTCCATTATTATTGCTATTGGATAAGATTGACCAATTAGTTACTAACAACCAAATTAGAAAACCTCCAAATTAGGAAACCCCTCAATCATATTCCTAACTCACCTCCTACCTGCGGCCCCATATGTCACTACCACATTTCCAGATTAGGGCATTAGTGTAATTTTCCCTGTTTAATTTTAATCATGTAAATATTTAATGTGATGAGTTTTATTTAGTTGATTAGAGGTGTTCTTGATAATTAAGTTTTTAGGTTAAACCCTAGAAATCCCTTTAGGTATAACCCTAATGGCTAAACCCTAACTTGTAAGCTAGCATTAGGGAAACCCTAAATTTAAATTATAGGTTTAGAATCTCAAAACCTAGAAATGAGTAAACCGTAGTTAATTAATTTCTTCATGACTTAACATGGAGGATTAATTTAACCCTTGCATTAGGAACCCTAAACCTAGCCTATATAATAAAGGGGAGCCTCCCTCAACCATTCCTTCATGAAGAAAGAAAACCAAACCCTAGCCTCCATTTGAAACCATTCCCTCACCCCCAAATTTCGGAATCCAGCCCTAGGATTCCACCTTCCTCCTCCATCAAAGGAAAAACAAGGAGCTTGGACCAAGAAGACTTGGAGAAGGAGAACCTCCATTGGGAAACCATCTCCCAATAGATAAAACCCGAATTTAATCCATTTAAATTTCTGTTTTCATTTGTGTTGGCCATTAGGAGCCCACCTTGATGTTAGATTTCGATTTTTAGGGATTATACATGAAGACCTAGGAGAGATTTGTGTTTTGGTGACCTACGGGTGTTTTCTCCCAAATTTCTGGAACCCAAACCCTAGGGATTTCGTGTAGGCACGATTATACCTCCAAAGTGAAGGTTCGGATCTCGTTTTAGGGTTTCATTTTGGGTTTTTCAAGGGATATTAATATGGGTTCGATTTCAGCACACCAAGTGCTTGGTGATATATTTCTTAGGGTTTTTGCCTATCCCTGTATTTTAATTTCTGCATATTTGATATACCAATCTATATACATAAATATATTTGTGTTGTGAATAGGTTATGTGCAGTAGGGGTTACTGTACAGTGGGGCATTGGGGATTCCTGTGCAGTCGGGAATTTGTGTGAACTGTGTGTTTTAATCAGTGTGGGTTTTGTGTCCCCGTGCAACTGTGTATCAGACATTGGGGAAGAGAGTTCTGTGTGCACAGTCGAGCATTAGCAGTGAGTTAGGACCTGTGTGTTGAGCAGTGGGTGATTATGTATCTGTGTGTATCAGCAATTATGTGTCTTTGTGTGCAACCCGTGAGCAACAGAAACTGTGCAGATTGGTCCCAGTGAGTGCATGTGTTGTGCTGTGTCAGTAACTTGTGTGTGGTAGTGTAGGAATTATGTGGTATCAGTGAACATGTGCCTCACTGTGTGTAGGTATTTGCAATAGCAGTGAGTGTAACCTGTGTGAGTGAGTGAGAACCTAATGTAACAGTGTATCTGTGTCTATGTAAACCTGTATATGTGTGTGTGTGTCGAGTATCAGACATCTGTGTGTGAGCAATATGTAGTGTATCAGTAGTACCTGAGAGTGAGTTCACTGTGTGTGTGAACTGTGAGTTCTCCATGTGATTAGTGCAGTGAGGTTAAGTTCAGTGAGCAATATGTCATGTAGTAGTGGGACAATCAATTTCAGTGAGGTGGCTGTGTGTACATGTGTATATGTGCCAGTATGTAAACCTATGAGAGTGTAGCCCTGTGTGTAACCTGTGTGTAGTAAGAACCAGTGTGTGTATCCCAGGATTTAGAATGTGTACCTGTGAGTGAGTGTTGTGTGAGTAAATGTCTACATGTGAAACCAGTGTGTGTGTAGAGTGTATTTCTGAGTGACTGCCAGTGTGAGGAACCAGTGACTGTGAGTGTGTGTGTGAGTGTATCACTGAGTGAGAGTGAACCAGTGAGTGTGTGTGTGTGTACTAGCCTGTGTGTGTGACTTATCTGTGTGTATGAGTGTCCCTGTTTTGAGAGTGTCCCAGTACCTATGTAGCAGTGAACCTGTGTCCATGTATCAGTGAGCAGTGAGTGTAGGTATACCAATACCTGAGTGTATACCTATGTAAATATCTGTGTGTGAACCAGTGACCTGAGTGTGTGTGTAGGTGACTGTGTGTATCCTAGAACCCAGAACCTGTGTGTGTGTTAGCAGTGTGTATCATGTGTGAAGGTGTAGTACAGTAGCAGTGAATACATGTGTGTGTGTTTCCTGTGTAGAGTATCAGTGTTAGAACAGTGTGTAAACCTGTGTGTGTGTTATTTAGTTATGTGTATCAGTCCAAATTCCAAGTAACAGCTAGATGAGTTAACTGTGAGTACCTTAGTATTAACTAGTGTGAGACTAGTATGGACTAGTAAACCTAGTATAGACTGAGCCATGACCTAGAAGCCTCATTTCTTATTTAACTAAACATGTTATTTCCTTTAATTCAGTAATTGACATTTATATTCCACAATTAGGTCTTTGCGACTCCATTTTGGACATCGATCCTCACATATTCATCGGGACCACAGGCGAGTACATTCTCTGACAGTTTTCGCTTTTGTTGATTACTTCTATAAATTTAGTTGTATTACATACTTGATTCTAACACTGTGGATACACGGGTTAGCACCCTAGATCCCTGCCATGAGGAGTCGTGATTGGAATCCATCGTGCTAGCTGGGGATGGGGAACTATTAGTAGATTATGTGATCATATCCAAACTCTACATGCATCATAGCTCACCCCACATCTCACGTCGGGTGCGGCCTGACCATTTACATGCTTCATAGCTGTTATATATGATTAGCCTGACCATTACATGCATCATAGCTAACCATATGGTTAGTCTGACCTACAAGAATCATAGCTAATCATATGTAACCAGCCTGATCTAGTCCCAAGCCGATCACATAATAAACTGATATTTCAAACACTTAGCTAGATGTTATTCTTTATTTCAGATTCATTTGTTCTAGCATTCACTGTATATTGTTCATTGCTAGATGTTCTATTGCCTATTTCTTTTTCTCCAGTACTTTACATTTTCAGTATTTATTTTATCTTGTATTCCTTACACTGTTTTATAGTTTTTGTCAACATAAATGAAACTGCTGTTAGTGTTTGTGCTTTGCTCCAATCCTGACTGGATAACATTTTATAGGACCTGGAGAACTTTTGCCCTACCCATTACGGCCCGGGACTAGAGGGAGATTTCACTCCAGTATTCCCAGAGGAGTTGCCTATCCTAGAGAAGATCCTACCTGCCTGCACTTAGATTACTCTTTTTCTTGTATTATTGTATTAGACTGAGATTGAGTTGTATTATTATTGGTGACTTTTGAGGACATTTAGACTCAGGACTTGTGATGTACTTATTTGTGTTTGGCTTATGATAGAACTCTTTATTTCCATTTTTCATCGTGCCAATTACTTTCATATAGCTTGTGATTGAGTATATTTATAAAATTGTGGATTCATATTATTTTTGTCCTCCGTATGGAGTTGAGACTATTGACAGGATATATTATATTTGAGACCTAGACAGCATTCTACCGTCGATGCTGCGGTGTAGGCTGGACGTACCCACGACTCATGCCCAAATTCCGGGTGCGTGTCGTGACACATTTTTAGTGGTGGTCCATACAGGTCTAGATTCGTATTTAGAGCGATATCGTAGTGGTGCTCGCTTAGAGTATTGCTACGAGCCTGTTTTAGGAAATAGGAATTAGGCCGAGAATATGCTCAATCACAATTAGGAAATTTTTTATTCTTATAATACTACTCTTAATGATTATTTCCTTTAGAAATTTTACTATCCTTCCTTGATGATATCGTGTCTATTGCTTTAATTAAATCTTTCGATCTGTCTTCAGGATGCCACCAAGGACCAGGTCCCTGAGACTCGGAGCAGCAGAGTCAGAGAGGTCTGCCACCTCTCGCCCTGCTGGACAGACATCCGCAGCATCTCCTACATCTCCCGTGCATGTGGGAGTGTCTGCACTATTCGGGGGTCCTCCTCCCCCACCGGTTCAGAGGGTTCTCATAGCTACGACGGAGCCTCTTCCACCACCGCCGACTCAGTATCCAGGAGGTGTGCCCGTCGATGGGGCACAGATGTTCGCATTGATCCAGGGCATGGTCGATGTCCAGAGGACGTCGGCAGAGGCCCAGAGGGTGCAGGCTGAGGTGCACCAGGCCCAGACCGAGATGATGAGGATGAGCATGGAGAATGCTCATCAGGTGGCTCTCCAGGCTATGGAGAGAGTCGCCCAGCAGCAGCATCCTGGCCAGTACCACCAGAGGCCGGACACCATTGTGGACTTCAAGAGGATGATGCCTCAGGAGTTCAAAGGGACAGAAGGGATATTCTACGCCGACGATTGGCTAGAGGACATCGAGAGGAACTTGCGCTTGGCGCAGCTTCCGGAGGCCCTTCAGATCAAGGCCGCCGGCAGCCAGATGTTTGACATTGCCCTGACGTGGTTTCGCACGGAGCCGAGACTCTTTGACGGGGGACTCACTTGGGAGGCTTTCAGGGAGCTCTTCAAGGAGAAGTTCTTTCCTGATGTTGCACTGGGAGCCTTGGAGAGTCAGTTCCATTACTTAGTCCAGGGGAGCTCGTCCGTCGATGAGTATGCCGCGAAGTTTTGTCGCCTGAGCCACTTCGCACCGTCGATGATTAGAGATCCAGGAGACAGGGCCCGGAAGTTCAGAAAGGGGCTGGCAAGGGAGATCAAGTCTCGCACGTCGGGACGTCGTATCGCTACCTTCGAGGGCATATTGATGGATGCCCAGATAGCCGAGGACGACTTGGACCTCAGGCCCAAGAGGGGACGCGATATTTTAGGAGGAGCAAACAGTGGTGCAGGACCGGGGAAGCGTCCACACTTCCAGCAGCAGCAGAGGCCATATCAGCAGCAGCAGCAGCACCAGGCACCAGCCCGAGGATAGGTCCAGCATCAGCAGCAGAGGCAGACTCAGCCCGCCATCCAGTGTGCGTACTGCGGGAAGGCAGGACACACTAGAGAGATCTACAGGAAGAGGTTGGGCACATGTCTGTCCTGCGAATCGACGATACATCAGCTGAGGGATTGCCCTACCATTCAGACTCGTCCAGGCCAGGGAGGAGCGGCCGCCCAGAGAGGACCAGATAGGGTACCTGCCATACCAGGAGGCCAACAACAGAGGGGACCACTTCCACCGCAACATCAGAGGTTTGCTCAGCACCAGCAGTAGAGAGGTGCACCCCAGGGGCGAGCATACGCCATGGCAGTCGAGGAGGTCGAGCCAGTATGAGACTTGATTACAGGTTCAGTTCTTCTCGATTGCATTCCCGCATTTATATTATTCGACTCTGGCGCTTCCCATAGTTTTATGTCTGTATCTTTTGCACTTCGACATCATTAGCTAGAACTTGCAAATCACGACTGGTGGAGGTATTATCCTAGTCCGTGATTATTGCAAGGACCGAAGGGTGTCAGTAGGAGGCCGAGAGTTGAGCGTGTGCTTACTCGTCATGCCACTTCTGGGGTACGATATTGTACTCGGAATGGACTGGTTGAGTAGGCATCATGCTACTATAGATTGTCATAGAGGCAGAGTATTATTTAGACCACCAGGAGAGGCAGAGTTTGAGGTCACCAGAGGAGCAGTGGAACAGAGCAGGAGCATATTTTACGGAGCCAGGGCGGAAGAAGAGGAGTTGCCACATCCTCTGATAGCGGAGTTCCTGGATGTATTTCCAGAGGAGTTGCCAGGCTTGCCGCCAGACAGAGATATTGAATTCTCTATAGACTTGGTGCCAAGAGCGGAGCCCATTTCACAACATGTCTATAGAGTCAACAACAGCGAGCTAGCAGAACTGAAGAAGCAAGTTGAGGAGCTGCATGACAGGCTTCATCAAATCCAGTTCATCACTATGGGAAGCTCCGGTATTGTTCGTACCGAAGAAGGACGGCACGGTGTGCATGTGCATTGATTATAGAGCTTTGAACAACCTCACTATCAAGAACAAATACCCGCTGCCGAGGATAGATGATCTTTTTGATCAGTTGAGCGGGGCGAAGGTGTTTTCGAAGATAGATTTGAGGTCAGGCTATCACCAGGTGAAGGTGAAGAGAGAAGACACGCCGAAGACAGCCTTTCGGACCAGATACGGCCAGTTTGAGTTCATGGTAATGCCATTTGGTTTAACTAATGCACCGGTAGTATTCATGAACTTGATGAACAAGGTGTTCCACCAGTACCTTAACAAGTTTATGGTGGTGTTCATCGACGATATTCTTGTGTATTCCAAGACCCCGGAGGAGCACGAAGAGCACCTGAGGTTGGTCTTAGAGACTCTCAGGAGGGAGGAGTTGTACGAAAAACTCTCAAAGTATGAATTCTTCCTTGACAAGGTTGAATTTCTTGGGCATGTGGTGTCGGGTGACGGAATCTCGATTAACCCACAAAAGATCGAGGCAGTGGAGTCGTGGGCTACCCCCAGTTCGGTAGCTGAGATCAGGAGTTTTCTCGGGCTAGCAGGATACTACATGAGGTTTGTACAGGACTTCTCCAAGATTGTAGTGCCAATGACCAGGCTGACCGGAAGGATGTGGATTTTGTTTGGACGGAGGATTGCCAGGCTGCATTTGATGAGCTGAAGAAGAGATTGACGACAGCTCCAGTTTTAACGTTGCCAGCGAGGACATGTGGATTCACTATCTACAGTGATACTTCAGGGAAGGGTCTGGGATGTGTTCTTGTCACGCCCAGTCCCCGAAATACCGAGGGACCGGACGCGTGGCAATGGCCAGCAGTACGCACCGATGGACAAACCCAATTTAATGGATCCATCATGGCATACTTAAGCTGTAATATAACAATAAGCAGGTCCAATGATACCAATCACAGTCTATACTAATCTCATCCACAACAGATAATCACAGATCCAATGCCAGAATTAAAGCAAGTAAATATAATCTAGCATATCTCAATAAAGTATCCCGGAGAACAATCCTAGAACAAGTCTAATACAATAATGCAATAGACTGGAAGTAAAGTAAATAGGAACAGAAGTAAATGAGTATCTCAAACCAATACCCAGAAGAAGTCCTCTGGTACGATCTCGTCCTCTGGTCCTGGTACCGCTCCAATGTAGGCACCTGCTAATGCTCCTGCACTGTACAACTCTGGGTAGATCTCGTCTGCAATATCTGGGGACATAATCCGGATCTAGGTCCTCAGGGGACATAGCAAGGTACAAGAAAGCTCATGCCAAAATAAATGCAGTGCAGCAAATAAATGAAATAAACAGGGTAAACTATATAACCATCTAAGTGAAATATAAGTGAGAGCATCACTAGTGCTCAGGCCGAAGCCACTACAAGCTCTGTGTCGGGGAGCCGGTAGCGGTAATAACCGGTAGTGGGTTTAGCTCTGCTCCGAGAGTCTACAACCTCGCAATAATAGAAGATATATATATGATCAGCCTGTAGCCTGTGTGTCTCTCCCCACCCAATGTAACCACGCATATCATGACCACAACGTCTCATGTCCATGTCAAGCGGGATCATAGCTAATGCAACCAGTCATACTGTATCTAAGCATATAATGTCCATGTCCTGTATCCTATACAGAATCACCACGAATATCTCGGGAAAATTCTATCTCATGAATAGTGTCAAGTGTCCTGGGTCATAGTGTACTTGGTAAGACAAGTACGAGAATATAAAGTGTCACGTATGTCCATCTCTAGATGACAGTACCCAACACTGCGTACAGTGTTGGCACCCGACTGATAATCGGACGCTAAGTACTTCACACGGTCCTAGGTTAAGTATGCACAGAAATATAATATAGCAAGGAAAAATATATATAAAGACTGCAAAGTTGGCAAGGTACACTTGCCTGGGGTCCTGGATCCAACTGTAGCTCTGGTCTCAGTGTGATCTGCAGGTACTACTCTGGTTGCTGAAATAAATATCACCATTAGATTCAGAAAATATCAAATAGCTAAAAATGCCTGTCCTTGAGTCCAATTTGGACACAAGGGCAAAAATAACATTTCCGGGTCAAAGCGGGGTCCAC
Source organism: Iris macrosiphon (assembly GCA_036927795.1). Classification (NCBI taxonomy): domain Eukaryota; kingdom Viridiplantae; phylum Streptophyta; class Magnoliopsida; order Asparagales; family Iridaceae; genus Iris; species Iris macrosiphon. The sequence goes on from JAYESA010000007.1 coordinate 155,827,587, forward strand.
TTGTGGGCCACTTTGCACCGAAAAGTGCGTCAGGGTCAAAGGTCTCCAAATGCGTCAAACTCAGTGTCAACAAGTCAGGAATGATGATACGAACCCAACGGAACTTTCAGAATTGGATTCCGATGAGCCGATCACAAAACCGCCCGACAAGTGGAGCTTGTGGGGCCCACGATACGCAATTTTGTCAACGTTCTCAGAATCGAACCAAACTTGGGTCACAGGACCAGCGTATTGCTACGAGTCTGATGGCGCAAGTTTCGTCTCGATCCGACATGTGTACACAAAGTTACAGCATAATTCAGAATCGACGGATACGGGGCGTTGTCGGCGGATACGCGTTGATTCCGGTGTGCACGCACATCCGAATCGACTTCTGCGAAATCCCACACGACCGTATCAACGTAGCGCACGTTTCGGTAAAGACCGCGTGCGACCAAGTCGTCCCGTTTGGCGGGGCGTACTCAGTTCTGGGGTAAAACAAGGCGTTATTTTTTCCTATTTTTGGATCGCGGTTCATGATCACCACAGGACGCGATGCACCGAGCGGTTTGCACGGGCACCGAGGGGGTCATGCAGGCTACGCGATACAATTTACGGAATTGAAATCAGAGCTACGAGGAGGGAGTTACGGGTACCTGAACAGGGTCTGAAAAGCCGAGTTATACGTGTCCGCGTGTCATCTCGACTCGTGGGGACACCGTGTCCTGTGTCAGAACCGAGCTAGGGTTAGGGTTCAGTCCTTGCTGGCCGGGCGGCTTGGTGTGGCTGGGCGGTTCGACGAGGGCTGGTGATCGAGGAAGGGAGCAGAGGGAAGGCGGTCGTCGAGGGGTCGTCGGCGCTGTGGAGACGGGGCAGGGGACAGCGGGAGGCGGAGGAGGTAGTCGAGGGGGATGAGGCGGTGGAGTTAGGGCTGAGGAATGCTGGAGGCACGGCGGGCGTCGGGCACGACGAAGGAGGGGAGTTGGCTGGGCTAGGCGAGGGGAGGAGGAAGAGGAGATCGACGGGGTGGTGCTGCACAGGAGGGAAGGCGGGGTACTCCGGCGAGGCGACTGTCGGGGAAGAGGGGTGTCCGGGCGGCGGAGGCTGCAGGCTGGGAGGATGAGCGGGAACGAGGCAGCGGGCTAAGGCGGAGAGGAGGGTAGAGCTCGTCGGAGGAGTCGTGCGGCGGCGGAGGTGTGGAGAAGAGAGAGAGGGGTGCGGCGGCGGCACGGACGTCGAGGCGTCTTAAATAGGTGCGCCGCTGCGGAGTTGAGGCCGGATTAGGGTTTCTGAGTTGGGTTAACGGGTTTCGGGTCGGGTTCGATTCGGCCGACCCGACCCGACCCATTAAGAAATCAGTTTGGTTCGGGTCAGTAGCGGTTTGGTTCAAGTTTGGGTTTGGTTTGGTTCTGTTAGGTTTATTTGAAATAAACCCGGTTTATTTAGGGGTTTAGTACGGTTTAATTATTAAATAGTTTTTAGGGCTTTAAACGGGTTTTCGGAGTCCAATAAATTCTCGAAAAATTATCCTATGTCCGGTTTTCCATTTTACACCATAAAATATTATTTCCATAATATTTTAATATGAAATAACCATAATTAAAAATCTTTTAATTACCAACGCCTAAGTTATAATTACAAGAAAATCCTAAAAATCTGAATTAATAATTTCTGAAAATCAGGGGGCTTACAATCTACCCAACTTATAAAAATTTCGTCCTCGAAATTAAAATAGGGTAGGGTTCTCTCTATCAAGTCTCACTTGATTACAGTCTCAAGAATTTCTCTCAAGTGAGCATTGCGGTCTCTACCCAACTTAGAATTTACCCATCTATCATCTAAGGCTACACATCTAAGAAGGCTACGCCCCTAACTTATTTAATCATGTTATTGAATCCTCAAAGTCTTTAACACCAAACATATCACCTATGATATTTCCTTAATCATATAAAAAGGGTCATCAACAATATGACCGGCCTGTGGGGTATATCTAGTACTGTCTATATATCAAACTTATACCAAGCACGAGGTTTCGTCTTTCCGAAATAAGGGAAGACGGAGATCAATAATAAAGAGTTCAAGGGTGAGGTAATAGAAATAGAAGTATCGGGATCAAAGGCATTTAACGAATTCAATGGGATTTGTCAAGACAATTGTGGATTGAAATCCTATTCTGGTAATTCTTTGTTCGCATGTTCGTATTAGTATAGTTATGTAACTGATACAATATGCTCAGACCTATCTAGAGGGCAAGTACATTTATCTACTAATCACTATATATCTCAATCCACATAAAGTAGTATTACGAAGGCGAATCAAGCGCACTAAGATTAGCTAGACCTTAATATACTGATTCTGAAATATATTAGTGTACATGTCCAATAATACATATGTCATGAACAAGCTCGATAAAAGGATAAGCTTGCAAAACTAGGCTATGTTAGCAGCATAAGTCAAGGTAGTACAACAAATGGAAGTACGCTAGATGATGATGGAAGAAGAGGTACAACTTAATCAAGCTCTCAAAACAACACAATAAGCACAATCACAAAAGACTCTATAATCTCTACTGTTTATCAATTATAAGCAAGTTCAAAATTACATAGGTTAAGTCTGAGGTCACGAACCAATAGGCACGAGATCAAACAAATCTAGAAACAGAAAACTACAAAAAATTATGCGCATTAGCTACTTCATGAGTCTGCGCGTCCTCTAAAGTCATTGCTGGAGCTTTTCACGTTCTTGCAGTTGATTCCTCTGCTGCTGTTGAGCCTGCTGGAAGAGTGTTGCTTGTGGTGCCAAGGGTGGCCTCGGCTGATTCCCTCCTGGGGCTGGAGGTCTGGTTCCTTCAACTCTCATTTGCGGTGCTTCCAATGCTGGAGAGGCTGGCCTTGGTGCTGGTAACGCTTGTCGATTAACCCTTGGTGCTTCTTCTCGACGCTCAGGGCATTCCTTCAATGAATGCTGACTGGATCCGCAAGCTAAACATACTTTCCTTTTGCGTCTGCAATCGTTCTCCATATGGCCTTGCTTGCGACAATATTGACAGATAGGTAGTGCCTGTAGAGATGCTTCTGGTGGCTGGTGCATGTGAGACTTCTTTGCAATTTCTTCCTGTGGTGCTCCGGCTGGTGCTGATGTGGCTGGTTGATGAATTATTACTGCTTTCTCTTGACGTTCAGGGCAATCCCTTACCGAATGCTTTTTGGATCTACAAGCTAAACATCGTCCCAATCTGAGTCGGCATTCTTTAGCGAAATGGCCTACCTTGCCACAGTAGTGACAAGTAGGAAGGACTAGTGCAGGTAGTGTAGATGCTCTTTGTGGTGGATTTATCTATGGCCGCTTTGCTGCTCTTTCCTGTTGGGCTGGGTCTGGTGCTGATGTATACGGCCACTTCTGGCTGGACCCTATCCTTGTGTCGCACTCCATGGGTCTTGCTGTAGTAAGAACATCCTCGTCTAAGGTGGTTGTAGCGGGGCTGATTAACTTCCGTAACTCTGAGCTGAATCTGTCGATGAACTTCTCCGCTTGGATTCGCTGAGCTTCTTCCTGAACCTTCTGATGGGCTTGCATCATCGCGCAGACATTTGAAACATTTGGTGTTCGTCCATAGCCTGCCCTTGTGGAATTACGGGCATTGGCGGAGCAAACTGCGTTGATGGTGGAACGTCATCTTGCTGGATTCTCGCGGCGTGCTGACTTGCTTGACTGCGTTGTTGAGCTGTTTGACCTTCATCTACTGGTGTTACTTCATCTTTGTGGGTTACCACAGCATCTCGTGGTGATCTTGCAGAAGCCTCATTGTTTGATCGTGAATCCATAACTCTGCAACCAAAATAAACAATAAGAGGTGCACAAGAATCAAGGCAGGATGCGAGTCAAGAAATAAAGTCAAGTCCGATATAGATATCAAGGATGATTCAAGCAAGTGGATGAGATCCTAGAACTTGTCCTATTCTTATTGCAGGCTTGCTCGGTCCCTAAGTTGAAACCGAACAATTTAGTTGTAGACCTGCATGGGCCACCACAAAAACCATGTCACGCCCCAGTCCCCGAAATACCGAGGGACCGGACGCGTGGCAATGGCCAACAGTACGCACCGATGGACAAACCCAATTTAATGGATCCATCAGGGCATACTTAAGCTGTAATATAACAATAAACAGGTCCAATGATACCAATCACAGTCTATACTAATCTCATCCACAACAGATAATCACAGATCCAATGCCAGAATTAAAACAAGTAAATATAATCTAGCATATCTCAATAAAGTGTCCAGGAGAACAATCCGAGAACAAGTCTAATACAATAATGCAATAGACTGGAAGTAAAGTAAATAGGAACAGAAGTAAATGAGTATCTCAAACCAATACCCAGGAGAAGTCCTCTGGTACGATCCCGTCCTCTGGTCCTGGTACCGCTCCAATGTAGGCACCAGCTTTTGCTCCTGCTAATGCTCCTGTACTGTACAACTCTGGGTAGATCTCGTCTGCAATATCTGGGGACATAATCCGGATTCAGGTCCTCAGGGGACATAGCAAGGTACAAGAAAGCTCATGCCAAAATAAATGCAGTGCAGCAAATAAATGAAATAAACAGGGTAAACTATATAACCATCTAAGTGAAATGCAAGTGAGAGCATCACTAGTGCTCAGGCCGAAGCCACTACAAGCTCTGTGTCGGGGAGCCGGTAGCGGTAATAACCGGTAGTGGGTTTAGCTCTGCTCCGAAAGTCTACAACCTCGCAATAATAGAAGATATATATATATGATCAGCCTGTAGCCTGTGTGTCTCTCCCCACCCAATGTAACCACGCATATCATGACCACAACGTCTCATGTCCATGTCAAGCGGGATCATAGCTAATGCAACCAGTCATACTGTATCTAAGTATATAATGTCCATGTCCTGTATCCTATACAGAATCACCACGAATATCTCGAGAAAATCCCGTCTCATGAATAGTGTCAAGTGTCCTGGGTCATAGTGTACTTGGTAAGACAAGTACGAGAATATAAAGTATCACGTATGTCCATCTCTAGATGACAGTACCCAATACTGCGTACAGTGTTGGCACCCGACTGATAATCGGACGCTAAGTACTTCACACGGTCCTAGGTTAAGTATGCACATAAATATAATAAAGCAAGGAAAAATATATATAAAGACTGCAAAGTTGGCAAGGTACACTTGCTTGGGGTCCTAGATCCAACTGTAGCTCTGATCTCAGTGTGATCTGCAGGTACTACTCTGGTTGCTGAAATAAATATCACCATTAGATTCAGAAAATATCAAATAGCTAAAAACGCCTGTCCTTGAGTCCAATTTGGACACAAGGGCAAAAATAACATTTACGGGTCAAAGCGGGGTCCACTTGTGGGCCACTTTGCACCGAAAAGTGCGTCAGGGTCAAAGGTCTCCAAATGCGTCAAACTCAGTGTCAACAAGTCAGGAACGATGATACGAACCCAACGAAACTTCCAGAATTAGATTCCGATGAGCCGATCACAAAACCGCCCGTCAAGTAGAGCCTGTGGGGCCCACGATACACGATTTTGTCAACGTTCTCAGAATCGAACCAAACTTGGGTCACAGGACCAGCGTATTGCTACGAGTCTGATGGTGCAAATTTTGTCTCGATCCGACGTGTGTATACAAAGTTACAGCGTAATTCAGAATCGACGGATATGGGGCGTTGTCAGCGGATACGCGTTGATTCCGGTGTGCACGCACATCCGAATCGACTTCTGCGAAATTCCACACGACCGTATCAACGTAGCGCACGTTTCGGTAAATACCGCGTACGACCAAGTCATCCCGTTTGGCGGGGCGTACTCAGTTTCGGGGTGAAACAAGGCGTTGTTTTTTCCTGAACAAGACGCGATGCACCGAGCGGTTTGCACGGGCACCGAGGGGGTCATGCAGGCTACGCGATGCAATTTACGGAATTAAAATCAGAGCTACGAGGAGGGAGTTACGGGTACCTGAACAGGGTCTGAAAAGCCGAGTTATACGTGTCCGCGTGTCGTCTCGACTCGTGGGGATACCGTGTCCTGTGTCAGAACCGAGCTAGGGTTAGGGTTCAGTCCTTGCTGGCCGGGCGACTTGGTGTGGCTTGGCGGTTCGACGAGGGCTGGTGATCGAGGAAGGGAGCAGAGGGGAGGCGGTCGTCGAGGGGTCGTCGGCGCTGTGGAGACGGGGCAGGGGACAGCGGGAGGCGGAGGAGGTAGTCGAGGGGGATGAGGCGGTGGAGTTAGGGCTGAGGAATGCTGGAGGCACGACGGGCGTCGGGCACGGCGAAGGAGGGGAGTTGGCTGGGCTAGGCGAGGGGAGGAGGAAGAGGAGATCGACGGGGCGGTGCTGCACAGGAGGGAAGGCGGGGTACTCCGACGAGGCGACTGTCGGGGAAGAGGGGTGTCCGGGCGGCGGAGGCTGCATGCTGGGAGGATGAGCGGGAACGAGGCAGCGGGCTAAGGCGGAGAGGAGGGTAGAGCTTGTCGAAGGAGTCATGCGGCGGCGGAGGTGTGGAGAAGAGAGAGAGGGGTGCGGCGGCGGCACGGACGTCGAGGCATCTTAAATAGGTGCGCCGCTGCGGAGTCGAGGCCGGATTAGGGTTTCTGAGTTGGGTTAACGGGTTTCGGGTCGGGTTCGATTCGGATCCGACCTGACCCGACCCATTAAGAAATCGGTTTGGTTCGGGTCAGTAGCGGTTTGGTTCAAGTTTGGGTTTGGTTTGGTTCTGTTCGGTTTATTTGAAATAAACCCGGTTTATTTAGGGGTTTAATACGGTTTAATTATTAAATAGTTTTTAGGGCTTTAAACGGGTTTCCGGAGTCCAATAAATTCCCAAAAATTACCCTATGTCCGGTTTTCCATTTTACACCATAAAATATTATTTCCATAATATTTTAATATGAAATAACCGTAATTAAAAATCCTTTAATTACCAACGCCTAGGTTATAATTACAAGAAAATCCAAAAAATCCGAATTAATAATTTCTGAAAATCAGGGGGCTTACAGTTCTTCAGCAGCACGGGAAGGTAATTGCCTATGCTTCCAGGCAGTTACGCCCTCATGAAAAGAACTACTCCACCCACGATTTGGAGTTGGCAGTGGTTATCTTCGCTCTAAAGCTGTGGAAATATTACCTGTACGGAGAGCGTATCTTCACAGACCACAAGAGCTTGAAGTACGTGTTCACACAGAAGGAGCTGAATATGAGGTAGAGGAGGTGGTTGGAGTTAATAAAGGACTTCGACATCTCATTACAGTTGTCATGACCCGCACCCGGTGTAAGGGTACTAGTCGAAAACAACGTCCAGCCTACGCCGCAGAATCGGCGGTAGAACGCTGTCTAGATAGTCTATCTAACAATATAATGAACCACCAATAATGATAGTATACTCAATCACAGAACTAAGATGGAAATGAGCACGAATCAGATAAAGAATAGAATAGTCACAAAATAACTCATGAGTCTAAAATACATCAATGAGTCTGAAGAAATACAGAAATAAGCTGGAGACAAATCCAGTACAAAAGAATACTACGAAGCTACAACTCCAGGGTCAACTGTCTCAGTTGGGATAAGTCCCTCTTGAGCCAGGATCTCAGAATCTAAACCCACAACATCCTGGGGTCCATAAAAGGTAGGGTACCACTCCTCAGTATCATCTGAAAAAATATATCCAGTCAGGAAAGGAGCAGAGTACATCTCTAACAACAGTTCTAATTAATGATAAAAACTATGTAATAGTAAATAGCTATGGATAAACAAGATGCACAATAGATATAAGAGATATATGTACAATAAGGAAATACTGGAAATAAATATAATAATGAATAATATGCCAATAAAACAATAATACTAATGACTAAGTATATGAGTACTAGCTTAACATGTGATCGGCTTGGGCAAGATGCAATGCGGCCTGGCTAATCATACGTGCGGTGCATGATCAACACTATTCAGTAATCTATACTTTATTCAATAGGGATTTGATCACATATCTATACTAATACTCCCCACCCCCGACTGGTATAATAGATCCAACCACGGTATGCTATGGCACTAGATTCTCAAAGAAGATAGCTAGTCTTCCCGAGAATCGGTGTCTGTACAAGTATAAGATAACCAATGAAACAATACTTGCACCATATACACCATATACCAAGAAATAACATCTCATGACGAGATCCGGATATACCAATCCGTGTAACCATAGTGTTAAGAGAAACATGGATATCTACACTAGATACAACGAACATAGAGGATATCATAAATGAGAAACTATCAGAGAATGTACTCGCCTGAAGTCTAATGAACAGTCTAACAGATGTCTGACTCGGTACCTCGAAGACCTAGATATGGAATACAACATTAATACAAGGTCCCGAAAAGAGAATAAGTTAAACTAGTCAACTTCTAGGTCAATAAGTCAATTCTAAGTCAAAAGTCAACTATGGTCAACTATGAGTCAACTATGGTCAACTATGAGTCAACTATGGTCAACTAAGGTCAACTATCTATTTCTAAGTTGCACAAGTCTAGCACCAAAATCTTGGATCAAAATACTGAAATCTAAGTCTTAGGAACCACAATCTAAATATTAGGATACCGTATCTTCGGATACGTGAATCCAAGGTAAATCCTCACCATATATATATATTAAATATAATGCATAATAATATAGAATATTAAATTACAGCAATTAGGGACCATGGTTTTGAACCATTTGGTACCCACACAAAGTAATGTTCAAGATATATAGATATATTATTTATCCTTATACATAATATATTAAATATAAACTATTATATTATACAATTAAAATTATAACAATACTAGTATTATACCTCACAATAAACACATATATATATACATATATATATATATAATTATCATATATAAAATATTAATTAAAACTGCCTAACTGTCACTGAAAATAGTGTGTTAAAACACTGAATTTCAATAAACAGGCCCTATAGTGACAGTTCTAACTGTCACTGCAAAACCGTCGCCAAAACCCGCTGTATATAAAATCCACTGCACTAATTGGTGACAGTCAATCAACTGTCACAGAAAACCGTCGCCACTGTTGTTCAAAATCCCGCCCGCAGCATTAATGACAGAACTGCCATTAATGCACAGTGAGCTACAGCGGCTGCTGCTGCTGTTTTTAATGACAAAATCTGTCATTAATGCAGCCGTCGCCAAAACAATTAATATATCTATAAATATATATATATATATATATAAATATATAACTCAATATATATATATATAAAAAACAAATAAATAAATAAATACTTATATACATAATCCTATACATATAAATAAATATTAAAAGCTACAATACACATTCCATGTACTAATGTACATATTTTAACATGGCTAAAAGCACACATAAAAATATATTCATTAATATACAATTAATTATATAATAATTATAATTAATATAATTACTCATTTTAACACATAAATATATTTTATAAAACATTTATATATAATTTATTTTATTAACAAGTTGTAACATATATAAATGCATGTAAAGAAAGCTACATATATATTTATACATCATATTAGTATACATAAAAAAATACATAGATCTATGCTACAATAAATACCATAATAAATACACTAAAATAAATATATAACATCTATATATATTTACTAATTATAATTCAAGAATTAAAGCATAAATAATTAGATCTATACATAAACACACACAATTGGAGAGTATCACACCGTATCCCACTAGATCTAGGATACGCATGCGACACGAGTCCAACACACAACCAATTGTACCCCAAATGACAAAAATAAGTCACAAATATTATTTATGAACAAATCAAAATGTCAAATATAGATCTATGTGTCCGTGTCAAAATACGACATGTACAAAGTCCCGTGTCGGAGGGAAAACCCCCAAAACAACACGTATCACCAAATTGTTGGGATACGACCTACACGTACCCAATTGTGGACACAATGCTAGTCCCAAACACATAAATACATGTCCAATTGATCTATAGGATCAATTGACACACACAACAAAATGTCAATTCGGAATTCCCACAAAATTGACACAAAAAGCACCATAACTTTCTCCATGGGTCTCCTATGAACACAAAACCAAGTCCTATGGGTAGTACATATATATGGGTTACTTTTACATGATTAAATCTCAGATTTAGAAGCTATTTTAAGGGGAAAAACTGAATTATACCTATTGGGAGATGGATTCCCAATGAAACCTCCAATTGAGATAAACTTGCTTCCAAATTGTAGATCCTTGCTCCTCTTTGTAGATCCTTGCTTCCTCCTTCTAGATCCTTGCTTCTCAACTTTTTAATGGTGAATTGGAAAGGAATTGGAATAAATTTGGTAGGAAAATAGAATGGGAATGAAAAAAATTTGGTAATGGAAAATTCTAGATCTAGATTTGAAATGAAAATGAGAGGAGAGATAAATTCGCCCCTCTAATATAGGCCGGCCCATACCCCTTCCTCAAGCAATTATGAAATGTCCAATATACCCTTTGGGGCCTCTCATGAAGAAATAATTAAGGAAGGAAGCTTCTAGTCTAATGACTTAATTAATTTAATCCATCTCCTTAACATTGGGCTTTCTAAATGGGCCTAGTCTAACTAATTAATTCATGTTGGTCCATGGGTCCAAACTAAAACTAGTTGGGTCCACGTAATATAAGTCCAAAATAATTAAATAACATCTAACAATAATTAAATAACATAATAAATAATTATTTACCATGCACAATATTTAATTAAATAGGAAAAGACTAAAATACCCTTTCCTAAAAATGTGGTAGTGACAAGTCTACCCTCCTTAAAAAAAATTCGTCCTCAAAATTCGAAGATGAAAACTACCCCCAGAACATCACAGAACAGAACTAAAGAATCACAACTACTAATGAACAGAACATAACTAGAAAATAACATACCTCAAGGTATAAACAAAATTCGAGTGATGCCTCCATGCGATGCGTACCAAAGGAATAGTCTGGTTCCTCAACACCTTCTCTCTCCGATCAAGAATCTCAACTGGCTGCTCTGGATAGCTAAGAGTAGGGCCCACCTCTATCTCCGAGTGATCCAATACATGACTAGGATCTGCCACGTATCATCTCAACTGCGATACATGAAACACGTTGTGCACTCCCTCCAATGCAGGTGGCAAGTCTAGTCTATAAGCAACTACACTGACCCTCTCTAGAATAGTAAAAGGTCCGATGAATCGCGGACTAAGCTTTCCGCCTCCACCGAAGCGAATCGTGCCTCGTGTCAGAGAAATCCTCAAAAACACCAAACTACCCACCTATAACAAAATACCATCTTAAGAACTTAATCTATAACAAACAAAAACAAGCACAAACAAAATCTAAACTATACCTCGAACTCCAAAGGTCTCCGATGGCTATCGGCCCAATGCCGCTATCTGTCCTGCGCCACTCGAAGTCTGTCTCTGATCAACTGAACCTTCTCTGCTGCATCCACAACCATATCTGGCCTAAGCAAAACTCTCTCTCCAATATCGTCCCAAGACAAAGGAGTACGATACCTCCGACCATATAGAGCTTCAAAAGGTGACATCTCTATACTGGCCTGGTAACTGTTGTTGTAAGCAAACTCTACCAAATGGAGATGGTCCTCCCAAGAACCTCCGAAATCTAGTAGACAAGTGCGCAATATATCCTCGAGAGTCTGGATAGTCCTCTCTGACTGCCCATCTGTCTAGGGATGATATGCAGTACTGAATTTGAGCTGAGTGCCCAAACTCTCCTGCAAACTCCTCCAGAAATGAGAAGTGAAACGACTATCTCGATCTGAGACTATGCTGACGAAAACTCCATGTATCCTAACGATCTGCCTCACAAACATCTCTGCCAGCTTCTCCGTAGACAAACCCACCTTGAAAGGCAAAAAGTGGGCCGACTTAGTCAACCTATCAACAATGACCCAAATCGCGTCTTTCCCTCCTGGAGATCGTGGAAGTCCGGACACAAAATCCATAGTAATGTGTTCCCACTTCCTCTTTGGAATGGGTAATGGCTGAAGTAAACCTCCTGGCCTCTGCCTCTCGGCTTTCACCTGCTGGCACACTAAGCATCTGGATACAAACTGTGCTACTTCCCTTTTCATGCCATACCACCACACACTCTCTCGCATATCCCGATACATCTTGTTAGCACTTGGATGTATGAAATACTGAGAGCGATGCATTTCCTACAATACTTCCTCTCGCAACTCCCCACTAGGCACACACAATCTAACTCACTACTAGAATAAGCGGTATTAGCGACGTATTTTAGCGACTCCTAGTAAAAACGTCGCTAAATTAGCGACTCTGTAAAAATCATCGCTAGGCGTCGCTAAATGGCGATATTTAGCGACGTTTAGCAACTTTTATTAAGATTTTAAATTAATAGTCGCTATAAGTTCAATTAAGGTCGCTAAACGTCGCTAATATATTTATTTTAGCGACGTTTAGCGTTGTAATTAGCGACGTATCTATCAAAAATATTTAGCAACGTATTTAGCGATGTCTTTGGCGTCGTTAATTTTTATTTTAGCGATGTTTTTATTTGACGTCGCTAAACGTCGCTAAATTTTGGTTAATTAGGGCTCAGTTTTCTTTTCTCTATCTGTTGAAAATTTCGAAACGTTTTGATTTCCCCAGCCCCCCCTCTCCGCCGACCGGGTCTCCGACCACTGCGGCTACTCCGGCATCCCCCTTCTCCTCCTCTAGCTCTAGGTAATCTCTCTCTCTCTCATGTGACACTGACACAAGACACACGCACACAGATACGACACACGCACACAGACACTGACAGACACACACGATATACACGACACACACACACAGACGCAGACACACACACACGACACACATACACGACACACACACAGACGCAGACACACACATGACACACACACACGACACACACACAGACGCAGACACACACACACAGACGCAGATTAGGGTTAGGGTTGCTCCGGGTCGGCGAACCCATAAAATTCAACGGAGGGTTGCTCCGGGTCTATTTTTAATTAGAAATTTATAAATTGCAGGAATAATAGTTTGGAACAATTCAGGTTTTTTTTTTTACTTTTTTTGTAAATTTAGCGACGTATTTAGCGACGTTTAGCGACGTCTAGCGACATTTTTATAAGTCGTTAAACAAGTGGCTACTTAGCGACGTGTCATTAGCCGTCGCTAACGACGTTGCTAAACGTCGCTAAATATGTCACTGTACGTCGCAAATTACTGACATGGCAGTACTGCCAGGTCATTAAAGACGTCGCTGTTACGTCGCTATATAAGTCGCTAATTAGCGACGTTTAGCAACTTTAATAAACGTCGCTATTTCGTGACGCGGCGTCGCTAAATGTCGCTACATTTAGCGACTCAATAAAGTCGCTAAAAAATGTCGGCATAGCGATATTTAGCAACATTTTTTGGTTCAACGACTTGGTTTCTTCCGACTGGGTTAAAACGTCGCTAATTACGTCGCTAAATGTGTTTAGCGATATTTTTTTTATCATTTAGCGACGTTTTTGGGCGTCGCTAATTTGACTTTTTTTGGTAGTGACTCCATGCCTCAAAGATCCATCCTCTGCAATAGTGAAATCATCCTCCAATCCTGCTCTCATCTGAGCTCTGATACTCCTCAGAGATACATCATCATACTGTGCTGCCTTGATCCTGTCCATCAAATCTGAGTGTATCTGTAATCCCCACATTTGCATAGCACACCCAGGAACAATTACCTCAATGCCCAAGCTCTCTAAGTCCTCCAACAAATATCTATCCTGCGTCAAGAACATAGCTACCGGATACCTGCTCAAAGCATCGGCAACTATATTGGCTTTCCCAGGATGATATTGCAAAGAGATATCAAAATCCTTCATCAGTTCCAACCACCGACGCTGCCTCATGTTCAACTCCTTCTGCGTGAAAACGTACTTCAAGCTTTTGTGGTCTGTGAAGATCTCCACACGCTCTCCGTACAAATAATGTTTCCACAACTTCAGGGCAAAAATGACGGCTGCCAACTCCAAATCATGGGTAGGATAGTTCTTTTCATGAGGACGCAATTTCCTGGATGCATAGGCAATCACTTTCCCATGCTGCTGAAGAACACAACCCAAACCCTTCCCCGATGCATCACTATAAATAGTGAAACCTCCGGACCCTGATGGCAATATCAAAATAGGAGCAGACGTCAACCTCTTCTTCAACTCCTCAAAAGCAACCTGACAATCCTCCGTCCAAACAAACTCTACATCCTTCCTTGTGAGTCTGGTCATCGGCTCGGCAATCCTCAAAAAATCTTACACAAACTTCCTGTAATAGCCTGCCAATCCCAAGAAACTCCTGATCTCTGCTACCGAACTCGGAGTCTTCCAAGATTCCACTGCTAAAATCTTCTTCGGATCCACTGAAATACCATCACCAGTCACAACATGCCCCAAGAATTCCACCTTGTCCAAGAAAAATTCACACTTGGACAACTTCCCATACAACTTTTCTTTCCTCAGCACATCTAACACAATCCTCAAATGCTCCTCATGCTCCTCCGGTGTCCTCGAGTATATGAGTATGTCATCGATGAACACCACCACGAACTTGTCAAGATACTGGTGGAACACTTTGTTCATCAAGTTCATAAATACCGCCAGTGCATTAGTCAAACCAAACGGCATCACCATAAACTCGTACTGACCATACCGAGTTCTAAAAGCAGTCTTCGGTATGTCCTCCGGCTTCACCTTCACCTGATGGTAGCCTGATCTCAAATCTATCTTAGAAAATACTTTGGTACCACCCAATTGATCAAACAGATCATCAATCCGTGGCAAAGGATATTTATTTTTGATAGTGAGATTATTTAAAGCCCTGTAATCAATGCACATGCGCACCGATCCATCCTTCTTCGGTACAAACAATACCGGGGCTCCCCATGGTGAAGAACTCGATCTAATAAACCCCTTATCCTGCAATTCGTCCACCTGCTTCTTCAACTCGACCAGCTCGCTGTTTTTTACTCTATAGATATACTGCGAAATTGGTTCTGCACCTGGCACCAAGTCTATAGAAAATTCAACATCTCGATCTGGCGGCAATCCTGGCAATTCCTCAGGAAACACATCCAAGAACTCTGCTATCAACGGATGTGGCAACTCCTTGTCTTCCATCATAGCTCCACAAATAATGCCTTCGCCTTGCTCTGCAGCTCCTCTAGCAAACTCGAACTCTGGCTCTCCTGGCGGACCAAACAAAAATCTACCTTCTCTACAATCTATGCTAGCACGGTGCCTACTCAACCAATCCATCCCGAGTACAATATCGTAGCTCGGAAGTGGCATTACAAGTAGACACACACTCAACTCTCGGCCTCCCAAAGTAACTCTTCGATCCTTGCAAATATCATTAACCAGGATAATGCCTCCCTCGGTCATGATCTTGCAAGTCCTAAGCAAAGACTCAGCTACCAAACCATGCTTTAGAGCAAAAGAAACAAATACAAAACTATGAGAAGCACCACTATCAAACAAAGCTAAAGCTGGAATGGAATCAAGAAGAATAGAACCTGCGATGACATCTCCGGTGGGTTCCTCCTCTTCGACGGTCATAGCAAACGCTCGTCCCTGCCGAGCACCTCCCTGCTGTTGATACTGGACAAAACGCTGCTGCTGTGTCGAAAGTGGTCCCCTCGGCTGTGCTGCAGGTGGTCTCATTTGTGCCCTCGGAGCTGGAGCTGCTCCCTGAACTGCACGACGAGGACACTCCCTCGATTGATGCCCTTCAGTACCACAATACAAACAAACTCCTAGCCTCCTCCTGCATACTTCCCAGATATGGTCGGGCTTCTTGTAGAAGTTGCATGGAGCTTGCTGTAACTGTCTCTGCTGCTGAGGTGCCTGATAAAAAGGCGCTCTAGCTGGAGTCTGGTTCTGTTGTGGCTGCTGGAAAGGTCTGGACTGGAAATGAGGACGTTTGGCAGATACTGCACTGCCGTTGGCCCCTAGAAAAGAATTACGGTCTCTCTTGGTCTTCAAACCCAGATCCCGCTCAACCTTGCGTGCCTCTACAAGTATCTCCGAGTATGTCTCATAAAAAGATGGAATGAGAATCTTTACTTCACAGTTTAGACCCTCACAGAAACGAATAGCTCGAACCTCCGGCTCCCTCACCAGATACTCTGTAAACCGGCTCAACCTACCGAACTTCACAGCGTATTCCTCCACAGACATGCTCCACTGAATGAGACTCTCAAATTGTCTCCCCAAGTCAAGCCTGTCTATCCGGGCAAAAAACTTCTTCTTGAAAAGGTCCTTGAATACCTCCCAAGATTGTCCTACGTCAACCAGTACTGGCTCATTCCTGAACCAAGTACGAGCGACGTCGAACAGTTGAAGTCCTACCGCCTCAACCTTCAGATCTTCAGAAAGACGGGACACCCTCATAAGACGCTCTATGTCCTCGAGCCAATCATCAGCATAGACGATGCCCTCCGTCCCTTTGAAAACCCTAGGCTCCAGTTTCTTGAAGTCCTGAATGTTGCCTGGCCGAAGTTGAGCAACCTGAGGAATAACCTGTTGCTGGATCAGAACTCCTCTCTCAACTACAGCACGAGCAAGCTGATGAGCACTCTCGATGCCCTGCCGTAGAACGTCGGTCTGCCTCTGATGTGCCTCTGACTGAGCCCTCTGTGCCTCGAGCATCTCACGAAACAATGTAAACATCTGTGACGCCTCTGCTGGCACAGAAGGTGGAGGTGGAAGCCCCTCAGATACAGCTGGCACAGTCCTCTGAGTAGGTGGTGGACCTCCGAAAGCAGCTGACACTCCAATCACCAGAGAAGTGACTGGTGCAGGCCCTCGGGATGTCGCAGACCTCTCAGAAACTGCTCTCCCCTGCTGTGATCTAGTCTTAGGCGGCATCCTGAGACAAAGCGAAAGAAAGAATCAATATGGCACAAGATGTAAGACATCAAGGAAAGGACAGTTTAAGGGATCAAGTATCAATGTCAAAGGAGAATAGTTTAATCAAAAGAATTTTCCTAGATGTGATTGAGTATCTCAGCCTATTCCCTATATCCTATTGCAGGCTCGCAGTAGTACAACTAAGTTGTCGCACTACCACGATATCACATACTTGTGAAGCTAGACCTGCATGGGCCACCACCAAAAACGTGTCACGACCCGCACCCGGTGTAAGGGTACTAGTCGGAAACAACGTCCAGCCTACGCCGCAGAATCGACGGTAGAACGCTGTCTAGATAGTCTATCTAACAATATAATGAACCACCAATAATGATAGTATACTCAATCACAGAACTAAGATAGAAATGAGCACGAATCAGATAAAGAATAGAATAGTCACAAAACAACTCATGAGTCTAAAATACATCAATGAGTCTGAAGAAATACAGAAATAAGCTGGAGACAAATCCAGTATAAAAGAATACTACGAAGCTACAACTCCAGGGTCAACTGTCTCAGTTGGGATAAGTCTCTCTTGAGCCAGGGTCTCAGAATCTAAACCCACAATATCCTAGGGTCCATAAAAGGTAGGGTACCACTCCTCAGTATCATTTGGAAAAATATATCCAGTCAGGAAAGGAGCAGAGTACATCTCTAACAGCAGTTCTAATTAATGATAAAAATTATGTAATAGTAAATAGCTATGGATAAACAAGATGCACAATAGATATAAGAGATATATGTACAATAAGAAAATACTGGAAATAAAAACAATAATAAACAATATGCCAATGAAACAATAATACTAATGACTAAGTGTGTGAGTACTAGCTTAACATGTGATCGGCTTGGGCAAGATGGAATGTGGCCTGGCTAATCATACGTGCGGTGCATGATCAACACTATTCAGTAATCTGTACTTTATTCAATAGGGATTTGATCATATATCTATACTAATACTCCCCACCCCGACTGGTATAATAGATCCAACCACGGTATGCTATGGCACTAGATTCTCCAAGAAGATAGCTAGTCTTCCCGAGAATCGGTGTCTGTACATGTACAAGATAACCAATAAAATAATACTTGCACTATATACACCATATACCAAGGAATAATATCTCATGACGAGATCCGAATATACCAATCCGTGTAACCATAGTGTCAAGAGAAACATGGATATCTACACTAGATACAACGAACATAGAGGATATCATAAATGAGAAACTATCAGAGAATGTACTCGCCTGAAGTCCAATGAACAGTCTCACAGATGTCTGACTCGGTACCTCGAAGACCTAGATATAGAATACAATATTAATACAAGGTCCCGAAAAGAGAATAAGTTAAACTAGTCAACTTCTAGGTCAATAAGTCAATTCTAAGTCAAAAGTCAACTGTGGTCAACTATGAGTCAACTATGGTCAACTATGAGTCAACTATGGTCAACTAAGGTCAACTATCTATTTCTAAGTTGCACAAGTCTAGCACCAAAATCTTGGATCAAAATACTGAAATCTAAGTCTTAGGAACCACAATCTAAATATTAGGATACCGTATCTTCGGATACGTGAATCCAAGGTAAATTCTCACCATATATATATATTAAATATAATGCATAATAATATAGAATATTAAATTACAGCAATTAGGGACCATGGTTTTGAACCATTTGGTACCCACACAAAGTAATGTTCAAGATACATAGATATATTATTTATCCTTATACATAATATATTAAATATAAACTATTATATTATACAATTAAAATTATAACAATACTAGTATTATACCTCACAATAAACACACATATATATACATATATATATATATATAATTATCATATATAAAATATAAATTAAAACTGCCTAACTGTCACTGAAAATAGTGTGTTGAAACACTGAATTTCAATAAACAGGCCCTATAGTGACAGTTCTAACTGTCACTGCAAAACCGTCGCCAAAACCTGCTGTATATAAAATTTACTGCACTAATTGGTGACAGTTAATCAACTGTCACAGAAAACCGTCGCAACTGCTGTTCAAAATCCCGCCCGCAGCATTAATGACAGAACTGTCATTAATGCACAGTGAGCTACAGCGGCTGCTGCTGCTGTTTTTAATGACAGAATCTGTCATTAATGCAGCCGTCGCCAAAAAATTAATATATCTATAAATATATATATATAAATATGTAACTCAATATATATATATAAAACAAATAAATAAATAAATACTTATATACATAATCCTATACATATAAATAAATATTAAAAGCTACAATACACATTCCATGTACTAATGTACATATTTTAACATGGCTAAAAGCACACATAAAAATACATTCATTAATATACAATTAATTATATAATAATTATAATTAATATAATTATTCATTTTAACACATAAATATATTTTATAAAACATTTATATATAATTTATTTTATTAACAAGTTGTAACATATATAAATGCATGTAAAGAAAGCTACATATATATTTATACATCATATTAGTATACATAAAAAAATACATAGATCTATGATACAATAAATATCATAATAAATACACTAAAATAAATATATAACATCTATATATATTTACTAATTATAATTCAAGAATTAAAGCATAAATAATTAGATCTATACATAAACACACATAATTGGAGAGTATCACACCGTATCCCACTAGATCTAGGATACGCATGCGACACGAGTCCAACACACAACCAATTGTACCTCGAAGGACACAAACAAGTCATAAATATTATTTATGAACAAAACAAAGTGTCAAATATAGATCTATGTGTCCGTGTCAAAATATGACATGTACAAAGTCCCGTGTCGGAGGGAAAACCCCCAAAACAACACGTATCACCAAATTATTGGGATACGACCTACACGTACCCAATTATGGACACGACACTAGCCCCAAACACATAAACACATGTCCAATTGATCTATAGGATCAATTGACACTCACAACAAAATGTCAATTAAGAATTCCCACAAAATTGACACAAAAAGCACCATAACTTTCTTCATGGGTCTCCTATGAACACAAAACCAAGTCCTATGGGTAGTACATACATATGGGTTGATTTTACATGATTAAATCTCAGACTTAGAAGCTATTTTAAGGGGAAAAACTAAATTATACCTATTGGGAGATGGATTCCCAATGAAACCTCCAATTGAGATGAACTTGCTTCCAAATTATAGATCCTTGCTCCTCTTTGTAGATCCTTGCTTTCTCCTTTTAGATCCTTGCTTCTCAATTTTCTAATGGTGAATTGGGAAGGAATTGGAATAAATTTGGTAGAGAAATGGAATGAGAATGAAAGAAATTTGGTAGTGAAAAATTCTAGATCTAGATTTGAAATAAAAATAAGAGAAGAGAGAAATTTCCCCCCTCTAATATAGGCCAGCCCCTACCCCTTCCTCAAGCAATTATGAAATATCCAATGTACCCCTTGGGGCCTCTCATGAAGAAATAATTAAGGAAGGAAGCTTCTAGTCCAATGACTTAATTAATTTAATCCATCTCCTTAACAATGGGCTTTCTAAATGGGCCTAGTCTAACTAATTAATTCATGTTGGTCCATGGATCCAAACTAAAACTAGTTGGGTCCACTAATATAAGTCCAAAATAATTAAATAACATCTAACAATAATTAAATAACACAACAAATCTTTATTTACCATGCACTATATTTAATTAAATAGGAAAAGACTAAAATACCCTTTCCTAAAAATATGGTAGTGACCACAGTACCACCCAGGGAAGGCCAACGTAGTCGCCGATGCCTTGAGCAGCTATCCGATGGCTATGTACTTGACGACAGATAGACATTTGTTGGCTGATCTAGAAAGCTTGGAGATTGAGGTATTAGTTTCCGGTTCTGAGATTCAGATATGGGGATTGCAGATACAGTCCGAGCTGATGGACAGGATTAGAGCTGCGCAGTATGATAATGAGGCTCTGAGGAGCATCAGGACACAGGTTCGGGCAGGATTGTCGAAGGACTTTACTATCGCAGATGATGGTTCTTTACGGCATGGCACGAGGATGTGTGTGCCGAGCGGAGAGCTGCACGAGGAGGTTTTACAGGAGGCACACCGCTCTCAGTACTCGATGCATCCCGGTGCCAACAAGATGTATCGAGACTTGAGAGAGCACGTATGGTGGTATAGAATAAAGCACGAGGTAGCACGCTTCGTATCCCGGTGTCTAGTGTGCCAGCAGGTAAATGCGGACCGACAGAGGCCAGGTGGATTACTTCAACCTTTACCTATTCCAGAGTGAAAGTGGGAGCACGTGACCATGAATTTTATTTCAGGGCTTCCGCATTCTCCAGGAGGGAAGGACGCGATTTGGGTCATCATGGACAGGTTAACCAAATCAGCCCACTTCATACCTTTCAAGGTGGGCACGTCGACAGAGAGGCTAGCAGAGATGTACGTACGACAGATCATTAGGCTTCATGGAGTTCCTGTGAGCATCATCTCAGATCGGGATAGTCGTTTTATTTTCCACTTCTGGAGGAGTCTGCAGGCTAGCTTGGGCACTCAGCTCAAGTTCAGTACCTCATACTACCCCCAGATAGATGGGCAGTCTGAAAGGACTATTCAGACTCTCGAGGATATACTACGCACTTGCGTTTTAGATCTCGGAGGTTCTTGGGAGGATCATTTGCACCTGGTAGAGTTTGCTTATAACAACAGCTACCAGGCCAGCATTGAGATATCACCATTTGAGGCTCTTTATGGTCGAAGGTGCCGTATACCGTTATTTTGGGACGACGTTGGAGAGAGAGCCTTGCTAGGACCAGAAATGGTCGTGGATGCAGCAGAAAAGGTGAAACTCATCAGAGACAGACTGCGAGTGGCGCAGGACAGACAGCGGCATTGGGCCGACAGCCACCGTAGACCCCTTGAGTTTCAGGTATAGATTATTATTTTTCTGGCTTGTGATTGTTTGTTTAGACTGCGTGTTGAGACTGTTTTGTTTTAGGTTGGCGATCTAGTATTCCTACAGATTTCTCCGACGCGTGGCACGATTCATTTTGGTGGAGGTGGGAAGCTTAGCCCACGCTACATCGGACCCTTCGGTATTCTTGCGAGGGTAGGTGTAGTGGCATAAAGACTAGACTTGCCGCCTGCACTAGAGGAAGTGCATGACGTTTTCCACGTGTCACAGCTGAGGTGGTACGTGGCAGACCCTAGTCACGTACTTGATCACTCGGAGATCGAGGTTGGTTCGACTCTCAGCTACCCTGAGCAGCCCGTAGAGATCTTGGATCGCAGAGAGAAGTTGTTGCAGAACCAGACTATTCCTTTGGTTCGTGTTGCATGGAGACATCACTCTCTAGGGGAGTCGACCTGGGAGAGGGAGGACGAAATGCGCGAGCAATACCCGTATCTCTTTGAGACTTGAGGTATAATTCCTTTTCTGATTTCGTTCTTATTCTAGTTCAATCCAATTTCGAGGACGAATTTTTTTTTAGGAGGGTAGACTTGTCACTACCACATTTCCAGATTAGGGCATTAGTGTAATTTCTTCTGTTTAATTTTAATCATGTAATTATTTAATGTGATGAGTTTTATTTAGTTGATTAGAGGTGTTCTTGATAATTAAGTTTTTAGGTTAAACCCTCGAAATCCCTTTAGGTATAACCTTAATGGCTAAACCCTAACTTGTAAGCTAGCATTAGGGAAACCCTAAATTTAAATTATAGGTTTAGAATCTCAAACCCTAGAAATGACTAAACCTTAGTTAATTAATTTCTTCATGACTTAACATGGAGGATTAATTTAACCCTTGCATTAGGAACCCTAAACCTAGCCTATATAATAAAGGGGAGCCTCCCTCAACCATTCCTTCATGAAGAAAGAAAACCAAACCCTAGCCTCCATTTGAAACCATTCCCTCACCCCCAAATTTTGGAATCCAGCCCTAGGATTCCACCTTCCTCCTCCATCAAAGGGAAAACAAGGAGCTTGGACCAAGAAGACTTGGAGAAGGAGAACCTCCATTGGGAAACCATCTCCCAATAGATAAAACCCGAATTTAATCCATTTAAATTTCTGTTTTCATTTGTGTTGGCCCTTAGGAGCCCACCTTGATGTTAGATTTCGATTTTTAGGGATTATACATGAAGACCTAGGAGAGATTTGTGTTTTGGTGACCTACGGGTATTTTCTCCCAAATTTCTGGAACCCAAACCCTAGGGATTTCGTGTAGACACGATTATACCTCCAAAGTGAAGGTTCGGATCTCGTTTTAGGGTTTTATTTTGGGTTTTTCAAGGGATATTAATATGGGTTCGATTTCAGCACACCAAGTGCTTGGTGATATGTTTCTTAGGATTTTTGCCTATCCCTGTATTTTAATTTCTGCATATTTGATATACCAATCTATATACATAATTATATTTGCATTGTGAACAGGTTGTGTGCAGTAGGGGTTACTGTACAGTGGGGCATTGGGGATTCCTGTGCAGTCAAGAATTTATGTGAACTGTGTGTTTTAATCAGTGTGGGTTTTGTGTCCCCGTGTAACTGTGTATCAGACATTGGGGAAGAGAGTTATGTGTGCACAGTCGGGCATTAGCAGTGAGTTAGGACCTGTGTGTTGAGCAGTGGGTGATTATGTATCTGTGTGTATCAGTAAGTATGTGTCTGTGTGTGCAACCCGTGAGCAGCAAAAACTGTACAGATTGGTCCCAGTGAGTGCATGTGTTGTGCCGTGTCAGTAACTTGTGTGTGGTAGTGTAGGAATTATGTGGTATCAGTGAACATGTGCCTCACTGTGTGTAGGTATTTGCAATAGCAGTGAGTGTAACCTGTGTGAGTGAGTGAGAACCTAATGTAACAGTGTATCTGTGTCTATGTAAACCTGTATATATGTGTGTGTGTCGAGTATCAGACATCTGTGTGTGAGCAATATATAGTGTATCAGTAGTACCTGAGAGTGAGTTCACTGTGTGTGTGAACTGTGAGTTCTCCATGTGATTAGTGCAGTGAGGTTAAGTTCAGTGAGCCATATGTCATGTAGTAGTAGGACAATCAATTTCAGTGAGGTGGCTGTGTGTACATGTGCCAGTATATGAACCTATGAGAGTGTAGCCCTGTGTGTAGTGAGAACCAGTGTGTGTATCCCAGGATTTAGAATGTGTACCTGTGAGTGAGTATTATGTGAGTAAATGTCTACATGTGAAACCAGTGTGTGTGTAGAGTATGTTTCTGAGTGACTGCCAGTGTGAGGAACCAGTGACTGTGAGTGTGTGTGTGAGTGTATCACTGAGTGAGAGTGAACCAGTGAGTGTGTGTGTGTACTATCATGTGTGTGTGACTTATCTGTGTGTATGAGTGTCCCTGTTTTGAGAGTGTCCCAGTACCTATGTAGCAGTGAACCTGTGTCCATGTATCAGTGAGCAGTGAGTGTAGGTATACCAATACCTGAGTGTATACCTATGTGAATATCTGTATGTAAACCAGTGACCTGAGTGTGTGTGTAGGTGACTGTGTGTATCCTAGAACCCAGAACCTGTGTGTGTGTTAGCAGTGTGTATCATGTGTGAAGGTGTAGTACAGTAGCAGTGAATACATGTGTGTGTGTTTCCTGTGTAGAGTATCAGTGTTAAAACAGTGTGTAAACCTGTGTATGTGTTATTTAGTTATGTGTATCAGTCCAAATTCCAAGTAACAGCTAGATAAGTTAACTGTGAGTACCTTAGTATTAACTAGTGTGAGACTAGTATGGACTAGTAAACCTAGTATAGACTGAGCCATGACCTAGAAGCCTCATTTCTTTTTTAACTAAATATGTTATTTCCTTTAATTCAATAATTGACATTTATATTCCATAATTAGGTCTTTGCGACTCCATTTTGGACATCGATCCTCACATATTCATCGGGACCACAGGCGAGTATATTCTCTGACAGTTTTGCTTTTGTTGATTACTTCTATAAATCTAGTTGTATTACATACTTGATTCTGACACTGTGGATACACGGGTTAGCACCCTAGATCCCTTTCATGAGGAGTCATGATTGGAATCCATCGTGCTAGCTGGGAATGGGGAACTATTAGTAGATTATGTGATCATATCCAAACTCTACATGCATCATAGCTCACCCCACATCTTACGTCGGGTGCGGCCTGACCATTTACATGCTTCATAGCTGTTATATATGATTAGCCTGACCATTACATGTATCATAGCTAACCATATGGTTAGCCTGACCTACAAGAATCATAGCTAATCATATGTAACCAGCCTGATCTAGTCCTAAGCCGATCACATAATAAACTGATATTTCAAACACTTAGCTAGATGTTATTCTTTATTTCAGATTCACTTGTTCTAGCATTCACTGTATATTGTTCATTGCTAGATGTTCTATTGCCTATTTCTCTTTCTCCAGTACTCTACATTTTCAGTATTTATTTTATCTTGTATTCCTTACACTGTTTTATAGTTTTTGTCAACATAAATGAAACTGCTGTTAGTGTTTGTGCTTCGCTCCAATCCTGACTGGATAATATTTTCAGAGGACCTGGAGAACTTTTGTCCACCCATTACGGCCCGGAACTAGAGGGAGATTTCACTCCAGTATTCCCAGAGGAGTTGCCTATCCTAGAGGAGATCCTACCTGCCTGCACTTAGATTACTATTTTTCCTGTATTATTGTATTAGACTGAGATTGAGTTGTATTATTATTTGTGACTTTTGAGGACATCTAGACTCAGGACTTGTGATGTACTTATTTGTGTTTGGCTTATGATAGAACTCTTTATTTCCATTTCTCATCGTGCCAATTACTTTCATATAGCTTGTGATTGAGTATATTTATAAAACTGTGGATTCATATTATCATTGTCCTCCATATGGAGTTGAGACTATTGACAGGATATATTATGTTTGAGACCTAAACAGCGTTCTACCGCCGATGCTGCGGTATAGGCTGGACGTACCCACGACTCATGCCCAAATTCCGGGTGCGGGTCATGACACCATACCCCCACGTACCCCTCCAAACCATGACCTCCTCTCCCCATCATATATATATATATATATATATATATATATATATATATATATATATATATATATATATATATGTTCATTATCTCCGAACCCTAACCCTAATAAATAAAATTCTCCTCTTCACCTCCTCCCTCTTGTCGACCCCATCTTCAAGACTGTCGACCCCCCTCCTCCATCCTCCTTCACGTGGACACCCTTAACCACCTCCTCCATCCAAGAACCCTAGTACATCCTCCTTCTACTTCTAGTAAGTTTTCTTTAATCATTCTCTCCTTCTTTCTTCAATCTTTTCTTATATATATATATATATATATATATATATATATATATATATATATATATATATATATATATATATATATATATTGACCTGTATGTGTGGTGATGATTAAACTCTATTATTTTATTTTTGAAGAACTCATGCAACCTAAGAACCCTAGTTTTGATGTATAATCCATAAATTTTGTGCATGTATGAAATATTCCTTGAAATCTTCTTTAATTCTTGTTAATGATCTATAAAGATGTTATTAATATGGATTAAATTCAGTTTTTATTATTAATTCTAGAATTATTAATGGTTATTGTGAGCACCCTGATTTTTATATAAGGTTAGTTCGGTAATTAATAATTATATATAACCCGTGCACAGGTAATTAATAATTATATAAACCTAAATTCTAAACTCAAACCCAAACCCATTAATCCGAAATCTAAAACCTAAAACTATCTAACCCGTGCACAGGAGACCCCTTCCCATATATATATATATATATATATATATATATATATATATATATATATATATATATATATATATATATATATATAAACCCTAACCCTAAACTACACCACCACCACCATCACCCACGCCGAACCACCGTCGCAGTGCTAGAGCCACCGACCACCCGCAGTGCTGCCACACGCATAGGCAGCAGCAGCAGCAGCAGCCGCGCGGCCGACCGCGCGTACACGCACAGTAGCAGCAGCCGTGCGCCCCCCCTTTCGTACAAAATTTTTGCCCTCTTCGCTCGTCCGTAGCGGGGCTGCGGGCGGAGGAGGAGAGAGATGGCTAGGGTTCAGGCGAGGCGTGGAATTCGAGACGCTTTATAGGGTGCCGGAACAATATTTTCGGGTTAGATTAGGATTAGGGTTTCGGTGAGGGTTTCAGGTCCGGGTCGGGTTCGATTCGGATCCGACCCGACCCGTTAAGGCTGGGTTTGGTTCGGTTCGGTTTGACAGTGGTTTGGTTTGGTTTAATTCTAAATAAACCGGGTTCAGTCAGGGTTTAATTTGGTTTAAATATACATTAGTTTTTAGGGCTTTAAAAATGCTTCTGGGGTCCAATAAATTCTCAGAAAATTACCCTATGTCTAATTTCTCATTTTACACCATAAAATATTATTTCCATAATATTTTAATATTAATTAACATCATTTAAAAATCATTTAATTATAAAATATCTTAGTTTTAATTACAGAAAAATTCCAAAAAATTACAGAAAATTATGTAAAATCTAAATTAAAAATTCCTAAAAAATTAAGGGATTTACAGATATCGTAGACATGAGACATGAGGTTACATTGGGTGGAGAAAGACACACAGGCTATAGGCTGATTATTTATATATATACTACTGGAGGTGCCTTAGACTCTGTCTCAAATCTTTGGCACATATACTGGAGTCGTGATAGTACTTGCTGCTATGGGCTCCCCGACACAGAGCCTGTAGTGGTCTCAGCCTGAGTTCTAATGAAGCTCTCATTTGCATTTCACTTAGCTGGTTACATAGCTTGCCCTGAGGATCTATTTATATTTACTTACTGTATTTTATTTGGCTTGAGTGTTTATTGTACCTTGCTATGTCCCCTGAGGACCTGGATCCGGATTATGTCCCCAGGTGTAGACGAGGAGAGCTATCCCAAGGTTTACGGGACATGTGCTACTATTGAAGACGTACATGTTGCAGAGGACGAGGTTGTTCTGGAGGACTTCTATTGAGCACCCAGTATTCTCACCATTCTTTTATTATGCTTAGTGTTCTTAGATATTTGATCTTGTAATGACTTCTGGATATTGTACTTGAAGTTAATTTTCTTTTTATTTTGATGATGGATTATTTCCCATGACATTATTTATATTGCTTTGGTTGGACAGATCATTTTATATTGTTATGACTGGACTTGTCTTTTTGTGATTTTGTTACTTATTATGGATGATATTAGATATATAAAATATGACAAATATTTATAGACCATTTTATATGTATTAAAGCTTAAGTACACTCTAACAGGTCCATTAAATTGGGTTTGCCCATTGGAGTTGTGCTGCTGGTTATTGCCACGTGGCTAGTCCCTTAGTATTTTGGGACTGGGGCATGACAGTTATTAAATTAGGATTTGAGCATATTTTATGTGTAGTTTTGACCTAGTTTTGGTGTATGCATGTTAAAAATCCTTGGACCTTGTTACGACTTAATGGTAGATAGAAAACCCTAATTTTCTCGATAAATTACTATTTTTAAAAAATTATATATTCTTAAATTATATTAAATAAATATTATTTTGATGTCTATGATATCACAACACCCATGTACCATCTCTTGACATGCATACTAGCAATATTGATTACCAATCATAATAGGATCAACATGTAGATGGTAAAATCCTAATTATTATTATTTTATTAAAGAAAAAGGTATTTTATTTAATACTAATTTTTACAAAATATATTCAAATTTTATTTTTAATTATAAACTTAGGATTCTAGGTGTTTTATGTAACAAATTGACATAGTTTTGACAAAACTTGACCCTGACAGTTTCAGACTTAAACCTCGACCAAAAATCCTTATTTTAGAATTTAAAATTATATTATTATGTTTTAATTCTAATCTATGAGTATTTATTCCATATTTATCTATTTATCAAAAATTAATTTTTGGTGACTAGTAGGTAAGTCGTTATTATCTAGTTTTGGTTTCTACTTGGTTTTGGACTCATAGAATTTATAAGAGATGACCCTATCACTAAAAACCATATTTTTTAATAAAATTTCAGAATTAATAGTTTTTAATAATTAATATTTTAAAAATGATTTTTGGTAATGTTTGATGACTAGTAATAGTTGGTGTGTAACTACTTGGATGTGCAAACCAATATAGAATTAATAACTAGATAATGACCTAATTAAACTAGAAAATAAGAGTCTAATTAGTGTAATAATTAATTGGTAGGTATTTGAGACGTTCCTGTGGAGAGCTCCGGACCAGATTTGTTGTGCTCGCAGCTTGGCTTGGAAGGCAAGTAGACCTTGCTTGATTGTATTATTCAGTTTATATATGCCTAATTTTATTTTCTAGTTATATGCACGCATCTTAGAGTAGCAGACTTACCCAATATATTGTGAAGGTACGAGATATCTTCTTACTTGACACTTGTTCATCACGTACACTGAGTGAGAGAGTGCATGGATTAGTGGGTCGACTGTACATCGATACGTAAGTTTGTGACTTGTGTTAGTAGTTGGTGTTTGGGCTAGTTTTCTAGATTTTTAGTAACGTCATTGCATTATGCCTGCACCGCGTATACGATTCGGATAGTACACTGGGAGGGGAGAATCTACTAGTAAGCGTATGGGATTTATGTTTCTTACTGTATATATGGTATAAATTGTGTACCCCCGAGTTTCGTTGAACGCCTGGTGGGATGACTGTTCTTCTATTTCTTCTCCCTCATGCACCACTAGAGATGTCTCGAGTGCATATCACATAGATGGTTAGTTACCCTATTTATTGTTTACTACTTTACTTTTATACATGTCGATTTTTTGTGTACTTGTTATGTCCCTCTGAGGACCTGGCACCTTTTCCAGATTCAGACGAGCACTTGTACCCGACGGACTATAGAGTTGGAGATTTTGCAGATGAGGACCTTGTGGTAGAGCCACAGGAGTTTCCTTGAGCATTCATGGACGACAGTTGCTTAGTGTCTTGGGTATCTTTACCTAGTTAGCTAACACCCTGACTATTTCTTTATTGCTTAGTTGTATTCTTTCAGTATTCTTTTGTACTTATTTTTTGTGGATTGTTCTCTACTAGATTTTATTGTGTAGTAGATTCTGAGACTTATCTATTCATTCAGTTTCTTACTCTGTGATATTTGTGGATGAGATTAGATTTTACCTGCTTGTGATACTGTGCCTTAGATATATTTTATAGTGTACTATGATTGGTTAGGTCCATTAAATTGGGTTCATATACTTGTTCATATAGCTGGAATGCGTATGTATACCTAGTCCTACATATTTTGGGACTGGAACGTGACATATTTTACTGGTGGCCCATACAGGTCGAGAGTATATTGTCTCGGTTATGTTACTGTACAGAGCAAGCCTACAAATATGATTAAAGTATAAGTCTCATCCACATATTTGACTTTCCTCTTTATTTCTATTTCGAAATCTTGAACTCACTTACCTTCCTTGACCTTCAAAATTATACTCGCTTAATTCTCTTGACATCGATATCCTTGTTTCCTTACCTCTTCCTATTTAATGTACTTTTCTAATAGTTCCTTGAGTATAGCCTTCTGCTAGAATACAGGAATCTTTGTTGTTAGGGTTAGAAGATAATTATAACATACCTACTAAGAAAAATAAATTAGAATATTGGCAGCTCCCAAAGGTTTAGCATACCTAATGAACCCTAGCATCCAATGCATGTAAATTGATTAACCATTATTACTTGATATATTTAGGAATGACTTGAGATTAGTATAGACACTACTAGGGTTAGTTAAAAATTTGACCATATTGTTTGACCCTAGTATAGAGGAATCAATAGAAATCCAAGGTTGAATATTAGGACTAACCCTAACTTTCATATTGTGATAATATAAGAGGATTCTTGTCTTGATATTAGCAAAGCAGTACCATAGGAAACCAAGAGGAATAAACCAATACCTTAGTAAGAGTAAGGGGTACCCTACGTTCAGCTTAGCAGATCCCCTAGAATCTATGATCATCGTTAAGGCATACTTGAGTCTTCATGAGTCACCGACCGTGCCATCTTATCCAACTATCTATATACTTTCCTATCTTGAGTTAATTCCTCCCTCCATCATAGATCATGTCATAGATCTTTACCTAATTAAAATATATTGAATGATTAGAATATTTTCCTTGATCATACCTCAAACACGGAGACTAGCATACCATATTCCCTTGGGAAACCATGATATTATCAATAGTCTCTCTATTTTCTTACATATCTTGTTTCTCCGAAATCTTAACGCACGTTATTTGTGCGATAACTAAAAATTTTCTTCATCTTTCAAATTATGTCACTTTACTCTTCTAATTGTATGCCAAGTTATTCCTTTTATGTTAGGATATATAGTTTGGTAGGATTATAGTTTGTTAATCTTGAATTTTAATTTTTTTGCTTAGTAGTTATAAATTGATAGTTTGAGCTGTTCATTTAGATTATAATTTTATGATTATACTTTAGTCTCAAATCAAGTAATATGTTCCATATATCTTAATACAGGTCATATCCCCTCTCACTTGAGAGCCAGCAACTTCTCTATTCTTAATAATAACACTTTTGTTCTATAAGTACTATGATTAAGACTTAAGAAGACCATAACCTGTAGAGTTTTATAATGCAATAGGATAACCTAATAAGTACCAAGATCTTTTCCTCGTATACCCAACAAGTGTTTCTACTTTATTTACAATAACAAGGTTATTTTGTGGAATCCTCTAAGGCAGTTACAGTAATAGTTGAATCTTTGTAAGTTGGGTAGCGTGCCTTATAACATAGAATCCTATAGTCGTTAAAATACACAATGGGAAGATAGTGTTTATCCAGACTGTAGAACTTTAGAGGCCCATACCCCCATCTGGTCGACCAGAGACTTAGACAAGGATTTAGTATGGCAACTGTAGAGGCACAACCACCAGACGAGTCTTAGATTCTTGATGAACTTGAACTATTATACTTTAATTCACCATAAACTCACATACTTATATTATTTGGACTATCTTGACTCATGCTGTATTACAGCCTAGTTTTTTAAGCTTATTCTTTATCGAGCTTATTTATGACATATGTATTATTGGGGGCCCACACTAATACATTGTCTAAATTAGAATTAATGTATTATGGTCTGGACAACCTTAGTGCACTTGCTTCTCTCTTTGCATGACTACTTTACGTGGATTAAGATAAAGTTGACTTAGCTTATTAAATGAATATACTTGCCCTCTAGACAAGTCCGAGCATATCGTGTCAGGTACATAACTATACTGATACAAGCCTGCGAATAGGAATTTACCAAATTAGGATTTTAATCCACAACTGCCTTGACAACTCTCTTTTGAATTCTTCAATTGCCCTTGAAACCCGTACTTGTTGTTGTTTGATAAAATAAACGAAAGATATAGAAACGAGGCTTTATACGAAAACCCGCTCTTTATGTTTACAAACAAGTAGTACAATTAATCCTATACAAGGATGTCGAGTATAATTTTTTAATCTGGGTAAATATTGCTATAGGAGTCTGATCTGCAGTCGATCACTTTGTCCCTTGGACCACACGATGATGAAGAAGTACCATAGAAGACAGAAAGCAGCTTCGAAGGTTGCTGAAGAGAGTGGATGCTCGATGCCAAAGTCGTCGATCACTACTCTTTGCCTGAGCTCTGAATTCTTCTCTCTTGAAATCTGCGACCAATTTTTGACCTTGGTTCTGATACTGGATTTCTCGACCAATTTCTGACCTTGGACCTCTGTCAATAGAGGTCTCTATTTATAGAGTTTTAGTGACAGTGACTACTCAGTCGACGTAGAAACTGAGTAGTGGAAAGTACAGCACCCTTTTACACGATGGTTACAATAACCATTGCCCGCGTATAGATGACCTTTTGAATGAGCGTGTGACGCATGTCCAATTAAGAGATAATGCGTATAACTGCTGCGAAGATCACGACATAAAAGCCACGTAGGTAGTTATCCTTCGCGTAGAAGAGGTTGGCGTAGAAGCCAATAACTGTCACCATGGCGTAGAAGCCGAGTAGGCATAGAAGCCGAGTAGGCGTAGAAGCTGAGTAGGCATAGAAGCCGAGTGGGCGCAGAAGCCGAGTGGGCACAGAAGCTGAGTAGGCATAGAAGTCGAGTGGGCACAGAAGATAGCTGATCCTCCTCCCTGACTGAGGCCTGAGTTGGCGTAATGTGCCAAAGTGATGATGTGGACGTCTTAGCCGAAATTACGGCTTTTGGAGATATAATCAAATATTTTGCATTAAATACAGAGATCTGCCCCCATCCTGCGCATTAAATGCAGAGGCGTGTCTCGAAGATTTGCCATCATTATGCGCATTAAATGCAGATACGCGCCTCGAATCCTGTACGAAGAGCAACTGATGACGTGGCAGTTCTATGGAGCGTAAGAAGCTCACGTCTGCCTGTGTAAAACTAGGCAACGTATTCCCTTGTATGCATAAAAGTAGTTTACGCAAAGGGGATGTCACTAAACGACGGTTCGGTGACATTTAATCAAATCTCCTGCATTAAATGCAGAGATCCGCCATTATCATGCGCATTAAATGCAGCGGCGTGCTTTGAAGATCTGCCACCCTTCTGCGCATTAAATGCAGAGACGTGCCTCGAGTTCTGTCATCACTCTACGCATTAAATGCAGAGACGTGCCTCGAGTTCTGTCATTACTCTGCACATTAAATGCAGAGACGTGCCTCGAGCTCTGTACGAAGAGCAGCTTTTGACGTGGCAGCCTGTTTGTCTTCTGCGAAGCGTAAGAAGCTCACGTCTGCCTGTGTAAAACTAGGCAGCGTATTCCTTTGTATGCGTATAAGCGGTTTACGCCAAGGAAATGGCACTAAATGACATTCTGGGTTGCTCTGCCGCGCCATCATTATAGCCGTCACCTGGGTAGTCGTGCAGTACTCTTTGTCAGGAGTCAGACGTCAGGTTTACTGCATGATTTGACAGGTTCATTTTGAGGAATACGAAGCGTTCCTTGTACACTTCAATGCTGCATTAAAGCGGATGAGTTTTATGCCATAAAGGCAATGTATCACCCTTTTTACGCTGAAGCAGCCTGGACATACTGCATTACGCGGATAGTCCTTGAGCTTATATTTTATGCTGTACTTAGTAGAAAAGTTCTGTTGTACGCTGATGGCTCTGAAGTCCTCTTTTTACGCTGCCCAGCATTAACATGCTGCGTATAGCTATCCAGCGTATTTTTTATGCTTCTACACTTGTATTCTATCACCTCCTCCTTGAACTCTTTATTATTGTTTTTTGTCATCCCCCATTAAAGAAAGACGAACGCTCATGCTTGATATAAGTTTGACACATAGATAATACTAGGTATACTCCATAGGCCAATAACATTACTATGTGACTATCTTTTGTAATTAAGGGCATATCACATGTGATAGATTTTGTGTTAAGATTTTGAGGATTAGTAAGCACTATTGAATGATTGAGAATTTTTTTATAGCCTTGTGTTTATGAAAGATTGGTAAATTATAAAAGTTGTATTGTCAACTTGAGATAAAAGGTTATATGAAGGTGAAAATCTTAGATCGTGATCAAGTAAGATAAAATTAAGAGATTTAAGTCATTTAATTTCAAGATTTTTTTTTGGATAATTATGATGATGAGGACTTAACTGTAAGAGAAGAATGCCTTATGGAATAAATTTTAAAATTTGGGTATTGGATCAAATATTTATATTTGAGCATATGATTTAAATTTTGAATATTAAAGGTTGAATCCTCGATTTAAATTTTGAGAATAAATATAGAATTCTAAATGCGAGCATTGATAGATTTGATTTAAAATTTTACGATTTGAGAATTTGAATTAAAAGTTAAAATTTTGATTGTTGGATTACCTATTTGAAATATTGAGGATGTAAATTGAATTTAAAATTTGATAAGTACGAAATTCTTAAGTTTGAAACTAGGAACAAGATTTGATTAGAGTTGTTTATTATTTAAAATCTAAAAGAGATTATGATAGTTGGAATCGTGATTTGAAATCTGATATAGGTTATTTAAATCTTGAAGATGTCGTATAGATTGACTTAAATTTAGATTTTGATTATTTGAAAATTTGAGAAAATATTGCGATAGATTGAATTCTGATTTAAACAGTGGTTATTTTAATTTTAAAGATATTGCGATTGATTTGAATAAATTTTGTTATTTAAATTTTTAAAAAGATTACAATTTACTTGACTTAGATACAAATTTGGAGGATTTAAAAATTTGATGACTTCAATGAGAACAATGTATGCCATAGTGGCTATGGAGAATCTATAGAATAGTGGGAGATCATTTTTTGATCCTTAGGTCATAGATAGCTTTGGACATGTGAACGACTAAGGGATAAAATCTGGCAAACCACACGTGTCGTGCATAGCTGCTATTATTCTAGTAAGACCATGGATTAGAAATGGTAGTTCACACGTCCACTAAGTATTTCCCCGCCCGACTAGTACAATATGAATTCTGAACCAGTCACGAAGAAATAATAATAATCCAGAACAGTCACGTATCGCATAATAAGAATCCATCATACTAATCAGTGTAACAAGTGTCAAGAATCAAATAATCAATACTAAGCATGTATTATAGAGACTATCAAGCACTGAAAGTAATCACGAAAATGTACTCGCCTGTGGTCCTTATCTGTGGTTGGATCAGGTCCTAATTCAGAGTCCAGATCCTACGTATGATATGTTACCATGTCAAGAGATAAGTTATTTTAATTTATTTAATTCTGGAATAATTACTCTAAAATCCTATTTTAATCTTATTATTCTGATTTTTAGGTTAATTCCTAAATTTTGTCCAAAGAAACTAAATTTTATCAACCTGAGACTCATGGCACGCAAATCGAGGCGATCTGTTGACCAAAAAATCAACCAATACAAACTTGACTTTCATGCATAATTTTCTGTAGATTTTAGCGTCACTAATATACTGGAATTTATGGCTCATCTGAATTCAAATTTGTTTAGAAATTATTGCACATACCAAAATCGTATTGTGCAACGGTGGTTGATTGCTAACCTAGAAGTTCTACAGAATTAATAGCACAAAATATTTTTAATTAAATTCTGGAAAAATATATGTCAATGATCTTGACATTAGCTTTCCGAAACTTCAAACGGTTCGTGATTCTGATTTCTGGTTCTCCCGGAATCGGAAAAACATCGAGACACGTCTATTTATGGATATGCTGTGCTCTACGAAATTTTAGAATTAATATTCATAATTTTATGAAACAATTTATATATTCAGAAAACTAACCTCAATACGGTTCTAACACAAGAAACTAGGCCACGTTTGGAGTCCGAAGATATGAGTAATGGCTTCTGGAAGATGAAGAAAACCCTAGATGACAATTCTCCAAAATCGACTAAAAAAAATCCTAGAAATTATAACCTTAATACTATATATATAGAGAGGAGAGAGAAACCGCCGTGGCTCGGAGTGTGCTATGTGGCATCAATCCATGCACTCCCTCTCGGATCGAAAGGCCCGGGTTCAGCCCGGCTTGGCTCGGCTGAGTCTGAGTCCGATTAGGACTCGGCTCGGCTTAGACCGATTCCACCCGCACCCACGCCCGTGGGTCGCTAACAGGCGGGCCCCGCCCTGTTTGCTGCGGGAGGCTGAAGGACGGGCCCCTGTTGGCTGACTGGGCAGGCTAATTACTTTTTTGGGTTTTCTTTTTTTGAAAATTAATTTTTAATTCAGTTTTGCATAATTAACTTAAATAAATACTAAAAATAATAAGATAATTTCCAAAATATTTTAGAAAATATATTTGATTATTTAGAACCTAAAATAAAAGTTTGGGACATTTTTAATTATGTTTGACCCTAAAATAAAATTTTGAAAAACCTAGGAAATTAGTGTTACTAGTTTTTAATTAACCAAAAATTTTGAAAAAAATTCCAATGGCCCCAAATTAACCTAATAACAATATTTAAGCTAGAATTTCAGGATACGAAGGTTATAAGTCTGCCCTCATAAAAAAAATTGTATCCTCGAAATTTAAGGCAGAGTAAATTACAAGAAGGAAAATTACCTTATGGTGCAAAAAGATAGGGGTAACGCTCTCGCATCTCATCTTTCCGCTCCCAAGTGGATTCACCGGGAGAGTGAT
Source organism: Iris macrosiphon (assembly GCA_036927795.1). Taxonomy (NCBI): domain Eukaryota; kingdom Viridiplantae; phylum Streptophyta; class Magnoliopsida; order Asparagales; family Iridaceae; genus Iris; species Iris macrosiphon. The sequence goes on from JAYESA010000007.1 coordinate 155,864,837, forward strand.
GTCTCCAAGCGACGTGAACCAAGGGAATTGCTTGGTTACGAAGCACTTTATCTCTGTGCTCTAGGATCTTCACAGGCTGCTCCAGATAACGGAGGCTTGGTCCAACCTCAAGCTCTGAATGATCTAATACATGGCTAGGATCTGCCATGTATCACCTCAGCTGGGACACATGAAACACGTTGTGTACTCCTTCCAATGTAGGAGGTAAAGCTATTCGATAGGCTACTGCCCCAACCTTCTCCAGAATATTGAAAGGTCCGATAAATCTTGGACTAAGCTTTTTACCTCCATCAAAATGAATCGTACCACGTGTCGGAGAGATCCTCAAGAACACTAAGTCGCCAACCTATGCCAAAATAGAAACTTAGTGCATAACCTAAGAACGTAATCAATATTTAAATAAATAAATCGATACCTCAAACTCTAGCGGTCTCCTGTGGCTATCGGCCTACTGCTTTTGTCTGTCCTGAGCCACATGAAGTCTCTCTCTAATCTGCTTTACTTTTTCTGCAGCATCAACTATCATCTTTGGTCCCAAAAGTACTCTCTCTCCTACGTCGTCCCAAGATAATGGAGTCTGATATCTCCTACCATATAAAGCCTCGAAAGAAGATATCTCGATACTGGCTTGATAGCTATTATTGTATGCAAACTCTACTAGGTAAAGATGATCCTCCCATGAGCCACCAAAATCTAGTACACATGTCCGAAGCATATCCTCAAGCATCTAAATAGTCCTCTCTGAATGTCCATCCGTCTGAGGGTGGTAAGCAGTGCTAAATTTGAGTTGGGTACCCAAGCTAGCCTACAAACTCCTCCAAAAGTGGGACGTAAATCTGCTATCCCGATCGGACACGATACTCACTGGAACTCCATGCAACCTGACTATCTATCTCAAATATAAATCGGCGAGCTTCTCCGTGGACAATCCCACTTTGAAAGAAAAAAAGTAGACCAATTTGGTCAGCCTGTCAACAATGACCAAATCACGTCCTTTCCTCCTGGAGTGCGTGGAAGTCCAAAAATAAAATCCTACGTGTTATGCTCCCATTTTTACTTAGGAATCGATAGTGGCTGTAGCAATCCTCCTGGTCTCTGTCTCTCGGCTTTGACCTGCTAGCACACTAAACATTTGGAGACAAAATATGCTACCTCTCGCTTCATCCCATACCACCACATGTGTTCCCTCAGGTCCTTATACATCTTGTTAGCTCCCGGATGTATAAAATACTGGAAACGATGAGCCTCCTGCATGATCTATTCCCGCAGGTCCCTACTAGACACACATAACCTAGTCCCATGCCTTAGTGAACCATCCTCAGCAATAGAGAACTCATCCATCAATCCTGCCTGCACCTGAGCTCTGAGGCTTCGCAGACCCTCATCCTGGTACCGTGTCTCTCGGATCTTCTCCATCAACCCCGACTGAATTTGCACGTCCATCATATGCATCTCAACTCTTATAACAATAACCTCGATGCCCAGGCTATCCAAGTCTGCTAATAAGTGGTGATCCGTTGTCAAGTATATCGCTACTGGCTATCTGCTCAAGGCATCGGCAACTACGTTAGCCTTCCCTGGATGATACTGTAGTAAAATATCAAAATCCTTCATCAGGTTTAGCCACCTGCGCAGCCTCATATTTAGCTTTTTCTACGTAAAGACGTACTTTAAGCTCTTATGGCCAGTGTATATTTCCATACGCTCTCCGTAAAGATAATATCTTTACAGCTTTAGAGCGAAGATCACCGCTGCTAATTTCAAGTCATGAGTGGAATAGTTTCTCTCATGTGGCCGCAACTATCTAGAAGCATACGCCACCACCTTCTTGTTCTGCTCTAGAACACATCCCAAGCCCTTCCCCGAAGCATCGCTATAAATGACAAATCCACCCGTCCCCGATGGCACCGTCAAAACAGGCGTTGTGGTGAATCTCTTCTTTAGCTCATTAAATGCAGCCTGACATTCTTCGGTCCACACAAACTGTATATCCTTCCGAGTGAGTCTAGTCAATAGATCTGCGATCCAAGAAAAATCTTTCATAAATTTTCTGTAATACCTGGCCAATCCTAAGAAGCTTCTGATCTCTGCAATAGAACTCGGAGTAGCCCAAGACTCTAAGCAGCAATCTTCTTTGGATCCACCAAAATCTCGTCTCTAGTCACCACATGCCCAAGGAACTCTACCTTATCCAGGAAGAACTCACATTTCGAGAGTTTTCCATAGAGGTTCTCCTTTTGAAGGGTCTCTAGCACAATCCTTAGATGCTTCTCGTGTTCTTCCGGTGTCTTCAAATAGACAAGGATATCATCTATGAATACTACTATGAACTTGTCAAGGTACTGGTGGAACACCCTGTTCATCAAGTTCATGAAGACTGTCGGAATATTAGTCAACCCAAATGACATCACCATAAACTCATATTGGCCATATATTGTCCGAAATACAGGTTTTGGAATATCTTCCTTCTTTACCTTTAACTTATGATAGCCAGACCTCAAACCAATCTTCAAAAATACCCTCGCATCGCTCAACTAATCAAAAAGATCGTCTATTCTTTGTAGCGGATATTTGTTTTTGATGGTGAGGTTGTTCAGAGCCCTATAATCAATGCACATTCGCATCGATCCATTTTTTTTGGTATAAATAAGACCGGGGCTCCCCAAGGCCCTTGTCTAGCAAATCATCAACCTGCTTCTTTAGTTCTTCCAGCTCACTTTTGTTGATCCTGTAGACCTGTTGCGACACCGGCTCTACCCCAGGCACTAAGTCAATAGAAAATTTAAGATCTCTGTCTGGTGGCAATCCTGGTAGCTCCTCAGTAAATACATCTAGAAACTCTGCAATAATAGGGTATGACAAGTCCTTCTCTGCTACCATGGCTCCACAAATAATTCCATCACTCTGCTCAACTCCTCCCCTAATAAACTCAAATTCTGGCTTTTCTGGAGGGTAGAATAGTACATGTCCTCCACGACAGTCTATGCTAGTATGGTGCATACTTAACCAATCCATTCCAAGGACAATGTCAAAACTCGAAAGTGGCATTACGAGTAAACTAGCATCCAAACTAAGGCCTCCCAAGGTAACACGATGCCCCTTGCAAGTATCACCGACTAGGATAGTGCCTCCACCAGTCGTGATCTTGCAACTCCTACTCAAGGGTTCTGTTACTAAACTATGCTTAAGCATAAAGGATACAAATATGAAGCTATGGGATGCACCAGAATTATATAAGGTAATAACGAAAATAGAATTGAGAAGTATAGAATCTGCTATCACATCACCAGCCTCCTCTACGGTCATGGCAAAAGCTCTGCCCTGTGGAGGTACTCTCCTATGCTGGTGCTGGGCAAACTGCTATTGTTGTGTAGGAAGTGGGGGTCCTCTTGGCCCCCTCTGGGCTGAGGATCCTCCTATAGGAGGTGCGGTAGGACACTCTCTCATCTGATGCGTAGGTGATCCACATAATAAGCACACGCCTAATCTCTTCCGACATATCTCCCATGAATGCCCTGGCTTCTTGCAATAATTGCATAGGGGTGCTTGTTGTACTTGTCTCTGTGGCTGTTACTGTACTTGTTAAGCTGGGGCTCTGACTGGGGCACGGTACTATTGCTGAAAGGTCCTTGGCTAAAATTGTGGAGGCTTTGCCTGCCCTTGACTACTACCACCGCCGATAGCATCCCTGTTCCTCTTGTTCCGAAGACCCATATCTACCTCGACCCTTTGAGCCTCTGCCAATATGTCCGCAAAAGTCATATGAGCCAAAGAAATATGGACCTTGATCTCTTGGTTCAAGCCCTCTCTGAATCATCTAGCTCTATCCTCCGGGTCCCTCACCATGTACTCTGCGAATCGGCTCAGCCTGCCAAATTCTGCAGTATACTCATCCATGGTCATCCCATTCTGCTCCAAGTTCTGGAATTGCTTCTCCAGAACCCCTTTTGCTACCGTAGGAAAGAATTTTCTCTTAAAGAGGTCCTTGAAGTTCTCCCAAGTCAGGTTTGGATCCGCAATCCTAGGCTCATTTCTGAATCAAGTACGAGCAATGTCGTGGAGCTGTAAGCCAACAACCTCAATCTTTAGGTCCTCGAAAAGTTAAGAAACTCTCATGATCTGCTCGATATCCTCGAGCCACTAATTAGCGTAGAGAATTCTCTCTTTCCCCTTGAACGTCTGAGGCTCCATCTTCTTGAAGTCCTGGATGTTACCCACCTTCGGTTGAGCGGCCTGCTATTATGGTTGCTGGGCAACCCTCTCCATGGCTGCAAGGGCAACCTGTTGGGCATTTTTTATTCTTGTCCTTAGCATTTCCCTCTGTTGCCTCTGAGCCTCTGCCTGAGCCTTTTGAGCCTCTATCATGCTTCTGAAGAGTTCGTGTAATGGTTAAGAAGGAGGAGGAAGACTCCACGATCCAGATGATGAGGCCTCCTGCGATGCAGATGGTGTGGGAAAAGCACCATTAGCTTTAGAACCGCACATTCTAGTCTTGGGTGGCATTCTGAAAGGTTGAAAACAATAAAAATCCAATTGATATGTCACAAGATAAGAAAGTATTCAAGAAGGACAATCAACTATGAAAGAGGTCCGATTGCTCGAAAGAAATTAATAAGGGTTAGCAAGTTGAGTATATGGGATCCCTAGTTATGATTGAGTATCTTCCTATTCCTAGTATGTATATCCTATAATAGGCTCGCAGTCGTACATCTAACTTGAGTACCACTACGAGTTTACAACCTTGTGCAAAACTAGACCTGCATGGGCCACCATAAAAATGTGTCACGACTCGTACCCTGGTTTGGGCATGAGTCATGGGTACGTCCAGCCTACGCCATAGTGTCGGCGGTAGAACACTGTACAATAAGCCACATGTATAATCTACAACTCACAACATATATTCATCTCCATGCTATACTCAATCACAGGCACTAGTTTAAATGAATACACCAAGATAATAATAAAATAATAGTCTTGATGCGGGTCCAAAGAGTCTCCCCAAAAACTAAATATCTAAAGTATAAGATTCAAATACTTTAGAAAAATTGCTGGAGAATAATCCGGTCCAAAATAACTAACAAAATCAACTACTCTACTAAACTACTCCATTTCAGACAGTATATGAGCTACTAACTCTCCCTGATCCTCCGGAAGGGGAAGATCAGGCTCTATTATGTCGCTAGCATATGGTCCATAATGTGTAGGGATTGCATCTTTATCGTAGTCACCTAAAATATGGTTATCCAGTCAGGAAAGGAACGAGTACATCACAGCGAAAATAGTTCCAACACATGGTAGAAGCTATAAGACAATAAATAGTAAAGAATATATGATAGCAATAAAACTGAAATCATAATAAGGCAACTAGAATAACTAAATGCTAAAGTCTGGTCATGGCAAAGATATAGTATAATATCTCCAAGCAACAAAATAAATAACTGCAATGTGTGAAAGAACAGATAGGAACAACTACTCTATGTGATTTGAAATACCTTGTTGACATGTGAACGACTAAGGGGTAAAATTCGGCAAACCACACGTGTCGTGCATGGTTGCTATTATTCCAGTAAGACCATGGGATGGAAAGGGTAGTTCACACGTCCACTAAGAATTTTCCTGCCCGACTAGTACAACATAGATTCTGAACCAGTTACGAAAAAATAACAATAATCCAGAACAGTCACGTATCTCATAATAAGAATCCATCATACTAATCCGTGTAATATGGGTCAAGAATCAAATAATCAATACTAATCATGCATTATAGAGACTATCAAGCACTGAAAGTAATCACAAAAATATACTCGCCTGTGGTCCTTAGCTGTGGTTGGATCAGGTCCCAAATCAGAGTCCAGATCCTACGTATGATATGTTACCATGTCAAGAGATAAGTTATTTTAATTTATTTAATTCTGGAATAATTACTCTAAATTCTTATTTTAATCTTATTATTCTAATTTTTAGGCTAATTCCTAAATTTTGTCTAAAGAAACTGAATTTTATCAACTCGAGACTCATGACACGCAAATCGAGGCAATTTATTGACCAAAAAGTCAACCGATACAAAATCGACTTTTATGGATGATTTCATGTATATTTTAGCATCACCAATATGCTAGAATTTATGGCTCATCCGAATTCAAATTCGTTTGAAAATTATTGCACATACAAAAATTGTATTATGCAACGGTGGTTGATTGCTAACCTAGAAGTTCTACAGAATTAACAGCACAGAAATATTTTGAATTCAATTCTGAAAACCATATGTTAATTATCTCGATATTAGATTTCTAAAACATCAAACGGTTCATGATTCTGATTTTTGGTTTTCCCGGAATCGTAAAAATACCGAGACGCATCTATTTTCGGACATGCTGTGCTCTACAAATTTTTTAGAATTTAATATTCATAATTTCATGAAATGATTTATATATTCAGAAAAATAACCTCAATACGGTACAAACGCAAGAAATTGGGCCACGTTTGGAGTCCAGAGCTATGAGTAATGGCTTCTGGAAGATGAAGAAAATCCTATATGACAATTCTCCAAAATCGGCTAAAAAAAACCTAGAAATTATAACCTTAATACTATATATATAGAGGAGAGAGAAACTGCCGCAGCTCAGTGTGTGCCATGTGGCATCCATCCATGCACTCCCGCTCGATCAAAATGCCCAGGTTCAGCCCGGCTTGGCTCGGCTGAGTCTAAGTCGGATTAGGACTCGGCTCGGCTCGGCTTAGACCGATTCCACCCGCACCCACGCCCGTGGGTCGCTGATAGGCGGGCCCCGCCCTATTTTTTGCGGAAGGCTGACGAGCGAGCCCCTATTGGCTGACTGGACAGGGTAATTACTTTCATGGATTTTCTTTTTTAGAAAATTAGTTTTTAATTCAGTTTTGCATAATTAACTCAAAATAAATACTAAAATAATCAAAAAATTCCCAAAAAATTCTAGAAAATATATTTGATTATTTAGAATCTAAAATAAAAGTTTGGAACATTTTTAATTATGTTTGACCCAAATAAATTCTTAAAAGTAGTAGGAAATTAGTGTCACTAGTTTTTAATTAACCAAAAATTATAAAAAAATTCTAATGGCCCCAAATTAACCTAATAACAACATTTAAGCTAGAATTTTAGGATACAGAGGTTACAGGTATCTTCTGACCTGACCTTTGTCTATCACGTACACTGAGTGAGAGAGTGCATGGACTAGCGGGTCGACCGTACATCGATATGTGAGTTTGCGTCTTGTGTTAGTAGTTGGTGTTTGTGCTAGTTTTCTAGATTTTTAGTGACGTCGTTGCATTATGTCTGCACCGCATATATAGTTCGGATAGTACATTGGGAGGGGAGAATTTACTAGTGAGCGCGTAGGATTTTTGTTTCTTACTGTATATATGGTTTAAATCGTGTACCCCCAAGTTTCGTTGAACGCCTGGTGGGATGACTCTTCTTCTATTTCTCTCCCCTTATACGCCACTAGAGATGTCTCGAGTGCATATCACATAGATGGTTAGTTATCCTATTTATTATTTACTGCTTTACTTTTATGCATGTCAATTTCTTGTGTACTTGTTATGTCCCTCTGATGACCTGACACCTTTTCCAGATCCAGACGAGCACTTGTACCCGACGGACTACGAAGTTGGAGATTTTGTAGACGAGGACTTTGTGGTGGAGCCACAGGAGTTTCCTTGAGCATTCATGTACGGCAGTTGCTTAGTATCATGGGTGTCTTTACCTAGTTAGATGACGCCTATACTATTTATTTATTTCTTAGTTGTATTATTTCAGTATTTTTTTGCACTCATTTTTCGTGGATTATTCTCCACTAAATTTTATTTTGTAGTAGATTCTGAGACTTATCTATTCATTCAGTTTCTTACTCTATGATAATTGTGGATGAGTCTAGATTTTACCTGTCTGTGATACTGTGACTTAGATATATTTTACAGCATACTATGAATGGTTAGGTCCATTAAATTGGATTCCTATACTTATTCGTACAACTGACATGTGTACGTATACCTAGTCCTACGTATTGTGGGACTGGGGCGTGACAATATATTTTTCTTAGTTTTGGTTATTTACTTAGCTAAATAGAAAATAATCTTTATTTATTAAATAGCTTATATAAATATTTACTTTATTATAATTATTTCATAAAATATTTTGTATATAGAATTTTTAAAGTTTTACAAATTTTTTTAGAAGTTATTTTAAGTTACTTTTGGGTTTTGCCATTTATATAATTAAATATATAATGTTAAAAGAAAATGAAAAATAAAATACACCAAAGCAAAACCAACAACAACAGACAACCCAACTACAATAACTAACCAATTCCTACTCTAACCCATCCGACCCCCCAAGTCACCTGATCCCCCGCAACTCATGACCCGAACTCCCTCTCGACTCTCTCTTTATAAATACCATATCAAACCTAACCCTAACCCTAATTTTCTCTACCCTACCCCTACCCCGACCTCTAGCGTCCACCCCTGACACCCCAGCACCACCACGCATCACCTGAAGTCGCCGCCAAACCCGACCACATAACCCCATCCGCGACAGAACATCCCCGAACCTCTCTCTTTCAGGTATCATAACTTCCTCATCTCTTGATCTTTTCTTGAACAGTTTCTTCGTACACGCTCACACCATGAATCTATAGGATTCCCTTCAAGTAAGATTATTTTTGGTGTCCTTGTTTGGAAGAAAAATTGATCCAAAGTTGAAAAAAAAGCTGTTCCAAAATAGTTCAGAAAATCAGTCCAAGTATCCATGTTCGTGTCCAGTTTTCTACCAACTTGTTCAATATTTTTAAAATCTACTTGAAGTCACTTATTAACAACATGTAGGACAACAAAGCCCTCATTTTAGTTTTAAATACCTCACTGTATTCAGGAAGTAATTTATGTCCAAACTTGACCAAAAATTAAATTTTTAGAACCTAAAAACTTGTGATATGGAGTGCGTTCCGCCAAACCAGGCCATCTCATCGTATACCAATTATACCGAAAGGAGTGTATGGTATATTCTGACTTGTGCGCTTTCAGAAAAGCTGATTTGGACGTATGTGCACACCGAAATCAACCCGTATCAGTTGAAAGTCTCCCGTATCGGTGTTTTGTAACTTACCCTATTAGTTTGTGTACGTTCGATAGAATGCTACAAAACTTATGCCATTTTAATCAAAATATTTGACTTGTCCTGTAATTCGAGTTTCGTTCAATTCTGAGTCAGTCGACAAATCGTCATTTCGTGGGCCCTCCGATTCGACTTGACGAATGATTTTATGATCGGCTCATCGAAATCTAAAACTGGATATACCATTGAGTCTGTATCATTGTTTAGAATTTGTTTGACCTATAATTTGTCCAATTTAGAGATCTTTATCCATGACATATTTTTTGGTGCAAAGTAGCCCACATGTGGATCCCGCTTTGACCCAAAAATTACTGTTTTTCTCCTGTGTCCAAATTGGATGAAAGGGTAGTATTTTTTAACTATCTCACTTATTTCAAGAATGTTGGTGATGTTTATTTCAATATCCGGAGGCGTTCGTACATCGTCCTCTCTTTGTGCTACTATTGACTTGACGCGTTCACATCCAGAACATCATCTAAACTCTTCTAGGACACCAGGCAAGATACCTTGCTATATTTATTGTCAATATTATTATATTTCAGCATTTTATTTTATTTCTTATAATTTATTTTCATATAAATTGTGCGTCCAAGCTTGACTTGGGTGCAAACGACTGTGTTCGTCTTCTTTCGTAACTTTTATTTATTATATGTATGTTGACTTAGTTTTAGCAGACTACCTCCTACTTGTAAGATTGTTTCATATCTTCTTGGACCATGACACACACATGACATGAGTTGTGATATTCTATTAGGGGCACGAATTACGTAATTGTCTGATCATCGATATGTTAGGAACGTGTGATGGTTAGAAGCGTAACTATTATGACTAGTGTATTAGAGACTCATATAGTTACAACACTGGACAGGTTGTGGATACGACTTGGTCAGTGCAGGGATATGGAGTAGGACAATCATTGTGCGTATGGGATAGGCAAATCGGCAACATTAGTATCCATATGAAACTTTGGTGATTATTATATCAGATACCCTCTGACGTCGTTGGACGTTACGGATCTTTAGAGCATACGACTTTGTTGCAGTATATGTATAAGATGTGATGATAATCCAACAATTTCACTCATATGCATGAAGGTTGTCTTCAAAATTGCATATTAGATGGTTAGAATACCCTTTGCATATTTATTTGTTTACTACAGTTTATATAATATGTTATTTTTTGTATCTTGGTATGTCCCTCTGAGGACCTGGTCCCTTTTCAGGCGTAGACGACCAGGACTAGCCACAGGAGTACGAACCAGGACCTGTTTCTTCCTTTACTGACGAAGAGGTCTTACCTTCCGAGCATAGCTGATTTCTTAGTGATGGATCTTTTAGTTGATACACTTTTATTATCATTTATTTTATATTGGAGTTTCGACCTCCTCTCTCATTTTAGTTTTGATATAGTCATTGGTAGTGGATTTGTCTCTACCCGACTATCATTTTGGATTATTTAGACTTGATCATTATGATCTATTTGACTTAGTTTATTTCTTTATTTGTTGACTTGTTATGTGGATGAGATTAGTTTTATGTAACTTGTGATAATATGTACCACTTGTGAATTGTTATTCATAATACAGCATACGTATGTGTTATATATATTGGAGTCGTCATATACATACCGCTCGCATTCTAACGTATTCCAAGTTCGACATATTTTGGGACTGGGGCGTGGTATATTTTTGTGGTGGCCTATGCGGGTCGAGAGTATATTATTTCGGTTACGATACTCTACCGAGCAAGCCTGAGAATAAGATTAGAGTATAGGATCTCATCCACTTATTTAATCACCTCTCTTGATTTCTTTTTTGAATTCTCATTTGACTGCTTAACTTGCATCATGCTTATCCTTTCCTAACGTAACTCTTATTTTTTTCCTTTCATGCTTAATGGAGGATAAAAAGATGAGTAGTACTAGGCATATGTCTCATAGGTAATTACATTGGTAGGTGAACTATTTTGGCAACTAAGGATGTATTAGAGGAATTTAATTTATGCTATGAACACATTAACCTTCTTCGATGACTGATTAACCCGATTGAATAATTTGATTTTTTTCCCTTAAGGATATAGTCTTGTGCAATAGATTGGTAAATTCTAAGTTGGGTAGAAGTGATATTGCCAAATTCAAATCATAATAAAATTTTCTTTTCTTTTTAAAGGTTAAATCTTAGATGGTAGTTAGACGGGAATCAAATAAAGTAAGGTTGAGAAGTTTAAATGCTTTTGATTTTGGGTATTTTTACAAACTATGATTTAATTGAGTTAAACATGAAAAAAAAGACTTAATAATTTGACTATTAAGGAGAAGAACATTTTAAGGATCGAATTTAAAATTTTGAATATTGATAGATTGAATTTAAAAATTTACAACTTGAGGATTTGATTGAAATGTTAAATTTTGAGTGTGGAATCATCGATTTAAAATTTTGTGGATAGAAAATGAATTTAAAAATTTGATAACTATGAATTTTTTTTTAAAATTTTTAAAATTCGGAATAAGATTTGATTAAATAGATTTTTGGCATTTGAATCCTAGAGGAGATTATGATAGTTTATATTTGATTCTAACTTTGGATATTTAAATTTTGGGAAGATTATGAATGACTTGATTTAGATACAAATTTGAAAATTTAAAGTTTGAGGATTTGAATAAGTAGAGATGAAGGCAAATAGCACTATGAAAATTTTAGAGTAGAGAGACATCCGTTTGACCATTAGAACATGTACAGCTTGAGGTTGTTCGTATATTTAAGAAATGATCAATCATCCATCCTATCAATAACGCTTTATCTTGGCTTACTCATCCCCCCATATCGTATATCTTCTCAATCTTGGTACCATGCACAAGTACTTCATGTGCTGGAACTTATTCATGCCATATTATGTCACGACCCGATTCCGTAGAATCGTTTGAGGCGTCCCCCGAATCGTGACCGCCGTACGGGCCTGGAGTTGCGCCCGCACAAGGCTTTAATGATTTGCATAGCAAGCACATATTCAGAGTACGCAGATAAATTGAAACACAGATTTAAAATATGGAAAAGTTCTCTTTATTGATAATGAACATCTATTACAAACTCTTGAACGAGTTAGCTAATATGCCGAACGGCTTACAAAAGAGATGACTCAAAATGAGATAGCAGTCCTGTACATTACATCCCTTTATAAACTCAAAATGATAAAGACCTCCAGGCCGGAAGATAGCTTTGCCACGGAGCTGCATTTGTGTATGAAGAGTTGCAAGCTCCTGGTTCAAAATGCTTCAAAGGGGGCGCGGTGAAGATGCGCTAACAGCTGGACTGGATCGGGAAGACGACTTCGGCAACTCGCTCGGTTCGCCTTGGTGCGGAGAACCTGTTTCAACGAGGGTCAGCATATCGAAATATGCTGGTGAAGGCGAGCAAGCCGAACTATACCAATCAACATGTTGTTCTTAAATGAAGCATGCATATTTATGGGTTTATATCTTGCCTTAGTTTATTTACAAGCAACAGTATATATGTATATTACTGAAATGAACTTAGCCACCGTTCGGTGGATTTTACCTGCCCGTCTGAATCACCTGCACAATACTTACCTTGCCTTCCCTGCCACGAAAACACAAGTTAGTTTGCAACAGGTTTAAATATACACGTTGGGAACACTGGCTAGAAGCCATAATGGACCGTTTAGTCTTGAACGAGGATGGAATGCAGCAAAGATGCGTTGGTGGCTGCAGACTATCCTTGTCCAGATGCGTGAGACTATCGTGAAGTTTCGCCCGGACCGGATCGGTGCCAGTGCCCCAGCGACCGTCCGCAGGAACCCGTTACCTTATGCACAAGTTGTCCGTGATCAATCGTTCGTGATACGTTAACTTTGATGCGTTGAGGCACGTGAACAAGATAAGCAATATTGTATTATTCGTTTTGCATAGTCTTCCTGACAGTTTATTTCATAACAAGTGTATTCCATACTTAGCACAATTTATGGAAGAAGATGCATTCTAAATAAACTTGAAGCATGTATAGAACATTTAAAATGAACAAGCATGCAATTTGAGTAACCGTTTCCCAGTTAATTGACAAGCATAAATACCCAAGTCTATTCTCTTTTATCTTGGTTTCTTTTATTATTAACTTGGTATCGTTTGATCGGGGCAAAGGAGTGAAGCTTGGAAGCAGGGCTAGCTAATCGGGTTGGTAGCCACTCACTTAGAAGCTGGAAAGAAGAAGGAAAGAGGCGCTTCATGACTCCGCTCGCAAGCCGCCTACTGCTCGTTCACCTGCACACGAACAGCTCGATTAATACTTCTTCCTCTCTTTCCAATCTCGGAATAGAAGTACAGTTCAATGAACGAAAACATTGAAAATCATCGAAACCGTTCAAGGAAAACAAGCAAATCCCAAAACCAACTCAAAGCACGAAAGCAACAAGCGACATCGAAAACCGAGGCAATAAAAGATAGCAGCGGAGAGGTCCCTCCTGACTCTGCCGCTAAGCCGATCCTTGGGGCGCAGTCCACTGAATATGGGAATCGATTCTGAAGAAACAAATCCATAACGAGGACGAGTTCTTAATTCAATCTATCCCGATCGAACGATACCGTCTTGTGTTTCTTAGCCGCGATCTCCGCGCCGGGAGAACGGGGCGCTACTACCCAACTAATTGGAAGTTTTGTCCCAAAACTTAAGAACAATGCTTACCGTTAAGGGTGATGAACAGAATAGTTTGGGCAATCACGAATTCGGTGGGTGGAGTCACCGCAAATGAGACATTGTCCGAGTTTCTTACGGCATGTTTCAACTGTGTGCCCTGGTTTCTTACAAGAAGAACATGGTTGCCCTCGGTTTCCTCTTTGTGGACCGCCGTGGTTAGGGCACTTTGCAGCGGTGTTTTCTCTATCGTTGCCTTGGCGTTTGTGATTATAGGTATGCACAGCGCCGATGGAAACGTGAGGATACTGCGGTTCCAGAGATAGGGCATGATTCATGACTTCACGCATCATTCCATACTGATTATTGACTACGTGCCCATGAATGGCAGGGCGCAGACCGCCTTCAAACCTTCTTGCTCGACTCGCTGCATCAAGTAAATAGGCCCTAGCAAATTTTGAGAGTCGGTTGAATTCGGCGGAGTACTGCTTCACCGTCATACTGCCCTGCCTCAGTTGCACGAAATCATTTTCCATTTGACGTTGCACTGGAGGGGGTATAAACTCCTCTTCGAACGCGGCACGAAAGGTCGTCCACGAGATCGCCTCCTCTCCGTGATCAAATTGGAGAGATCGTCGATGCACGTTCCACCAATCGTGTGCGTTGAGGCAGAGCTGTAGTTGCGCGCAGGCGACGCGCTTATCTTCGGGGACCTCTAGCAGTGCGAAGTGATCTTCAAGCTCGGCTAGCCAATATAGAGCTACCACTGGGTCCTCAGTCCCGTTGAATGGGGTGTTGCAGACTTTCTTGAAGAGTCCCAAGTTGAAGGCTGTCACGTCCTTCGGCCTTGGAATTTGTGGCTTCTCTACGTCAAGCACGGGCTGTTCCACCGGAGTCGTTGTTGTTGCGGCAGAATGGTTGGCAGCCAAAGTCTGAACGATCTGTTGCAGGGCATCTACCTGCTTTTGTTGGACTGAAAATCGGGTCTCTAGATTGCTCTCGAACTTGGCTTGGCGAGCATCATCTCTTTGTCGTTGCGATTCTAATATTTGTATTACCCGCTCAAGCGGGTCGACTTGAGATATGCCTCGCTGGCTCCGAGAGCTTCCCGAAGTACCCGAACTGCTTTTTTGTGTTTCGTTCGGTGGTTGCGCTGCAGATTGTGTTGGTACCATTCCTTCAAAAGAAGGTAAATTATATTAGAATCATAATGTATTATGGACTTATTGCATGAATGTATCTCATTTTGGCCTAGCGAGTTCAAGAGTTAGCACGAAATTTGATCGTTAAAGGAACTTTTCCAGCACGAAGTCTAAGGAACTTTGAATCTGTGCTCTGATACCACTATGTCACAACCCGATTCCGTAGAATCGTTTGAGGCGTCCCCCGAATCGTGACCGTCGTACGGGCCTGGAGTTGCGCCCGCACAAAGCTTTAATGATTTGCATAGCAAGCACATATTCAGAGTACGCAGATAAATTGAAACACAGATTTAAAATATGGAAAAGTTCTCTTTATTGATAATGAATATCTATTACAAACTCTTGAACGAGTTAGCTAATATGCCGAACGGCTTACAAAAGAGATGACTCAAAATGAGATAGCAGTCCTGTACATTACATCCCTTTATAAACTCAAAATGATAAAGACCTCCTGGCTGGAGGATAGCTTTGCCACGGAGCTGCATTTGTGTATGAAGAGTTTCAAGCTCCTGGTTCAAAATGCTTCAAAGGGGGCGCGGTGAAGATGCGCTAACAGCTGGACTGGATCGGGAAGACGACTTCGGCTCCTCGCTCGGTTCGCCTTGGTGCGGAGAACCTGTTTCAACGAGGGTCAGCATATCGAAATATGCTGGTGAAGGCGAGCTAGCCGAACTATACCAATCAACATGTTGTTCTTAAATGAAGCATGCATATTTATGGGTTTCTATCTTGCCTTAGTTCATTTACAAGCAACAGTATATATGTATATTACTGAAATAAACTTAGCCACCGTTCGGTAGATTTTACCTGCCCGTCTGAATCACCTGCACAATACTTACCTTGCCTTCCCTGCCACGAAGACACAAGTTAGTTTGCAACAGGTTTAAATATACACGTTGGGATCACTGGCTAGAAGCCATAATAGACTGTTTAGTCTTGAACGAGGATGGAATGCAGCAAAGATGCGTTGGTGGCTGCAGACTATCCTTGTCCAGATGCGTGAGACTATCGTGAATTTCCGCCCGGACCGGATCGGTGCTAGTGCCCCAACGACCGTCCGCAGAAACCCGTTACCTTGTGCACAAGTTGTCCGTGATCAATCGTTCATGATACGTTAACGTTGATGCGTTGAGGCACGCGAACAAGATAAGTAACATTGATGATTCGTTTTGCATAGTCTTCCTGACAGTTTATTTCATAACAAGTGTATTCCATACTTAGCACAATTTATGGAAGAAGATGTATTCTAAATAAACTTGAAGCATGTATAGAACATTTAAAATGAACAAGCATGCAATTTGAGTAACTGTTTCCCAGTTAAGTGACAAGTATAAATACCCAAGTCTATTCTCTTTTATCTTGGTTTTTTTTTTATTAACTTGGTATCGTTTGATCGGGGCAAAGGAGTGAAGCTTGGAAGCAGGGCTAGCTAATCGGGTTGGTAGCCACTCACTTAGAAGCTGGAAAGAAGAAGGAAAGAGGCGCTTCACGACTCCGCTTGCAAGCCGCCTACTGCTCATTCACCTGCACACGAACAGCTCGATTAATACTTCTTTCTCTCTTTCCAATCTCAGAATAGAAGTGCAGTTCAATGAATGAAAACAATGAAAACCATCGAAACCGTTCAAGGAAAACAAGCAAATCCCAAAACCAACTCAAAGCACGAAAGCAACAAGCGACATCGAAAACCGAGGCAATAAAAGATAGCAGCGGAGAGGTCCCTCCTGACTCTGCCGCTAAGCCGATCCTTGGGGCGCAGTCCACTGAATATGGGAATCGATTCCGAAGAAACAAATCCATAACGAGGACGAGTTCTTAATTCAATCTATCCCGATCGAACGATACCATCTTGTGTATCTTAGCCGCGATCTCCGCACCGGGAGAACGGGGCGCTACACATTACCTCTTCTAAACCAAACTTTTAGAAATTATCGATTTTGTCTCACCCTTCCGAGTTTGAGGTACGATACTTTGTACGTGACTCTTTCCTACTGCATGGCCTCCTCTTATTCTTAAATCGTGCTTTAGTTTTAATTTCGAGGATAAAATTCTTATAAGTTGGGTGGAATGTAAACTTCCTAATTTTAAATTTTAAATTTAGTTATATTATTATTATTATTATTATTTAAAAGATTGGATATATTTTTCTTAGTTTTGGTTATTTACTTAGCTAAATAGAAAATAAAATTTATTTATTAAATAGCTTATATAAATATTTACTATATTATAATTATTTTATAAAATATTTTGTATGCAAAATTTTTAAATTTTTACAATTTTTTCTAGAAGTTATTTTAAGTTACTTTTGTATTTTACCATTTATATAATTAAATATATAATAATTAAAAGAAAAAGAAAAAGAAAATACACCAAAGCAAAACCAACAACAATAGACAACCCAACTACAATAACAAACCAATTCCTACTCTAACCCAACAGATCCCCAAGTCACCCGATTCCCCCCCCCAACTCATGATCACTACCCGCGCCCCCGCAACCCAAACTCCTTTTCGACTCTCACTCTCTATAAATACCATATCAAACCTAACCCTTACCCTAATTTTCTCTACCCTATCCCTACCCTGACCTTCAGCGGCCACCCCCGACACCCCATCACTACCACGTACCGCCTGAAGTCGCCGAAAATTGCCGCCAAATACGATCGCATAACCCTGCATGCGACAGTACAACCCTCGAACCTCTCTTTTTCAGGTATCATAACTTCCTCCTCTCTTGATCTTTTCTCAAATGATTTTTTCAGACACACTCACAACATGACCCTCTAGGATTTTCTTCAACTAGGATGATTTTTGGTCTCCTGGTTTGAAAGAAAAATTGATCCAAAGTTGGATGAAAAATTATTCCAAAACAGTTCAGAAAATCAGTCCAAGTACCCATGTTCGTGTCCAGTTTTCTACCAACTCATTCAATATTTTTAAAATCTACTTAAAGGAACTTATTAAAAACATGTAGGATAATAAAACCCTTATTTTAGTTTTAATTACCTCACTGTATTCAGGAAGTTATTTATGTCCAAACTTGACCAAAAATTATGTTTTCAGAAAATAAAAACTTATGATATGGAGTGTCCCGCCAAACCTGGCCATCTCGCCACATACCAATTATACCAAAAGATGCGTATGGTATATCCTGACGTGTGGAATTTTGTGGAAGATGATTTGGACGTGTGTGCACGCCGAAATCAGCCCATATAACTCGAAAGTCTCATGTATCGATCTTTTGCAACTTATCAAATTAGTTTGTGTACGCTAGTCAGAACACGACGAAACTTGCGGTCATTGGACTCGAAGCGTTTGACTTGTCCTATGACCCGAGTTTCGTTCGATTCTGAGTCATTCGAGGAATCGCCATTTTGCGGGCCCCATAATTCGATTTGAAGAGCAATTTTGTGATCGGCTCACCGAAATCCAAAATCGGACATACCGTTGAGTCTGTATCATCGTTTATAATTTTTTTGACCTATAATTTTTCTAATTTAGAGACCTTTACCCCTTGCATATTTTTCGGTACAAAATGGCCCACATGTGGACCCCACTTTGACCCAAAAATTATAGTTTTGCCCCTATGTCCAAATTGAACGAAATGAGAGTATTTTTTGACTATCTCACTTATTCTAAGAATTTTGGTGATATTTATTTCACCATCCAGAGACGTTCGTACATCTTTCTCTCTTTGTGCTGTTATTGACTTGACACGTTCACATCCAGAACATCACCTAAACTCTTTCAGGTCACCATGCAAGCTACCTTGCTATATTTACTGTCAATATTATTATATTTTAGCATTTTATTTTATTTTATTGCTCATAATTTATTTTTATATAAACAGTGCGTCCAAGCTTGACTTGGGTGCAAACGACGGCGTTTGTCGTGTTTCGTAGCTATTATTTATTATATGCATATTGACTTAGTTTTAGCGGACTACCTCCTACTTTTGAGATATTTTCATATCTCCTTGGACCATGACACACACATGAAACGATTTATGACATACTATTAGGGGCACAAACTACGTAACTGACTGATTATTGATATGTAAGGAACGTGTGATGATTAGAAGCGTAACTGTTATGACTAGTATATTAGAGACTCATACAGTTACAATACTGGAAATGTTATGGATACGACTTGGTCAGTGCAGGAAAATGGAGGAGGACAATCATTGTGCGTATGGGATAGACAAATCGGTAGCATTAGTATCCGGATGGAACTTTGGTGATTATTATATCAGATACCCTCTGACGTCGTTGGACGTTACGGATATTTAGAGCATACGACTTTGTTGCAGTATATGTATAGAATGTGATGATAATCCAACAATCCCACTCATACGCATAAATATTGTCTTCTAAATTACACATTAGATGGTTAGAATACCCTTTGCATATTTATTTATTTACTACAGTTTATATAACATGTTGTTTTCTGTATCTTGTTATGTCCCTCTGAGGACCTGGTCTCTTTTCAGGCGTAGACGACCAGGACTAGCCGCAGGAGTACGAACCGGGACCTGTTTCTTCCTTTACCGACGAAGAGGTCTTACCTTCTGAGCATAGTTATTTCTTAGTGATGGATCTTTTAGTTGATACACTTTTATTATCCTTTATTTTATATTGGAGTTTCGTCCTTCTCTCTTATTTTAGTTTTGATATAGTCACTGGTAGTAGATTTGTCTCCACCCGACTACCATTTTAGGTTATTTAGACTTGATCATTATGATATATTTGACTTAGTTTATTTCTTTATTTGTTGACTTGTTATGTAGATGCGATTAGTTGCATGTGACTTGTGATAATATATATCACTTATGAATTATTATTCATAATACAACGTACGTATGTGTTATGGTTTTCATATATTGGAGTCGCCACTTGTAGCCATCATCTATGCCTAGAAACATCTCCGGCGTAGGGAAGATTCAAAATTTTAGACTGCGGTGCAAGGGCTCAGGTAGCCAACGAACCTACGCTTGAATTTCTCCTCTGCGTTGTCAACTCGACAGTAAATACCGTTGTCAATTGAGTGAGTGCTCCATGTACCTCAAAGCGACAAGGTCAACATGAGCAGTTTTTTGAGGCCAGGCACTTTTAAACCATCATTTTTTGTAGAAGATAAGACGTATGCGAAATAGGAAGCGTTGGCCTCATTCCCTATAAATAAGGGAAATCGGAGGAGAGTGAACTTCTCTTTACTCTATGGTCCCCTCTACATCCTGTGAGTCGATCGAACGGGAGGCGAGTCCATCGGAAAACTACCAAAATAAGTCAAATTAGCGATGTATTTAGCGACTTCGGATGAAGACGTCACAAATATTATAGATTTTAGCGACGTATTAAATTGACGTTATAATGCGTCACTATTGGCGACAATCAGCAATGTCTAGCGACTACCATTGATATTATGGAAAGAGACATCGCTATATTTTTTATAACAGCGACGTTTAGCGATATTTTTACATGTACATCATAAAATATTAAAAAATAGCGACGTTTAGCGACGCCCATATTAGACGTCATTAAATTATTTCATATAGGGTTTCGACTTTTCATTTCAGCCTACTCTTTTGTCCCCAAAATTTTCATTTCCTCCCGACCATCCTAAGAGCCCAGCGCACCCCCTGGTGACCCTCTTCCAACACTCTGGCTACCCTCTTTCCCCTTCGCCCCACCGTTCTGGAGACCCCCGAGACAGCAACGACCCTACGTCGACCTCTCTGACCGGCCCGGTGTCGCTTTCTCCGACCACGCCCTGGTGCACCCCTTCTCTCCATAGTCGACCTAGGTAAACCCTAAACCTATCTGACACGACACAGACACACACAGACATACGTATACAAATACAAATATTGATATATACACACACATACATAGACACAGATACAAACACACACACACACGGACACATATTCCCATCTCTATACTATCCGATATGACACAGACACAGGTAAAACCTAACCCTATCTAACACGACACATACACAAACATACACATACACAGACACACAAACATATACACATACATGACACACATACATAGACAAATACACATACACACACACACACACAAATACACACACACACACACACACACATACACACACACACACACACACACACACACATCTACCTTCTCGACACTATCCGACATGACACAGACACAAGTAAATCCTAACCATATATAACCATATCTAACACAACACAGACACAGACACATACACACATACACAATACGATACATACACATATACAGACGGGACACACTCACACTGAGATGACACACACACGCTGACATGACACATCGACACAGACACACACTTTTCTTCCAAAATAGTGTTGCATGTGTGTATTTGTATTGCATTTGGTTATATGTGTATTTGTATTGTAAAGTAGTTAGGGTGTCAAATTGTGACTATGATCGTGCCTATGTTGGTAACCTATGTTCACAACATATATATATATATATATATATATATATATATATATATATATATATATATATATATATATATATACACGTCTAGAATAAGTTTAGAATAGTTGTGACTATGATCGTGCCTATGTTGGACACTCCGAAGTCAAGATAGGTTACGAACATAGGTTACACGCCTATTATATATATATATATATATATATATATATATATATATATATATATATATATATATATATATATATATATATATATATATATAAGTTTATAATAGTTGTGACTATGATCGTGCCTATGTTGGACACTCCGAAGTCAAGTGTCTATGTGAGCCATTCTCTGAAAACTAAATTTATATGACATAGACACATTGACACTTATAATTAGAAATAAGTTATTATGTATTACTAGTTACTAAATGTTCATGATGGTCGAAGTCTTGTTTCCTTAACTTATGACAGCTTAACTGTATCACACTTACTCACAAGAGGTTGAGTTTTCTTCTGGTACTTATGGTGTATTTACTAGGATATTCAAATATTACAGAAGAAAGGCTCTTGATTATCTTTTCTGTGCACAAATTTTTTTAAGTATTTTCTTGGGTGATCTTTATACCTGACTTCAGATTAATGTACTAGAATGAAGATGGTTGATGACCTTATGAGCCATCTTTTCCTTGTACAACGATCGAAAGTCAGGTAAAGATCAACCAAGAAAATACTTAACCCCATCATTGTTAAAAATTCACAAAGAACATCTTGTGCACAGAAAAGATAATCAAGAGACTTTCTTCCGTAACATTTGATTTCCTAGTAAAGATACCAGAAGTACCAGAAGACAACTCAACCTCTTGTGAGTAAGTGTGCTGCAGTTAAGCTATTATGGGTTAAGAAAACCAGACTTCGACCATCTTGAACATTCAGTAACTAGTAATACATAATAACATATATCTAATTGTATTCCTAATATGTGTTGGTAATCGCAAATCATGATACGGATAATCACATGTCATGAATACAACCCTAACCTTGACACATGTGTTAATACGTTGCTAAATATTATAACATCAGCGATGTTTAGCGACGTCACATTATGACATCGCTAACATTTTTTATATTTTAGTCTGCCAATAGGTGAGGGTAGATACTAGGATATCAAGATAAGGGTAGTTGTCAAGGCATGAGTCAAGATACTAGGTAAAATATATATAAGGGTATATATATACAGGTAATATGTGATAGATACCTACTAGTAGTGGTCAACCCGAAGTCAAGTCTCCATGCCAACCCTTCTTTGAAAAGTAAATTTATATTTGTAAGCCTTCTTGAGGCTTTTAGAGTTCTACCAATTTCCAAAAAATCGAAGAAAAGAAAAAGAACATGTCAAAGTATCCATGTCAATTTTTTTGAAAAATCTGGTATAACCCTAAAAGTCTTAAAAAGGATTATAGATATAAATTTACTTTTCAGGGAATGGCTGACAATGAACACATGACAGCACCTATTTAATAGGGTTTGAAATCAGAGTTATCCACATGTCTACTAATTTTCAGATAGTCACGTATTATAAAACAGATACTCATGAACCACGATATGGATACTCACGCATCACAACTCGAATACTCATGCATCAATAGGAGTTGTTACTTTGATGAACATATATATCCATCTTTGCATCCATATGGATAATATACTTGAACAATGTCTATTCATCTTTGCAGAAGTATATAGAAATAGATCTAAATTACTACCTACATTATCATTCGTGGATGTACAACCTTCATCCAAATGATGTGTGGTATGTGGGATGAATTCATACAGGGGTGGAACAGTTCCGGCAGTTCGCCAATGCGTTCCCTCAGTACGTGGACGACATCAAAATTAAGTGTCTGTGTGTGAGATGTCGCAACTTAAAATATCACTCAAAAGTGGATGTGATATATCATTTGTACTCGAGGGGTTTAATGTCGAATTACTATCAGTGGACCTCACATAGAGAACTTGTGTCTTTAGCATCGAAGTTGGAGCCTTATGTGGAGCCGTATATGGATGTCCACGACCACGCTGATTACGACGACGGGTGTGTGAACATGGTTTTTGACACTGCCGGGCCTAGTTTCGATCCGGACAATCATGATGCAGCTGAGGAGGCATCGAATGCCGATGCTACAAAGTTTATGGAGTTACTAGAGAATGCAAGAAATCTATTATATCTTGGTTGTGAGGACCATTCACTATTGGAGGTGGTTACAAGACTGTTGAGCATCAAGTCTAAATTTAACATATCGCAAGAATGCTAGAACTGACTAATGGAGTTGATTATAGAGATCTTGTCGGTGGGTGCTAAGTTTCCTAAAGACTTCTACCGGTCTAAGAGGATGGTGAGATCGCTCTGGAAGGGATATAAGAAAATTGATGCATGTCACAATGGGTACATGTTGTACTACAAAGTCGACAATGATGAAGATGTGTGCAGATTTTATGGTGCTAAACGCTATAAGGCAACTGGTACAGTAAGGTTTGTCGGTGAAAGAAAGTCGACCGAATCGATATACTACTTGTCTTTAACGTCACAGTTGCAGAGGTTGTTTATGGTAAAGGAGACTACCGAAAATATGAGTTGGCACATACGAGAACAGATTAAAGGAGTGTTGGATCACCCATCCGATGAAGAAGCATGAAAGCACTTAGATTGAGAGTATCCCGATTTTGCTTCAGATCCGCGTAATGTAAGATTGGGGCTGTCCACCGACGGTTCACCCTATTCAGACTTTCAGGCTCCTAGTATTCGTGTTGGCCTGTGATCGTCATCCCGTATAACTTATCACCTTAGATGTGCATGAAGATTTTGATTATGTTCTTAACCGTTATTATCCCAGGTCCGAACAATCTGAAGAGGAACATCGATGTGGACTTGCAACCGTTGATAGATGAGTCGAATCATCTGTGGAAAGTAGGCACCAACACCTACGATATTTCAAAAAAAGTAGAATTTCAGATGAGGGCAGCACTTATGTGGACCATCAATGACTTTCTGGCTTATGATATATTATCAGAATGGAGCACTCATGGTTGTCTCTCATGTCCGTATTGAATGGATCGCACTAAGGTTTTCCGTTTGAAACACAGAGAAAAATTAAAAATTTTCGATTATCATCGACAATTTTTGCCGTCGGATCATCCATTCTGGAGGAACATGAATGCATTTCGTGCCAGCATTATGGAGAAGGTAAATCTAACTCCATGGTGGCCCGGAGATACGATATGGAAAGAGGTTAAAGATTTACCAATTGCTATCGAAGAGCCTAATAAGGGGTACAAGTACGATAGATTTGGTCACACTCATAACTGGACGAAGAGAAGCATATTCTGGGAACTGCCATATTAGAGCACCAATCTGATCAGACATAACCTTGATGTCATGCATATCGAGAAAAATGTGTTTGACAATATAATTAATACTGTGATGGACGTAAAGGGGAAGACGAAAGACAATCCCAATGCCAGGTTGGATTTGGAAGAAATATGCAGACGTCCTGTGTTGCATTTGATAGAGGAAGAGAATGGCAAGTATAAGCAGCCTAAGACAATTTTGTCACTGGACAAGGAGGATAAATAGTGACTTTATAGGTAGATTCACGAGCTAAAATTTCCAGATGAGTACGTGTCAAATATGAGAAGATGCGTCGACCCGAAGAAGAATAAATTGATGGGTATAAAGATCCACAACTATCATGTATTCATGGAGAGGTTAATTTCGATTGCATTTCTAGAATTCTTACCACAGGTAATTTGGGATCCTTTTACAGAGCTTAGCATATTCTTCAGAGATCTTTGTTCTACCAAGTTGATCATCGATCGTCTAGAAAAGTAAGAGAAGGACAATGCGGTAATACTTTAAAATCTTGAAAGAGTGCTCCCTCCTGGATTTTTTGACTCCATGGAGCATTTTCCAATTCATCTTTCCTTCCAGGTACGTGTTGGTGGGCCTTTCGGTTATTGGTGGATGTACCCGTTCGATCGTCAACTGAACCACCTAAAGAGAAAGGTAAAAAATAAGGCAAGGGTCGAAGGTTCTATTTGTGAAGCCTATATACTTGAGGAGATTACAAACTTTTGCTCGATGTATTTCAATTTGCATGTTGCTACTAATAAAACAAGGGCTCTGAGAAACGATGACAGATATCAGAAATCTAATGATGCAATACTGAAAGTATTTAATGCTTTCGGTAAGCCTTCGGACAAAATGATGAAGAGATATCTGAATGACGACGAACTAAGGGGTGCTCAATTGTATATATTACTCAACTGCGATGAGGATGAAGTGGAGAAGCTAGAGGGATAAGTAATTAATACGTCAATGTTTAAGTCATCTTAATGTAATAGTATATGCTAATATTGTTACACTAATCGGGCAATATTTTGTTATTTTTTTAGCACATTTAATGAATAGGTGAGGTCGATGAGACCATACATAATAGATAAAGAAGTAGAACATGAAATGAGACTTTATTTTCCTTCAAAAGACATTTTCTTGGATATCGATTCTACGAAAAATAGTTGTTTGTGTATCAGATCTTCGAGCTACAAAGATGTCGATCCAGGCAATAATTTCTATGGCGTCTGATGGAAAATTGTGGAGTTGACATATAATTATGGAACAGAGACTGCTAAGATCATATTATTCAGGTGCAATTGGTTCGATCCTATCCAAGATCAAGGTTGAAAAATAGATAAGCATGGTCTTGTAGATATAAACTACCGCCGTCGATATCAAGGTTATGAACCATTTGTCCTATCAAGTCAGGCTTAACTCGTGTACTTCATAAGTTATCCTAAACTGGGAACAACGAGGTCAGACTAGTGGGCAGTATGCAAGGCGAAAGCTAAAAATACCTTTGAGTTTATGAAATAGCTTATCAAAAGGATGAGGTACCTATTCTAACAAATATTATAGATGTTGACTCAACAAAAGTTCTTCATTACACGTCTAATCGTGTGGAAGAGGTAGAATTATCCAAATAGGAAGATAAAGTAGATAAAAGTAAAGAGGAAGATGAAGAGGAAGAGGAAAAGGAAGAGGAGGAAGCGGAGGACGAGAAAAATAAAGAATATAAATTATAAGAAGAGGATTAAAAATAAAATAAAATTCATTTAGAACTCTAGCCATGTACTATATTTTTAATGTGGAATATAACATCTATTTTTACTGTATGGATATATATATATTTATATCTGTTATCAATTATATTATTTATTTCCATCTATCTTACCAGATGGCACCTATAACCCGAGCACGTACACGTCGCTTGAGAGAGGCACCTCCTACTGTTAAGAAGAAAGTGGTACCTCATACTTTTAAGAAGGAAGTAACACTTAATGAGGAAGTGACACCTCCTACTGTTAAATTGGAAGCAGTTGTTAAAGTAGAAGTGACATATCCTATTGTTAAGGAGGAAGTCATACCTTCTACTGTTAGGCAGGCACCAGCTCATATGGGAAGTTTCAGTCACCCAGCACCTATAGCAGAGATTGATCACCTAGAAGCTTCTTATGCGAAGTATCTGAGGGACTAGTATCTGCCCCAGCGTATTGGATTTCCTTGAGACTTATGGTGTGACTGTGATACATTTAGTATACTTATTGTGTGACTGTGATAATTTTATATTGTGCTTTTTGTGTGACTGTGATACTTTAATATTGTTCTTATTGTGTGCCTGTAATATTTTATATACTTTTATGATATTTTGTACCCAAGAAATTCAACCGAGGGTTGATCCGGGTCTGTCTAATTTGATGAACTATTATAAATTTGTATATTTGTTTTATCATCATATGTTATTATCAGGTATGTCAGGATAACACGAATCATTCTAAGTTAGATCCTCTAGACGAAGTGCTCCTCCGGTACCGGCTACTGGTTTCGGATCCTCGTTGCAGAGTACTCGAGTGTACCGACTAGTCACATCTCTGACTCCGTCGATGGTACGTGATAATACTCTTGGGATGAGAAGTTCTAGGCCAAAAACTACTCCCCTGTCCAACCTTTCTCCTACTGATGGCACTATGGAAATAGAGGAGCAGATGGAGGAGGTCGAGTCAAATCCGTCTGCGCATGATCAGAGCGATCCTCCTTGTACGCCATCGGATGAGACGAGGATGGAGATTTGGATGGACGGGCCTATCAAGTAAGTAAAATAGTTAACATTTTCTAAATGATTATGTCTGTATATTCATGAATTTAATTATCGTTGTATAGATATTGTCCCTCGATGGTACAAAGAGCACTGGGGTGTTTCTGAGGAAGAACTTTGGTGGGTCTCAGATCAACTAATCAGATGCTCCTGAAGATAGGAAGGCATTATGGTTTGCGCACTTCGAGGTAAAAATATATTTACTTTTGATATTAATAATTATTTATGCAAATTATATAACTCTATATTTTACTTCTTTTAGAAAACCTATCTCTATCCACCACACTGGGATGAGAAGATCAAGGAGCAATTTTTTGCCGTTGCCGCCAAGTTGATCCGTGATACGATCAATAACTAGAAGATCCGTGATCACTCCGAAAAATTAATCCACGGTTGGATCACGCCCGAGCAGTGGACTGAGATGAAGGCGTAATTCACTGAACCCAGGTACATGGAAAGATCAGAGAAGGTGAAGGTAGATAGGTTAAAGGCAGAAAAGTGGTATGGTGGCTCGATTCTCATGACAAAATATTTTTGTCATCTGGTTTGTATTCTATTGAATATATATTATTTTAATAAAAGTAGGATAAGATATTTAATTTTAATAATATATAATATAATTTTCAACAGGTACAAAGGGGTGAGGACCCAACATAGTGACCGTCTTCCTGGCCACCCATCGGAAGGGCAGAAAGCTTATCGACACGCAGACCTATGTATGTTTTACTACCCTGTGTTAGTTTTAATATAAATTAGAAAATATGCAAATAGATATCTATATAGTTAGTAATAAGTAAATTATACATTAAAAACCACCTTTCTAGGATGAGTATCTTAAACTACGTGAGTGGGCGACTGCTAGTGCACCTACAGAGGGAGGGGCTGGTACTTCCTCATAGCCCTCTATGGCTCTGTCGGCGGACAAGCTCTGATGACTGTCGTTGGTGGTCTTTAGAGGGGTATGTACTACAGTACGGGATCCTACGGTAACTTTGTTACGATGCAGTCATCCAGGGCCCCCTCTGTCAGTGTTCATTCCTCGCAGCCTTCGTAGGCGTCGGTACAAGCCCAAGAAAGTGTTGACTGCCAGATTACTGACCTGCGTGATGAGTTGCTACGGAGGATTATGGAGCGGCCACAGTCTGCGCCACAGACGGATGATGCAATGATTATCGCATATTTTGATTCACTCGAGCATAGGCTTATGGAGCTCAGGACTCTGAGCCAGACGACAGAGCACAGTCTTAGGGAGCTCAGGTCATGAGCGACTCACTTGCAAGGATACATGCGATTCAGGATTTGTTGAGTCGGTCGGTGGTGGAGAACACTTCGAGGGTGGTATCTGCCATGTATTCATACAATGCTCGAATGCTAGCTTTGGAGCAAATAAGTCCTACTGGTCCGTCGGCATCGACACTGACTCCATCGATTCCACTGTCTCCTTTATCGGGTCCGGTGATGCATTCTCAGGGGTAATATGTGTGAGACCCGTCTCACAGTATCTGTATTGGTATCTGGATACATATTTTATATTGTATGTGCTGTATTTTATTGGATCTCGTAGAATCTTAAAATTTTCTCAAAATTAAAACTTTTACTACCTGACCGGCATATTAGCGGTATACTTCGGCATACTGGTGGCATACCGTTCAGCAAATATTTGTTTTAATTTTGAGATATTTTTGAGATATTTTTGTGAGATATTTTCGTAAATAGTATTCGTTACTTTCTATTATCCATTGGTCATAATTAAATCACCTCTTATATATATATATATATATATATATATATATATATGGATTGATTTTCTCTCATCTCTCTTTTCTTTCTTTCTTCACTTCTTTATTTTTTCTCATTTTCTCGTGACAGCTATGAGCTTGGTCTTGAGGCCTAAGAATATGATTTCTGAATCCCACTTGGTGGTGGAGTTGAAGGTTAAGGCTGAGAGCTTGACTAAAGGCAAGTACATGTTGCCAAAATCTAGAATGACTTTTTTTGCTGCATTTTTTGATTTTCTTGGTGGTTTATAGTCACACCCGATTCTTGATTTAGTATTTCTTGAATTTCTAGGATTTAAAATTTTCCTTGATAATGTATTCATGCTATATTTTTCA
The DNA here is from genome assembly GCA_036927795.1 of Iris macrosiphon. Lineage (NCBI taxonomy): Eukaryota > Viridiplantae > Streptophyta > Magnoliopsida > Asparagales > Iridaceae > Iris > Iris macrosiphon. Next base: position 155,894,587 of record JAYESA010000007.1, read on the forward strand.
TACTGGTTCTTGTCATTTTATTTATTATTTTATTTTTTCTGTTGATGAGAGGGACTACCTGTAATGTCCTAGTCCCAAAATACGTAGGACTAGGAATACGTAACTTGTCAGCTACGCATTCTACCAGACTCTGGTCCGACTCAAATACATATAAGCTGTATTATAATAGTCACTATCTAAATAATCAAATAAATATAAATATCTATGCCTCAATCCACAATGAACAGAATACACAAGAATAAGCTACATGTGCTAAAGTCGGCCCCACAATAACACACAAACTCGAATAGACTCGAGAAAAAAATATGAGTCTATAAAACTAGGCTACATTAGCAGATAAATAAACAATATAAATAAATAACAATAACTCCGGTGGATATGATATAAGTACCTGGTACCAATGCCTGCAAGACAAGCAACTCCATCAACAACTCCAAAGGCTCCATAACCGTCTACGCTGCAAAAACTGGAAGGGGACCAGGTCCTCAGAGGGACATAACAAGGTACAAGAAATAACATGCCAAAAGTAAAACAGTATAATGCCACATACTCAAGAGTAAACTACTGTAACCAACTATGTGATATGCAAATGAGAGTATGGTATCGTACCCCGGGCTGGTACTCACGAAAGATCCCAATGGACACTTCTGTATGCTAATAGTACACTCAAGGCTCCGTGTGGGAGAACTAGGAGGAAGTTGTATATATATATATATAATACCTTAGATTTCGCATAGGGAACCTAAGGCCTAATACACAATAAATAGTAATAGTAAAAATATGCACAGAGCACAATGAAGACTCTTTCCACCCAATGTAACCTCACGTCTCATGTCCACGACGTCTCATGTCCATAACACGCAAGATCATGAACTCTAGCTAGTACAACAAATCATAATGATATTTATATAATATGCAAGTCTCATATCATGAATCCTGTAAGACTTTACATAATCCCTAGAAACAACTTAAGAAGGATTCTATTACATAAAATAGTGTCAAGTGTCCTAGGGTATGGCGTACTTGGTAAAGCAAGCACGTAAAAATATGATCATGGAATCAACTCTCTAAGTGACTTTGTACGACTCCGCGTACGGCATCGACACCCGAATCTTGCTCGGACGCTAAAAAATATCTCACGGTCCTAGGGTAAACACACACATCAATCATATAAAATAACTATAATAACTAAATAATATAATAAAGGCAAGAAACTGTGATACATTATGACATGGTACACTTGCCTAGATTTTAAACTCCGTCAACTACTCCTGGAAAAGTAGAATCTGCACATACACCTCCCGATGCTGAAATAAATATCACCAATATTCTCAGAATACTAGAAATAGCTAGGATTGACTACCCATAAGTCCAATTTGGACATAGGGGCAAAATTGACAGTTTTGGATCAAAGTAGGGTCCACATGTGGCCCACTTCACACCGTAAAATGTGCCGAAGATAAAGTTCTCTAAATTCGTCAAACTTAGTATCTGCGAGTCCAGAACGACGATACGAACCTAACGAAACATCCACAACTGAATTCCGATGAGCCGATCATAAAATTGTCCGTTATGCTGAACCGTGGGGCCCACAAAATAATATTTTGTCAACGTTCTCATAATCGAACCAACTTGGGTCACAGGACTAGCATAACGCTACGAATCCGATGGCACAAGTTTTGTTATGAATCGACGAGTACACCCGAAGTTATGACGAGTGTCAGAATAGGCCGATACATAGTTTTTCGGCGAATACGCGTTGATTTCGGTGTGTATGCACATCCAAATCAAGTTTCATGAAAGCCCCCACGTCCGCGTTTACGTTACGCGCCTTTTGGTGCAACTTGCACACGACGAAGTTGCCTCATTTCTCGGGACGCATCTCGTATCGCGAGAAATTGGGTATTTTAAAAACAATTTTTTGGTCATTTTGGAACAAGAATAATTTTACCATTATAGCAAACTAATTAAAATAAAAAGAACAGTAAAAATCTTGGTTATATTATGAAGAAGTCCCTTCAATTATATTTTGAAAATAATTAACGAGTTGGTAGAAAATTGGACATGAACAGGGGTACTTGGATTGAATTTCTGAACTATTTCTGAACAGTTTTTTGGCCAACTTCTGGTCAATTTTTTGATCAAACCGGGTGCCTAAATTTGTTTTACTTGAAGAAAATCCTAGAGGGTTAGGTTGTGAACATACCAGCGAAGACGGGGCGCAAAACGAATCAGTGAGTAGGTCGGGAGCTCCGTGCGAAGGGGGCCGCAAAGCTGCTGCTGCTGCCGGCCGCACTCAAGCGCGGCGGGGGTCGGCGGCGGTCAGCGGTGGCTCACGACGGAGGTCGATGTGGCATGGGTGATGGCGTGGGATTAGGGTTAGGGATTTAGTTTTGTTGTATATATATATATATATATATATATATATATATATATATATATATAAATTGATATTGATATTTTAAAAATAGTTTTGGACATCAATAAATTCCCGAAAAATTATACAATACACTATTAATAGTTGTACACCCAAATATATATTTTTTATATAATATTAATAATTAATTAATTACACATAATTATAAATTCAATTTAATTATATATTATAACTAGCTAAAAATAAAATAAAATAAAATTTTTCCTAAATCACAGAAATTCAGAATACCAAAATATTAAATTTAAAAAAATTAGGGTGCTTACAATCTACCCAACTTATAAAAAATGTATCCTCAAAATTAAAAATAAATATAGTAGAAAATATTTTAGTTAAGAAGGTTGCACTAAAAATGGGGACGCAGTTACCGAATGGAGTCCTAGTTTGACGTCGCATTCTAAGAATAAGGGTACGCTTAATCAAGGCTCTACCCAAGTTATAAGAATGAAGTTGTCTACAGGAACTATAGTCATGATCATATTTCTAAGAATTTTTTTTAAAAGTCTAACTTCAAGGAGGGATTCGAGATAGTAAGAATTTTTTGACCGTTGTCATAGCCTATTAAAGAAAATCTATGTACTACCATGGCGTTAATGAATCAGTAACTCTATAAAAAAAGTTTTACCAGTTCTTCTTATTTCTAATTAGGTCACGAGTCTATAAAATAATAGGAATTACCATAGCCAAATACAATTAGGGTGAGATAGTACCGAGAAGTTGTTTATTGCATATCATGGATGCCAATGAATGGTTCAGCATTAAGCATCAAAAGGTGATATAACTCATTAAGGTGTTTTATATTGTGTAAAAAGTACAAGAGATTTAATTTAATGCAACACAAGTGTCATAGATGTAGGTTGGCATGAATGGGATGCGAGTATATCAGTGGTTGGGATATTTGGGTTGCCTATTTATAATTTAATTCAATTGCAATAGAGTTGGATGTAGGGTTTAGAAGGAGATATGCCACGAATGTTGGAGGGTCTATATGGAGCATGGGTGTGTATATTTGGAAGTAACAATTGTGTCATCAGCGAGTAGGTTCCAGTTAGGCTCATGAATGTCAAAGTTGCCAGAAGAATTGAGTCGGTGTTGAGTATTAAAATATACCGCAATAGAAAAATAATATCTATGTGTCATGTGTGTATAATTGCGTCACGAATGTCGTACGACTAAAACAAAATATAAAAATGCCAGTTTGTGAGTGATAGTCATATCATAGGTGTAGAGTGACTAGTCTAGGTCATAAGGATGGAAGTTGTTGAAAAGGAAAGGATAGTGTTGTGCTCCAAATATCCGAGCCACAACAAAGGGTATCAAGGATACACAAATTAGATAGGTAATTTAATCCGTTTGAGATTAACCTAATTAACACCAAAATAAATTTAAATTTATCCTGAATTTCTAGAAATAATCCCACACTAAAACCAGGGGCTGACTATCTACCCAACTTATAAAATTTAAGTTGGTATTAAAACTAAGGTCATGGTCTTGCTAACAAAATTTCTGGAAGGGCCTATTTTCTAAATAAGGTTACAAAAATTCTAGGATTTACTAGCCGTAATCAAGGATTTTCTAAAGAAACCTAAAAACTATTAGGGTACTATTGATCAACAACCTTATAAGAGAAAGTACTACCCATCCATTACTGCTCTTGTATAGGTCAAGCTTTTATAAGGCAGAAGAAATGACTGAGTCAGATCTAACTAAGGCAATGTGATAGAGAGGCTTCGATCATTGGTTGACATTGATGACGAAGAGACCAAAATTTAGGCTATGACAAAAAGAATTTATGATAAGTCTATATGGTTGAATAAGGCACGGTTAGGCAGGTATTTGGAGAATCGAGTCATGGTGACTAGATCAAGGGGATTAGAGTAGAAAAGAACAGATACCTATGGTGATATGGATATTAACACATGGAGTGGTACCAACTAAGGGATTGCTTTTGTAATTAAGGCACAACTAGGAAAAGAGGAAGGATCTACTTATTGCTATAATTAGAAAGATCGTTGTTGCAAAAAGTACGAGGCCATATATGCAACAAAAGATAAGAATTTGATAGGAAGGATAGGAATGCAGTCAAGGGAATAATACAACTAATCCTTAAACTCAATACTATATTCATATAAGTTATATTTTATATAGCCTCCCTCATACTATTGGCAACCTACTTCTGGCTATAAGTAAATAATATACGATCCTTACAACTTTGTCTTCCTCGCATATTTCTAACTTAGTAGGTAATGGTCTAAACTAAGCATGTACTTAGGTATACCACTCATGGCATACTATTTGCTAAGGACACTCTTCAATACTCGTCTAATCTTTAATTGGAATGCCTATCCACTTTTGTACAACTTAATCCATTCTATTGTCTATCTTTTTGTACTGTTGTTCGTCTAATCTCTGCCATCTAAAATCTATCTTCCTTACGGGAATCTTCCAGCTAGGATACTATCCTATTACACAAGCATGATGTCATGGTTATCTTGAGTAAAAATTCTTCGAACTCAATGAAATGATAAGATTTCTAAAATCCAAAAATCCATCGGCTATGGTAACTTGGAAATAGGTTCTCATCACCTACTACTAAGGATAGGTCCATCAAACTCCTATCCTATTAGTCAAAAATCTAAATTTCTGGCCCTAATCTGTTTATGTGTAAACCCACAATATTCAGCTATAATTCCTATAAGACTTCTATCTTCCATTTACACTTTCCTACCATGTATAAATCTATAATCTAAAGGTCTTGTTATAATCCTCTACAGTATAACCATCGAGTTAGTATGTGATTCTAAACCTGTGTTTAATTTCTTAAAATTTGTATCACTTCGAGACTTATCGACAATTTTTACTCGCACTAAATTTTTAAAATTTCAAAAGTATTATAATTCATAAATACTAAAATTATTATCCCTCAAGTCCATATCACAATCCCTTCTCCTTGGATTATGAGACCATAATATATTTTCCTTATTATTTATTTTCTATGCACCTTCATATCCTTTTAGTATGTTAATCTTGTTTTCAACTATAAGCCTCGCCAATCTTGACCCAGTACTTTCTGATTCGTAGTATAGATCTTCTAGGCAACTACCGAGTGATAAAATCTTCAGTCCTTCCTAGATCATTCTCTTAATTTAAATTGCTCAAGGTCATGTACTCCTCGTAAATCTCTTCTTGTTACCATTCTACCTTCTTCACTTTGAACTTGAGATTTCTTCTAGTTTATTCCATATATATCCTTCATCCAAACTACATGGTTACCATCTTGTTATAGCTTATCATCTATTATAGACAATTCACTATATCTAACTCAAGACTAAAATATCTGTCAAAACTCTCATCCTTCAACCTATTTGCTCTATCACAGATACTAGCTTATCCACCCAAGTAATCACGGGTGAAACTCACTTGTTCAATTAACACTGACAACCCAAATAATTAAGTACATCTAATTTGATTTCGAAAGCTATACTTTAGTACTCGAGTTATCTAATTACTCAAATATTAGGTCTAGCAATCTACCTGTCTATTTAGTCCAGACTTATAGTCATCAATAATGTAAGGGGGTCATAAGATATAGTTTTGACACTAAAAGTCACAAGACAACTAGAGATTTAACCACTATGGCCTGCTACGTAAGGTTCCACTTTCTTAAGGTCATAATACCATTCCTTGTAACACCAACATGGGCCACAACTAATTCCTAGCATCTAGTTATGTATTTCATAAAGTATTCTAGTGCATTAGAATTAAACCATCTTTCTAACTCCTAATACTTCTAAATTACTGCCACCCTAAGCAAGGGTAAGATTTTATTAGTTTTAGGCCTTTAATACTATATTCAATTCTCATGCTAATAATCTACACTAGCTCTAGCATCTAGGAATAACCTATCTATCTACCCTACTAAGGGTAACCATCTTCTCAAAACTTTATATCCAGCATATTTTCTTTCGCCTTGACAAGGATCTGCTTCTAGAGGAAACACTGCGTATGAACATCCATCTCTCTGAAGTAGAGAGAGATGATAAACAATAATAAGGATGTCGAGGGAAATAAACGAGTACAATTATGAAGTCCAAGGGCGATAATTAAATGCTAAGGAATTTTCAAATTAATTGTGGATTGAGATACTAATACTGCTAATCCTGATTACAGGCTCGCTCGGTACCAGAAAGTAACCAAAACGATTTAATCAGGATCTGCATAGGCCACCACAAAATTATGTAATGCCCCAGTCCCAAAATACGTAGGACTAGGAATACGTATCATACCAGCTACGCATTCTACCAAACTCTGGTCCGACTCGAATACGTATAAGCTGTATTATAATGGTCACTATCTAAATAATCAAGTAAATATAAATATCTATGCCTCAATCCATAATGAACAGAATACACAAGAATGAGCTACATGTGCTAAAGTTGGCCACACAGTAACACACAAACTCGAATAGACTCGAGAAAAAAATATGAGTCTATAAAACTAGGCTACATCAGCAGATAAATAAACAATATAAATAAATAACTATAACTCCGGTGGATATGATATAAGTACCTGGTATCAATGCCTGCAAGACAAGCAACTCCATCAGCAACTCCAAAGGCTCCATAACCGTCTACGCTGCAAAAACTAGAAGGGGACCATGTCCTCAGAGGGACGTAACAAGGTACAAAAAAAATGCCAAAAGTAAAACAGTATAATGCCACATACTAAAGGGTAAACTATTGTAACCAACTATGTGATATGCAAATGAGAGTATGGTATTATACCCCGGGCTGATACTTACGAAAGATCCCAATGGACACTTCCGTATGCTAATAGTACACTCAAGGCTCCGTATGGGGGAACCAGGAGGAAGCTGTATATACATATATAATACCTTAGATTTCGCATAGGGAACCTAAGGCCTAATACACAATAAATAGTAATAGTAAAAATATGTCCAGAGCACGATAAAGACTCTCTCCACCCAATGTAACCTCACGTCTTATGTCCACGATATCTCATGTCCATAACACGCAAGATCATGACCACTAGCTAGTACAACGAGTCATAATGATATCTATATAATATGCAAGTCTCATATCACGAATCCTGTAAACCTTTACAGAATCCCTAGGAATAACTCAAGAAGGATTATGTTACATGAAATAGTGTCAAGTATCCTAGGTTATGGCGTACTTGGTAAAGCAAGCACGTAAAAATATATTCGTGGAATCAACTCTCTAAGTGACGTTGCACAACTCCTTGTACGACATCGATACCCGAATCTTGTTCGGACGCTAAGCAACGTCTCACGATCCTAGGGTAAACATATACATCAATCATATAAAATAACTATAATAACTAAATAATATAATAAAGGCAAGAAACTATGATAAATTATGGCAATGTACACTTGCCTGGATTCTGAACTCCGTCAACTGCTCCTGGAAAAGTGGAATATGCACATACACCTCCGGATGCTGAACCAAATATTACCAATATTCTCAGAATACTAGAAATAACTAGAATTGACTACCCATAAGTCCAATTTGGACACAGGGGCAAAATTGACAGTTTTGGGTTAAAGCGGAGTCCACATGTGGCCCACTTCGCACTGTAAAACGTATCAAAGACAAAGTTCTCTAAATTTGTCAAACTTAGTGTTTACGAGTCCAAAACGACGATATGAACCCAACGGAACATCCAGAACTGGATTCTGATGAGCCGATCACAAAATTGCCCGTTATGTGGAATCGTGGGGCCCACAAAATAACGTTTTGTCAACGTTATCAAAATCGAACCAAACTTGGGTCACAGGACCAGTATAACGCTACGAATCTGATGGCGCAAGTTTTATTGTGAATCGACGAGCACACACGAAGTTATGATGAGTGTCAAAATAGGCCGATACAAGACTTTTCGGCGGATACACGTTGATTCCGGTATGCACGCACATCCAAATCAAGTTTTGCAAAAGTCCTCACTTTTGCATTGATGTTACGCGCCTTTTGGTGTAACTTGCATACGACGAAGTTGTCTCATTTTATGGGATGCATCCTGTATCGCAAGAAATTGGGTGTTTTAAAAATAAGTTCTTGGTCGTTTTGGAACAAGAATAATTTTACCATTATAGCAAACTAATTAAAACTAAAAGAACAGTAAAAATCTTGGTTATATTATGAAGAAGTTTCTTCAATTATATTTTGAAAATAATTAACGAGTTGGTAAAAAATTGGACATGAATATGGGTACTTGGACAGAATTTCTGAACTGTCTCCGAACAGTTTTTCGGCCAACTTTCGGTCGATTTTTCGATCAAACCGGGGTGCCTTAATTCGTTCTACTTGAAGAAAATCCTAGAGGGTTAGGTTGTGAACATACCAGCAAAGACGAGGCACAAAACTAATCAGCGAGGAGGCCGAAGCTCCTTGCGAAGGGGGACGCAAAGCTGCTGCTGTCGCTGTCGGCCGCGCTCCGGCGCGGCGGGGGTCAGCTGCGGGTGGTGGCTCACGGCGGTGGTCGAGGTGGCGTGGGTGATGTCGTGGGATTAGGGTTAGGGTTTTAGTTTTGTTGTATATATATATATATATATATATATATATATATATATATATATGTGTGTGTGTGTGTGTGTGTGTGTGTGAGAGAGAGAGAGAGAGAGAGAAAATAAGAGAGAGAGAAGAGTGATGGGTTTTGCTGTGTACGCGGGGGGTATTAGGTTTAATAGTGGTTTTTAGTTTTAGTTAATGGGTAGGGTAGGTTATTGGGTTTGGGTAGGGTTTTGATTCTTTTATTTCTTTATATATATATATATATATATATATATATATATATATATATATATATATATATATATATATATATATATATATATATTGAAAGTAGTTTTGGACATCAATAAATTCCAAAAAAGTATACAATACACTATTAATAGTTATACACCCAAAAATATATTTTTTGTATAATATTATTAATTAAATATATATAATTATAAATTTAATTATATTATATATTATAACTAGCTAAAAATAAAATAAAATTTTTCCTAAATCAGAGAAATTCAGAATACAAAATATTAAATTCTAAAAAAATCAGGGTGCTTACACTACCCGAGACCAGTAGAATACCTATTGGCATTGCCATAGACCCAGTTTAGGACCCTTATATAGAATCGACACTTGGTTCGGTTCATTTTGGGTGACTAAACCCTCTTTCTCTTCTCTCTTAGTATATATATATGAGCTTTTCTCTCTCTCTCTCTCTCTCTCTCTCTCTCTCTCTCTCCTCCTCCTCTTCTTCTTCTTCTTCTTCTTCTTCTTCTTCTTCTTCTTTATTTTCATTTTTTCTTCCTTCTCTCCCTCAAGCTCCCTCTAACCCTAATCCTAAGGAAAAGTTGCTGCGACTTGGACCGTGAGAGATTGAGGCTCGGTGTCACCCAAGGCAAGTATATCTTGCTCAATGGTGAAGTCATAATTTCTTAAATTATATATATATTATTTTAAAAATGTTTTTGATGAAAAATGTTCTCCTTTGTTGCTGATCATATTTAGTTCTTGGAGTTTTGGATTTTGATGTAGATTTTTGTAGATCTGGATTTCAAGTTTAGGGTTTTCTATGTGTTACATGAGTTTTTCTTGGTTTTGATCTATTAAAACTTAGTGTTTTCAGAAACTAGTAGTTTCTTATGTTAGAGAATTTCATTTTATGCAATTTAGCTTTTATTTTACTTGATTTGGAGTTAAAATAAAATTTTTATGAAGAAAACTAATTTTCGGTTTTTGGAGCTTTCGGCCATGACTGAACCTGCTGTTGGAGAAGACGAAGTCTTAATGCGGCCAATGAATTATGCGGTAGAGAGCGCTATACAATCTGAGAGGGTTATGTGGCTTGAACTCCATGTCACATACTGACAACATGCGTCCATCTTGTTGGATGAATGACTGTACATTGTCACTACCACATTTTAGGAAAAAGGATATTTTGGTAATTTCCTATTTAAATAAATATTGTGCATGGTAAATAATTTTTGTTTTATTATTTAATTATTGTTGGATGTTATTTAATTATTTTGGACTTATTTTAGAAGACCCAACTAGTGTAGTTTGGACCCATGGACCAACATGAATTAAATAGTTAGACTTGGCCCATTTAGAAAGTCCATAGTTAAGGAGATGGATTAAATTAATTAAGTGATTAGACTAGAAGCTTCCTTCCTTAATTATTTCTTCATGAGAGGCCCCAAGGGGTACATTGGACATTTTACAATTGCTTGGGAGAGGGGCAAGGCCGGCCTATTAAAAGAGGGGGGAAATTTCTCTCTCCTCTCATTCTCATTCCAAATCTAGATCTAGAATTTCCCACTCCCAAATTCCCTCCATTCCCATTCTAATTCCCTACCAAATTCATTCCAAATTCTTCCCAATTCACCATTAGAGAAGGAGGAAGCAAGGATCTAGAAGAAGGAAGCAAGGATCTACAAAGAGGAGCAAGGATCTACAATTTGGAAGCAAGTTCTTCTCAATTGGAGGTTTCATTGGGAATCCATCTCCCAATAGGTATAATTTAGATTTTCCTATTTAAATAGCTTCTAAATCTGAGATTTAATCATGTAAAATCAACCCATATGTATGTACTACCCATAGGACTTTGTTTTGTGTTCATAGGAGACCCATGGAGAAAGTTATGGTGCTTTTTGTGTCAATTTTGTTGGAATTCCGAATTTACATTTTGTTGTGTGTGTCAATTGATCCTATAGATCAATTGGACATGTGCTTATGTGTTTGGGGCTTGTGTCGTGTCTATATTTGGGTACATGTGGTTCGTATCCCAACTATTTGGTGATACGTGTCATTTTGGGGGTTTTCCTCCGACACGGGGCTTTGAACATGTCGTATTTTGACATGGACACATAGATCTACTTTTGACACTTTGATTTGTTCATAAATATTATTTGTGACTTGTTGTGTCCTTCGGGGTGCAATTGGTTGTGTGTTGGACTCGTGTCACATGCGTATCCTAGATCTAGTGGGATACGGTGTGATACTCTCTAAATTGGTGTATTTATGTGTAGATCTAATTATTTATGCTTTAAATTCTTTATTTATAATTAGTAAATATATATAGATATTATATATTATTTTAGTGTATTTATTATGGTATTTATTGTAGCATAGATCTATAGATATTTCTATGTGTTCTAATGTGGTGTATAAATATATGTATGTAGCTTTCTTGCATGCAATTATATATGTACTTATATTAATAACATAAATTATACATAAATGTTTTATAAAATATATTTATGTGTTTAAATGTGTAATTATATTATTTATAATTATTATATATTTAATTGTTAATGAATGTATTTTTATGTGTGCTTCTAGCCATGTAAAATACGTACATTAATATGTGCATGTGTTTGGTATTTTAATTTTGTAAGTTTATATGTATGTATATATAAGTATATAGTTATTAAATTTGTTATATATATATATATGCATTTTGATTTATATATGTGTATATATATAGGTATTTTTGTGAGGTATAATACTAATAATAATATATTATTTTATTTGTATAAATATTTGTTTGTATATACATTATTTAGAGTGTGCATTAATTGTATTATTAGTATACTTTGTGTGGGTATCTATTGGGATCTAAATTTGATTCCTAAATTGTTGTATTTTATTTCTATATTATTTCTATAGATTTCTTGTGAGGTTGACCTTGGTTTGACCATGTTTGACCATGTTTGACTTTAGAGTTGACCATAGTTGACTTTTGACTTAGGATTTATTTATTGACCTAGAAGTTGACTAGTTTGACTTGTTCTCTTTCCGGGACCTTGTATTAATGTGGTATTCTATATCTAGGTCTTCGAGGTACCGAGTCAGACATCTGTGAGACTTTTTATTGGACTTCAGGCGAGTACATTCTCTGATAGTTTCTCATTTATGATATCCTCTATGTTCGTTGTATCTAGTGTAGATATACATGTTTCTCTTGACACTATGGTTACACGGATTGGTATATCCGGATCTCGTCATGAGATGTTATTCCTTGGTATATGGTGTATATGGTGCAAGTATTGTTTCATTGGTTATCTTGTACATGTACAGACACCGATTTTCGGGAGGAGTCGCTCTCTTCTTGGGGAATCTAGTGCCATAGAATACCGTGGTTGGATCTATTATACCAGTTGGGGGTGGGGAGTATTAGTATAGATATGTGATCAAATCCCTATTGAATAAAGTATTGGTAAGCGAATAGTGTTGATCATGTACCGCACGTATGATTAGCCAGGCCGCATTGTATCTTGCCCAAGCCGATCATATGTTAAGCTAGTACTCACACACTTAGTCATTAGTATTATTGTTTCATTGGCATATTGTTCATTATTGTATTTCTTTCCAGTATTCCCTTATTGTCTATATATCTCTTGTATCTATTTTGTGCATCTTGTTTATCCACAGCTATTTACTGTTATATAGTTTTTATCATGGATTAGAACTGCTGTTAGAGATGTACTCTGCTCCTTTCCTGACTGGATATATTTTTCCAGATGACACTGAGGAGTACCCTACCTATTATGGACCCCAGGATGTTGTAGGTTTAGATTCTGAGACCCTGGCTCAAGAGGGACTTATCCCAACTGAGACAGTTGACCCTGGAGTGTAGCTTTGTAGTATGGTAGTATTCTTTTGTACTGGATTTGTCTCCAGCTTATTTTGTTACTCTTCAAACTTATTGATGTATTATTTTAAACTCATGAGTTGTATGATGACTATTCTATTCTTATCAGATTCGTGCTCATTTCCATCTTAAGTTCTGTGATTGAGTATTCTATCTTTTGGTTATTCATTATATTAGATAGACTTTTTAGAAAGCGTTCTACCGCCGATTCTGCGGCGTAGGCTGGGCGTTGTTTCCGACTAGTACCCTTACCCCGGGTGCGGGTCGTGATACATTTTTGGTGGTGGCCCATGCAGGTCTAGCTTCACAAGTATGTGATATCATGGTAGTGCAACAACTTAGTTGTACTACTGTGAGCCTGCGATAGGATATAGGATATAGGCTGAGATACTCAATCACATCTAGGAAAATTCTTTTGATTCAACTATTCTCCTTTGGCATTGATACTTGATCCCTTAAACTGTCCTTTCCTTGATGTCTTACATCATGTGCCATATTGATTTCTTATTCCGTCTTTTTATGAGACATACTCGGAGATACTTGCGGAGGCACGCAAGGTTGAGCGGGATCTGGGTTTGAAGACCAAGAGAGACCGTGATTCTTTTCTGGGGGCCAACGGCAGTGCAGTATCTGCCAAACGTTCTCATTTCCAGTCCAGACCTTTCCAGCAGCCACAGCAGAACCAGACTCCAGCTAGAGCGCCTTTTCACCAGGCACCTCAGCAGCAGAGACAGTTTCAGCAAGCTCCATACAACTTTTGCAAGAAGCCCGGCCACATCTGGGAAGTTTGCAGAAGGAGGCTAGGAGTTTGTTTGTATTGTGGTACTGAAGGGCATCAATCAAGGGAGTGTCCTCGTCGTGCAGTTCAGGGAGCAGCTCCAGCTCCGAGGACACAGACGAGACCACCTGCAGCACAGCCGAGGGGACCGCTTCCGACACAGCAGCAGCGTTTTGTCCAGCATCAACAGCAGGGAGGTGCTCGGCAGGGACGAGCGTTTGCTATGACCGTCGAAGAGGAGGAACCCACAGGAGATGTCATCGTAGGTTCTATTCTTCTTGATTCCATTCCAGCTTTAGCTTTGTTTGATAGTGGTACTTTCCATAGTTTTGTATCTGTTTCTTTTGCTCTGAAGCATGGTTTGGTAGCTGAGTCTTTTATCACGACCCGCACCCGGGGTAAGGGTACTAGTCGGAAACAACGCCCAGCCTACGCCGCAGAATCGGCGGTAGAACGCTGTCTAGAAAGTCTATCTAATATAATGAACCACCAAAAGATAGTGTACTCAATCACAGAACTAAGATAGAATGAACACGAATCAGATAAGAATAGAATAGTCACAATACTACTCATGAGTCTAAAATAATACATCAATGAGTCTGAAGAAAATTACAGAAATATGCTGGAGACAAATCCAGTACAAAAGAATACTACAAAACTATAAAGCTACAACTCCAGGGTCAACTGTCTCAGTTGGGATAAGTCCCACTTGAGCCAGGGTCTCAGAATCTAAACCCACAACATCCTGGGGTCCATAATAGGTAGGGTAATCCTCAGTGTCATCTGGAAAAATATATCCAGTCAGGAAAGGAGCAGAGTACAACCCTAACAGCAGTTCTCAAATAATGATAAAAACTATGTAACAGTAAATAGTTGTGGATAAACAAGATGCATAAATAGATACAAGAAATATATAGACAATAAGGAAGTACTGAAAAGAAATATAATAATGAACAATATGCTGATGGAACAAGAATACTAATGACTAAGTGTGTGAGTACTAGCTTTAACATGTGATCGGCTTGGGAACTTGCACAAGAGTATGATGGCCTGGCTGATTATATGTGCGGTGTATGATCAACACTCACAAGGAACAAGACATGCACAAGGAGGGTATGATCACATATCTACACTAAAATACTCCCCACCCCGACTGGTATAATAGATCCAACCACGGTACGTTATGGCACTAGATTTCCCAAGAAGATAGCTAGTCTCCCCGAGAATCGGTGTCTGTACATGTACAAGATAACCAATGAAATAATACTTGCACCATATACACCATATACCAAGGAATAACATCTCATGACGAGATCCGGATATACCAATCCGTGTAACCATAGTGTCAAGAGAATATGTATATCTACACTAGATACAACGAACATAGAGGATATCATAAATGAGAAACTATCAGAGAATGTACTCGCCTGAAGTCCAATGAACAGTCTCATAAATGTCTGACTCGGTGCCTCGAAGACCTAGATATGGAATACCACATTAATACAAGGTCCCGGAAAGAGAACAAGTCAAACTAGGCAACTTCTAGGTCAATAAGTCAATTCTAAGGTAAAAGTCAACTATGGTCAACTCTAAAGTCCACTAAAGTCAAACATGGTCAAACCCAAAGTCAACCTCACAAGACATCTATAAAATAATATAGAGATAAACTACAATAATTTAGGAATCAAATTAGATTCAAAAAAAACTCACACAAAGTATACTAATAATACAATTAATATATACCCTAAAATAATATATACAACCCAACATTTATATAAATAACATAATATATTATTACAATTATTATTCCTCACAAAACACATATATATATACATATATATATATATATAATTATAATATATAATATATACATTAAATCTGTCAAAGTGTCATTGAAAAACAGTGAATAAAATAGGATTAAATCAAAACAGTTTAAATAGTGACAGTCGGGACTGTCACCGAAGGACTGTCACCGAAACCCAAATAATAAACTGCCACTGCTTTGGTTTTCGCTGACAGTTAAACTGTCGCGGAAAAGCGTCACAGAAAAGCTGCTGTTTCCCGCTGCTGCAATTAATGACAGGTTTGTCATTAATTGCCCGAAGGCTACAGCGGCTGCTATTAGTCGGCTAATTAATGACAATTTTTACTGTCATTAATTCACTGTCACTAAAACAAGTTATATATATATAATTATATATATAAAAACAGAATATATAAAACAATATATATATATATATATATAAACAGAATATATAAAACAGTATATATATATATATATATATATATATATATATATATATATATATATAAACCATTAATACAAAATGTACATATATATATTAATATACATATAAACTTATACCTTCAAATATTTAACAAAGAACATATAATTTACATGGCTAGAAGCACACCTAAAATATTTACATTAATATCCAAATAATTACATAATAATTATAAATAATATAATTACACAATTAAACATACAAATATATTTTATAAAATATTTTATGTATAAATTATATTATTTAACAAGTAGTAACATATATATTTGCATGCAAGAAAGCTACATATTATATTGTACATTATATTAGCACACCCAAAATATAGATCTATGCTACAATAATTACTATAATAAATACACAAAATAAATATTTAATATCCATATATATATACTAATTATAAATGAAGAATTGAACCACAATTAATTAGATCTATGCAAAAATACACACAATTGGAGAGTATCTCACCGTATCCCACTAGATCTAGGATACGCATGCGACATGAGTCCAACACACAACCAAATGCACCCCGAAGGACACAAACAAATCACAAATAATATTTATGAACAAATCAAAGCGTCAAAAGTAGATCTATATGTCCGTGTCAAAATACGACATGTTCAAAGCCCCGTGTCGGAGGAAAACCCCCAAATGACACGTATCACCAAATAGTTGGGATACGAACCACAAGTATCCCAATATGGACACGACACTAGCCTCAAACACAAAATCTCATGTCCAATTGATCTATAGGATCAATTGACACACACAAAAAAATATAAATTCGGAATTCCAACAAAATTGACACAAAAAGCACCATAACTTTCTCCATGGGTCTCCTATGAACACAAAACAAAGTCCTATGGGTACTACATACATATAGGTTGATTTTACATGATTAAATCTCAGATTTAGAAGCTATTTAAATGGGAAAATCTAAATTATACCTATTGGGAGATGGATTCCCAATGAAACCTCCAATTGAGAAGAACTTGCTTTCAAATTGTAGATCCTTGCTCCTCTTTGTAGATCCTTGCTTCCTTCTTCTAGATCCTTGCTTCCTCCTTCTCTAATGGTGAATTGGGAAGAATTTGGAATGAATTTGGTAGGGAATTGGATTGGGAATGGAGGGAATTTGGTAGTGGGAAATTCTAGATCTAGATTTGGAATGAGATAAGAGGAGAGAGAAATTTCCTCCCCTCTTTAATAGGCCGGCCATAGCCCCTCCCCCAAGCAATTGTAAAATGTCCAATGTACCCCTTGGGGCCTCTCATGAAGAAATAATTAAGGAAGGAAGCTTCTAGTCTAATCATTTAATTAATTTAATCCATCTCCTTAACTATGGGCTTTCTAAATGGGCCAAGTCTAACTAATTAATTCATGTTGGTCCATGGGTCCAAACTAAACTAGTTGGGTCCACTAAAATAAGTCCAAAATAATTAAATAACATCCAACAACAATTAAATAATACAACAAAAATTATTTACCATGCACAATATTTATTTAAATAGGAAATTACTAAAATACCCTTTTTCCTAAAATGTGGTAGTGACAAGTCTACCCTCCTTAAAATAATTTCGTCCTCGAAATTCAAAGACGAAAACTACCCCCAGAAAATCACAGAACAGAACTAAAGAATCATAACTAACTAATGAACAGAACATAACAATGAACAGAACATAACTAGAAATAACATACCTCAAGGTACAAACAAATATGGATAACGCTCTCACATGTCATCCTCTCTCTCCCAGGTAGACTCCCCCGGAGAGTGATGCCTCCATGCGACGCGCACCAAAGGAATAGTCTGGTTCCTCAGCACCTTCTCTCTCCGATCCAGAATTCCAACTGGCTGCTCTGGATAGCTAAGAGTAGGGCCCACCTCTATCTCTGAGTGATCCAATACATGACTAGGATCTGCCACGTATCATCTCAACTGCGACACATGAAACACGTTGTGCACTTCCTCCAATGCAGGTGGCAAGTCTAGTCTATAAGCAACTGCACCGACCCTCTCTAGAATAGTGAAAGGTCCAATGAATCGCGGACTAAGCTTTCCGCCTCCACCGAAGCGAATCGTGCCTCGTGTCGGAGAAATCCTCAGAAATACCAAACCACCCACCTAGAACAAAACACCACCTTAAGAACTTATCTATAACAAACAACCAAGAACAAGCACACAAAATAAAATCTAAACTATACCTCAAACTCCAAGGGTCTCCGATGGCTATCGGCCCAATGCCGTTGTCTGTCCTGCGCCACTCGAAGTCTGTCTCTGATCAACTGAACCTTCTCTGCTGCATCTACAACCATCTCTGGCCCAAGCAAAACTCTCTCTCCAACATCGTCCCAAGACAAAGGAGTACGACACCTCCGACCATATAGAGCTTCAAAAGGTGACATCTCTATACTGGCCTGGTAACTGTTGTTGTAAGCAAACTCTACCAAATGGAGATGGTCCTCCCAAGAACCTCCGAAATCTAGTACACAAGTGCGCAACATATCCTCGAGAGTCTGAATAGTCCTCTCTGACTGCCCATCTGTCTGGGGATGATATGCAGTACTGAACTTGAGTTGAGTGCCCAAACTCTCCTGCAAACTCCTCCAGAAATGAGAAGTGAAACGACTATCTCGATCTGAGACTATGCTGACGGGAACTCCATGTATCCTAACGATCTGCCTCACATACATCTCTGCCAGCTTCTCCGTAGACAAACCCACCTTGAAAGGCAAAAAGTGGGCCGACTTGGTCAACCTATCAACAATGACCCAAATCGTGTCTTTCTCTCCTGGAGATCGTGGTAGTCCGGACACAAAATCCATAGTAATGTGTTCCCACTTTCACTCTGGAATGGGTAATGGCTGAAGTAAACCTCCTGGCCTCTGCCTCTCGGCTTTCACCTGCTGGCACACTAAGCATCTGGATACAAACTGTGCCACTTCCCTCTTCATGCCATACCACCACACACTCTCTCGCATATCCCGATACATCTTGTTAGCACCTGGATGTATGGAATACTGAGAGCGATGCGCTTCCTGCAACACCTCCTCGCGCAACTCCCCACTAGGCACACACAATCTAACTCCATGCCTCAAGGATCCATCCTCTGCAATAGTGAAATCATCCTCCAATCCTGCTCTCACCTGAGCTCTGATACTCCTCAAAGATACATCATTATACTGTGCTGCCTTGATCCTGTCCATCAAATCTGAGTGTATCTGCAATCCCCACATCTGCATAGCACACCCAGGAACAATCACCTCAATGCCCAAGCTCTCCAAGTCCTCCAACAGATATCGATCCTGCGTCAAGAACATAGCTACCGGATACCTGCTCAAAGCATCGGCAACTACATTGGCTTTCCCAGGATGATATTGCAAAGAGATATCAAAATCCTTCATCAATTCCAACCACCGACGCTGCCTCATGTTCAACTCCTTCTGTGTGAAAACGTACTTCAAGCTTTTGTGGTCTGTGAAGATCTCCACACGCTCTCCGTACAAATAATGTTTCCACAACTTCAGGGCGAATATGACAGCTGCCAACTCCAAATCATGGGTAGGATAGTTCTTTTCATGATGACGCAATTGCCTGGATGCATAGGCAATCACTTTCCCATGCTGCTGAAGAACACAACCTAAACCCTTTCCCGATGCATTACTATAAATAGTGAAACCTCCGGACCCTGATGGCAATGTCAAAATAGGAGCAGAGGTCAACCTCTTCTTCAACTCCTCAAAAGCAGCCTGGCAATCTTCCGTCCAAACAAACTCCACATCCTTCCTTGTGAGTCTGGTCATCGGCTCGGCAATCCTCGAAAAATCTTGCACAAACTTTCTGTAGTAGCCTGCCAATCCTAAAAAACTCCTGATCTCTGCTACCGAACTCGGAGTCTTCCAAGATTCCACTGCTAAAATCTTCTTCGGATCCACTGAAATACCATCACCAGTCACAACATGCCCCAAGAATTTTACCTTGTCCAAGAAAAACTCACATTTGGACAACTTTCCATACAGCTTCTCCTTCCTCAGCACATCCAACACAATCCTCAAATGCTCCTCATGCTCCTCCGGTGTCCTCGAGTATATGAGTATGTCGTCGATGAACACCACCACGAACTTGTCAAGGTACTGGTGGAACACTTTGTTCATCAAGTTCATAAATACCGCCGGTGCATTAGTCAAACCAAACGGCATCACCATAAACTCGTACTGACCATACCGAGTTCTAAAAGCAGTCTTCGGTATGTCCCCCGGCTTCACCTTCACCTGATGGTAGCCTGATCTCAAATCTATCTTAGAAAATACCTTGGCACCACTCAACTGATCAAACAGATCATCAATCCGTGGCAAAGGATACTTATTCTTGATAGTGAGATTATTCAAAGCCCTGTAATCAATGCACATACGCACCGATCCATCCTTCTTCGGTACAAACAATACCGGGGCTCCCCATGGTGAAGAACTCGATCTGATAAACCCCTTATCCTGCAATTCGTCCACCTGCTTCTTCAACTCGACCAGCTCGCTGTTGTTTACTTTATAGACATGCTGCAAAATCGGTTCTGCACCTGGCACCAAGTCTATAGAAAATTCAACATCTCGATCTGGCGGTAATCCTGGCAATTCTTCAGGAAACACATCCAAAAATTCTGCTATCAACGGATGCGGCAACTCCTTGTCTTCCACCATAGCTCCACAAATAATGCCTTCTTCCTGCTCCGTAGTTCCTCTAGCAAACTCGAACTCTGGCTCTCCTGGCGAACCAAACAAAACTCTACCTCCTCTACAATCTATGCTAGCACGGTGCCTACTCAACCAATCCATCCCGAGTATAATGTCGTAGCTCGGAAGTGGCATTACAAGTAGACACGCACTCAACTTCCGGCCTCCCAGAGTAACTCTCCGATCCTTGCAAATATCATTAACCAGGATAATGCCTCCCCCGGTCATGATCTTGCAAGTCCTAAGCAAAGACTCAGCTACCAAACCATGCTTTAGAGCAAAAGAAACAGATACAAAACTATGGGAAGCACCACTATCAAACAAAGCTAAAGCTGGAATGGAATCAAGAAGAATAGAACCTGCGATGACATCTCCTGTGGGTTCCTCCTCTTCGACTGTCATAGCAAATGCTCGTCCCTGCCGTGCACCTCCCTGCTGCTGATGCTGGACAAAATGCTGCTGCTGTGTCGGAAGCGGTCCCCTCGGTTGTGCTGCAGGTGGTCTCGTCTGTGTCCTCGGAGCTGGAGCTGCTCCTTGAACTGCACGACGAGGACACTCCCTCAATTGATGCCCTTCAGTACCACAATACAAACAAACTCCTAGCCTCTTTCTGCAAACTTCCCAGATGTGGCCGGGCTTCTTACAGAAGTTGCATAGAGCTTACTGTAACTGCCTCTGCTGCTGAGGTGCCTGGTAAAAAGGTGCTCTAGCAGGAGTCTGGTTCTGCTGTGGCTGCTGGAAAGGTCTGGACTGGAAATGAGGACGTTTGGCAGATACTGCACCGCCGTTGGCCCCCAGAAAAGAATCACGGTCTCTCTTGGTCTTCAAACCCAGATCCCGCTCAACCTTGCGTGCCTCCGCAAGTATCTCCGAGTATGTCTCATAAAAAGACAGAATGAGAATCTTCACCTCCCAGTTTAGACCCTCTCGGAAACGAATAGCTCGAACCTCCGGCTCCCTCACCAGATACTCTACAAATCGGCTCAGCCTACCGAACTCTGCAGCGTATTCCTCCACAGACATGCTTCCCTGAATGAGACTCTCAAATTGTCTCCCCAAGTCAAGCCTGTCTATCCGGGCGAAAAACTTCTTCTTGAAAAGGTCCCTGAATACCTCCCAAGATTGTCCTGCGTCAACTAAAACCGGCTCATTCCTGAACCAGGTACGAGCGACGTCGAACAGTTGAAGTCCTACCGCCTCAACCTTCAGATCTTCAGAAAGACGGGACACCCTCATAAGACGCTCAATGTCCTCGAGCCAATCATCAGCATAGACGATGCCCTCCGTCCCTTTGAAAACCCTAGGCTCCAGTTTCTTGAAGTCCTGAATGTTGCCTGGCCGAAGCTGAGCAACTTGAGGAACAATCTGTTGCTGGATCGAAACCCCTCTCTCGACTACAGCACGAGCAAGCTGATGAGCACTCTCGATGCCCTGCCGTAGAACGTCGGTCTGCCTCTGATGTGCCTCCGACTGAGCCCTCTGTGCCTCGAGCATCTCACGAAACAGAGTAAACATCTGTGACGCCTCTGCTGGCACAGGAGGTGGAGGTGGAAGCCGCTCAGATACAGCTGGCACAGTCCTCTGAGTGGGTGGTGGACCTCCGAAAGCAGCTGACACTCCAATCACCGGAGAAGTGACTGGTGCAGGCCCTCGGGATGTCGCAGACCACTCAGAAGCTGCTCTCCCCTGCTGTGATCTAGTTTTAGGCGGCATCCTGAGACAAAGCGAAAGAAAGAATCAATATGGCACAAGATGTAAGATATTCAAGGAAAGGACAAGTTTAAGGGATCAAGTATCAATATCAAAGGAGAATAGTTGAATCAAAAGAATTTTCCTAGATGTGATTGAGTATCTCAGCCTATATCCTATATCCTATCGCAGGCTCGCAGTAGTACAACTAAGTTGTCGCACTACCACGACATCACATACTTGTGAAGCTAGACCTGCATGGGCCACCACCAAAAACGTGTCACGACCCGCACCCGGGGTAAGGGTACTAGTCGGAAACAACGCCCAGCCTACGCCGCAGAATCGGCGGTAGAACGCTGTCTAGAAAGTCTATCTAATATAATGAACCACCAAAAGATAGTGTACTCAATCACAGAACTAAGATAGAATGAACACGAATCAGATAAGAATAGAATAGTCACAATACAACTCATGAGTCTAAAATAATACATCAATGAGTCTGAAGAAAATTACAGAAATATGCTGGAGACAAATCCAGTACAAAAGAATACTATAAAACTATAAAGCTACAACTCCAGGGTCAACTGTCTCAGTTGGGATAAGTCCCACTTGAGCCAGGGTCTCAGAATCTAAACCCACAACATCCTGGGGTCCATAATAGGTAGGGTAATCCTCAGTGTCATCTGGAAAAATATATCCAGTCAGGAAAGGAGCAGAGTACAACCCTAACAGCAGTTCTCAAATAATGATAAAAACTATGTAACAGTAAATAGTTGTGGATAAACAAGATGCATAAATAGATACAAGAAATATATAGACAATAAGGAAGTACTGGAAAGAAATATAATAATGAACAATATGCTGATGGAACAAGAATACTAATGACTAAGTGTGTGAGTACTAGCTTTAACATGTGATCGACTTGGGAACTTGCACAAGAGTATGATGGCCTAGCTGATTATACGTGCGGTGTATGATCAACACTCACAAGGAACAAGACATGCACAAGGAGGGTATGATCACATATCTACACTAAAATACTCTCCACCCCGACTGGTATAATAGATCCAACCACGGTACGTTATGGCACTAGATTCCCCAAGAAGATAGCTAGTCTCCCCGAGAATCGGTGTCTGTACATGTACAAGATAACCAATGAAATAATACTTGCACCATATACACCATATACCAAGGAATAACATCTCATGACGAGATCCGGATATACCAATCCGTGTAACCATAGTGTCAAGAGAACATGTATATCTACACTAGATACAACGAACATAGAGGATATCATAAATGAGAAACTATCAGAGAATGTACTCGCCTGAAGTCCAATGAACAGTCTCATAAATGTCTGACTCGGTGCCTCGAAGACCTAGATATGGAATACCACATTAATACAAGGTCCCGGAAAGAGAACAAGTCAAACTAAGCAACTTCTAGGTCAATAAGTCAATTCTAAGGTAAAAGTCAACTATGGTCAACTCTAAAGTCCACTAAAGTCAAACATGGTCAAACCCAAAGTCAACCTCACAAGACATCTATAAAATAATATAGAGATAAACTACAATAATTTAGGAATCAAATTAGATTCAAAAAGAACTCACACAAAGTATACTAATAATACAATTAATATATACCCTAAAATAATATATACAACCCAACATTTATATAAATAACATAATATATTATTATAATTATTATTCCTCACAAAACACATATATATATACACATATATATATACAATTATAATATATAATATATACATTAAATCTGTCAAAGCGTCATTGAAAAACAGTGAATAAAATAGGATTAAATCAAAACAGTTTAAATAGTGACAGTCGGGACTGTCACCGAAGGACTGTCACCGAAACCCAAATAATAAACTGCCACTGCTTTGGTTTTCGCTGACAGTTAAACTGTCGCGGAAAAGCGTCGCAGAAAAGCTGCTGTTTCCCGCTGCTGCAATTAATGACAGGTTTGTCATTAATTGCCCGAAGGCTACAGCGGCTGCTATTAGTCAGCTAATTAATGACAGTTTTTACTGTCATTAATTTACTGTCACTAAAACAAGTTATATATATATATATAATTATATATATAAAAACAGAATATATAAAATAATATATATATATATATATATAAACAGAATATATAAAATAGAATATATATATATATATATATAAACCATTAATACAAAATGTACATATATATATTAATATACACATAAACTTATACCTTCAAATATTTAACAAAGAACATATAATTTACATGGCTAGAAGCACATCTAAAATATTTACATTAATATCCAAATAATTACATAATAATTATAAATAATATAATTACACAATTAAACATACAAATATATTTTATAAAACATTTTATGTATAAATTATATTATTTAACAAGTAGTAACATATATATTTGCATGCAAGAAAGCTACATATTATATTGTACATTATATTAGCACACCCAAAATATAGATCTATGCTACAATAATTACTATAATAAATACACAAAATAAATATTTAATATCCATATATATATACTAATTATAAATGAAGAATTGAACCACAATTAATTAGATCTATGCAAAAATACACACAATTGGAGAGTATCTCACCGTATCCCACTAGATCTAGGATACGCATGCGACACGAGTCCAACACACAACCAAATGCACCCCGAAGGACACAAACAAATCACAAATAATATTTATGAACAAATCAAAGCGTCAAAAGTAGATCTATGTGTCCGTGTCAAAATACGACATGTTCAAAGCCCCGTGTCGGAGGAAAACCCCCAAATAACACGTATCACCAAATAGTTGGGATACAAACCACAAGTATCCCAATATGGACACGACACTAGCCTCAAACACAAAAGCTCATGTCCAATTGATCTATAGGATCAATTGACACAAAAAAAAAAATATAAATTCGGAATTCCAACAAAATTGACACAAAAAGCACCATAACTTTCTCCATGGGTCTCCTATGAACACAAAACAAAGTCCTATGGGTACTACATACATATAGGTTGATTTTACATGATTAAATCTCAGATTTAGAAGCTATTTAAATGGGAAAATCTGAATTATACCTATTGGGAGATGGATTCCCAATGAAACCTCCAATTGAGAAGAACTTGCTTCCAAATTGTAGATCCTTGCTCCTCTTTGTAGATTCTTGCTTCCTTCTTTTAGATCCTTGCTTTCTCCTTCTCTAATGGTGAATTGGGAAGAATTTGGAATAAATTTGGTAGGAAATTGGATTGGGAATGGAGGGAATTTGGTAGTGGGAAATTCTAGATCTAGATTTGGAATGAGATGAGAGGAGAGAGAAATTTCCTCCCCTCTTTAATAGGCCGGCCATAGCCCCTCCCCCAAGCAATTGTAAAATGTCCAATGTACCCCTTGGGGCCTCTCATGAAGAAATAATTAAGGAAGGAAGCTTCTAGTCTAATTATTTAATTAATTTAATCCATCTCCTTAACTATGGGCTTTCTAAATGGGCCAAGTCTAACTAATTAATTCATGTTGGTCCATGGGTCCAAACTAAACTAGTTGGGTCCACTAAAATAAGTCCAAAATAATTAAATAACATCCAACAATAATTAAATAATACAACAAAAATTATTTACCATGCACAATATTTATTTAAATAGGAAATTACTAAAATACCCTTTTTCCTAAAATGTGGTAGTGACATCTTTGCTTAGGACTTGCAAGATCATGACCGGGGGAGGCATTTTCCTGGTTAATGATATTTGCAAGGATCGGAGAGTTACTTTGGGAGGCCGGGAGTTGAGTGCATGTCTACTTGTAATGCTACTTCCGAGCTACGACATTGTACTTGGGATGGATTGGTTGAGTAGGCACCGTGCTAGCATAGACTGTAGAGGAGGTAGAGTTTTATTTGGTTCGCCAGGAGAGCCAGAGTTCGAGTTTGCTAGAGGAGTTACGGAGCAGGGGGAAGGCATTATTTGTGGAGCTATGGTGGAAGACAAGGAGTTGCCGCATCCGTTGATAGCATAATTCTTGGATGTGTTTCCTGAGGAATTACCAGGATTGCCACCAGATCAAGATATTGAATTTTTTATAGATTTGGTGCCAGGTGCAGAACCAATTTCACAGTATGTCTATAGAGTAAACAACAGCGAGCTGGTCGAGTTGAAGAAGCAGGTGGACGAATTGCAGGATAAGGGGTTTATCAGATCGAGTTCTTCACCATGGGGAGCCCCGGTATTGTTTGTACCGAAGAAGGATGGATCGATACGTATGTGCATTGATTACAGGGCTTTGAATAATCTCACTATCAAGAATAAGTATCCTTTGCCACGGATTGATGATCTGTTTGATCAATTGAGTGGTGCGAAGGTATTTTCTAAGATAGATTTGAGATCAGGCTACCATCAGGTGAAGGTGAAGCCGGAGGACATACCGAAGATTGCTTTTAGAACTCGGTATGGTCAGTACGAGTTTATGGTGATGCCGTTTGGTTTGACTAATGCACCGGCGATATTTATGAACTTGATGAACAAGGTGTTCCACCCGTACCTTGACAAGTTCGTGGTGGTGTTCATCGACGACATACTTATATACTCGAGGACACCGGAGGAGCATGAGGAGCATTTGAGGATTGTGTTGGATGTGCTGAGGAAGGAGAAGCTTTATGGAAAGTTGTCCAAGTGTGAGTTTTTCTTGGACAAGGTAGAATTCTTGGGGCATGTTATGACTGGTGATGGTATTTCAGTGGATCCGAAGAAGATTTCAGCAGTGGAATCTTGGAAGACTCCGAGTTCGGTAGCAGAGATCAGGAGTTTCTTGGGATTGGCAGGCTACTACAGGAAGTTTGTGCAAGATTTTTTGAGGATTGCCGAGCCGATGACCAGACTCACAAGGAAGGATGTGGAGTTTGTTTGGAAGGAGGATTGCCAGGTTACTTTTGAAGAGTTGAAGAAGAGGTTGACGTCTGCTCCTATTTTGACGTTGCCATCAGGGTCCGGAGGTTTCACTATTTATAGTGATGCATCGGGGAAGGGTTTGGGTTATGTTCTTCAGCAGCATGGGAAAGTGATTGCCTATGCATCCAGACAATTACGTCCTCATGAAAAGAACTATCCTACCTATGATTTGGAGTTAGCAGCCGTCATCTTCGCTCTGAAGTTGTGGAAATATTATTTGTACGAAGAGCGTGTGAAGATCTTCACAAACCACAAAAGCTTGAAGTACGTTTTCACGCAGAAGGAGTTGAACATGAGGCAGCATCGGTGGTTGGAACTGATGAAGGATTTTGATATCTCTTTGCAATATCATCCTGGGAAAGCCAATGTAGTTGCCGATGCTTTGAGCATGTATCCGGTAGCTATGTTCTTAACGCAGGATCGATATTTGTTGGAGGACTTGGAGAGCTTGGGCATTGAGGTGATTGTTCCTGGGTGTGCTATGCAGATATGGGGATTGCAGATACACTCAGATTTGATGGACAGGATTAAGGCAGCACAGTATGATGATGTATCTTTGAGGAGTATCAGAGCTCAGGTGAGAGCAGGATTGGAGGATAATTTCACTATTGCAGAGGATGGATCTTTGAGACATGGAGTTAGATTATGTGTGCCTAGTGGAGAGTTACGAGAGGAGGTATTGCAGAAAGCACATCGCTCTCAGTATTCCATACATCCAGGTGCTAACAAGATGTATCGGGATATGCGAGAGGGTGTGTGGTGGTATGGCATGAAGAGGGAAGTGGCACAGTTTGTATCCAGATGCTTAGTGTGCCAGCAGGTGAAAGCCGAGAGGCAGAGGCCAGGAGGGTTACTTTAGCCATTACCCATTCCAGAGTGGAAGTGGGAACACATTACTATAGATTTTGTGTCCGGACTTCTACGATCTCCGGGAGGGAAAGACGCGATTTGGGTCATTGTTGATAGGTTGACCAAGTCGGCCCACTTTTTGCCTTTTAAGGTGGGTTTGTCTATGGAGAAGCTGGCAGAGATGTATGTGAGGCAGATCGTTAGGATATATGGAGTTTTCGTCAACATAGTCTCAGATCGGGATAGTCGTTTCACTTCTCATTTCTGGAGGAGTTTGCAGGAGAGTTTGGGCACTCAGCTCAAGTTCAGTACTGCATATCATCCCCAGACAGATGGGCAGTCAGAGAGGACTATCCAGACTCTCGAGGATATGTTGCGCACTTGTGTACTAGATTTTGGGGGTTCTTGGAAGGACTATCTCCATTTGGTAGAGTTTGCTTACAACAACAGTTACCAGGCCAGTATAGAGATGTCACCTTTTGAAGCTCTATATGGTCGGAGGTGTCGTACTCCTTTGTCTTAGGACGATGTTGGAGAGAGAGTTTTACTTGGGCCAGAGATGGTTGTGGATGCAGCGGAGAAGGTTCAGTTGATCAGAGACAGACTTCGAGTGGCGCAGGACAGACAGCGGCATTGGGCCGATAGCCATCGGAGACATTTGGAGTTTGAGGTATAGTTTAGATTTTGTTTGTGCTTGTTCTTGTTTGTTATAGATTAAGTTCTTAAGATGGTGTTTTGTTCTAGGTGGGTGGTTTGGTGTTTCTGAGGATTTCTCTGACACGAGGCATGATTCGCTTCGGTGGAGGCAGAAAGCTTAGTCCGTGATTTATCGGACCTTTCACTATTCTAGAGAGGGTTGGTGCAGTTGCTTATAGACTAGACTTGCCACCTGCATTGGAGGGAGTACACAACGTGTTTCATGTGTCGCAGTTGAGACGATACGTGGCAGATCCTAGTCATGTATTGGATCACTCTGAGATAGAGGTGGGTCCTACTCTTAGCTATCCAGAGCAGCCAGTTGAGATTCTGGATCGGAGAGAGAAGGTGCTGAGGAACCAGACTATTCCTTTGGTACGCATCGCATGGAGGCATCACTCTCCAGGGGAGTCTACTTGGGAGAGAGAGAATGACATACGAGAGCGTTATCCATATTTGTTTGTACCTTGAGGTATGTTATTTTCTAGTTATGTTTTGTTCATTAGTTAATTGTGATTCTTTAGTTCTGTTCTGTGATTTTTCTGGGGGTAGTTTTCATCTTTAAATTTCGAGGACGAAATTATTTTAAGGAGGGTAGACTTGTCACTACCACATTTTAGGAAAAAGGGTATTTTGGTAATTTCTTATTTAAATAAATATTGTGCATGGTAAATAATTTTTGTTATATTATTTAATTATTGTTGGATGTTATTTAATTATTTTGGACTTATTTTAGTAGACCCAACTAGTGTAGTTTGGACCCATGGACCAACATGAATTAAATAGTTAGACTTGGCCCATTTAGAAAGCCCATAGTTAAGGAGATGGATTAAATTAATTAAGTGATTAGACTAGAAGCTTCCTTCCTTAATTATTTCTTCATGAGAGGCCCCAAGGGGTACATTGGACATTTTATAATTGCCTGGGAGAGGGGCAAGGCCGGCCTATTAAAAGAGGGGGGAAATTTCTCTCTCCTCTCAGTCTCATTCCAAATCTAGATCTAGAATTTCCCACTCCCAAATTTCCTCCATTCCCATTCCAATTCCCTACCAAATTCATTCCAAATTCTTCCCAATTCACCATTAGAGAAGGAGGAAGCAAGGATCTAGAAGAAGGAAGCAAGGATCTACAAAGAGGAGCAAGGATCTACAATTTGGAAGCAAGTTCTTCTCAATTGGAGGTTTCATTGGGAATCCATCTCCCAATAGGTATAATTCAGATTTTCCCATTTAAATAGCTTCTAAATCTGAGATTTAATCATGTAAAATCAACCCATATGTATGTACTACCCATAGGACTTTGTTTTATGTTCATAGGAGACCCATGGAGAAAGTTATGGTGCTTTTTGTGTCAATTTTGTTGGAATTCCAAATTTATATTTTGTTGTGTGTGTCAATTGATCCTATAGATCAATTGGATATGTGCTTATGTGTTTGGGGCTTGTGTCTTGTCCATATTTGGGTACATGTGGTTCGTATCCCAACTATTTGGTGATACATGTCATTTTGGGGGTTTTCCTCCGACACGGGGTTTTGAACATGTCGTATTTTGACACGGACACATAGATCTACTTTTGGCACTTTGATTTGTTCATAAATATTATTTGTGACTTGTTGTGTCCTTCGGGATGCAATTGGTTGTGTGTTGGACTCGTGTCACATGCGTATCCTAGATCTAGTGGGATACGGTGTGATACTCTCCAAATTGGTGTATTTATGTGTAGATCTAATTATTTATGCTTTAAATTCTTCATTTATAATTAGTAAATATATATATATATATATTATATATTATTTTAGTGTATTTATTATGGTATTTATTGTAGTATAGATCTATAGATATTTCTATGTGTTCTAATGTGGTGTATAAATATATGTATGTAGCTTTCTTGCATGCAATTATATATGTACTTATGTTAATAACATAAATTATACATAAATATTTTATAAAATATATTTATGTGTTTAAATGTGTAATTATATTATTTATAATTATTATATATTTAATTGTTAATGAATGTATTTTTATGTGTGCTTCTAGCCATGTAAAATACGTACATTAATATGTGCATGTGTTTGGTATTTTAATTTTGTAAGTTTATATGTATGTATATATAAGTATATAGTTATTAAATTTGTTTTATATATATATATATGCATTTTGATTTATATATGTGTATATATATAGGTGTTTTTGTGAGGTATAATACTAATAATAATATATTATTTTATTTGTATAAATATTGGTTTGTATATACATTATTTAGAGTGTGCATTAATTGTATTATTAGTATACTTTGTGTGGGTATCTATTGGGATCTAAATTTGATTCCTAAATTGTTGTATTTTATTTCTATATTATTTCTATAGATTTCTTGTGAGGTTGACCTTGGTTTGACCATGTTTGACCATATTTGACTTTAGAGTTGACCATAGTTGACTTTTGACTTAGGATTTATTTATTGACCTAGAAGTTGACTAGTTTGACTTGTTCTCTTTCCGGGACCTTGTATTAATGTGGTATTCTATATCTAGGTCTTCGAGGTACCGAGTCAGACATCTGTGAGACTTTTCATTGGACTTCAGGCGAGTACATTCTTTGATAGTTTCTCATTTATGATATCCTCTATGTTCGTTGTATCTAGTGTAGATATACATGTTTCTCTTGACACTATGGTTACACGGATTGGTATATCTGGATCTCGTCATGAGATGTTATTCCTTGGTATGTGGTGTATATGGTGCAAGTATTATTTTATTAGTTATCTTGTACATGTACAGACACCGATTTTCGGGAGGAGTCGCTCTCTTCTTGGGGAATCTAGTGCCATAGCATACCATGGTTGGATCTATTATACCAGTTGGGGGTGGAGAATATTAGTATAGATATGTGATCAAATTCCTATTGAATAAAGTATTGGTAAGCGAATAGTGTTGATCATGCACCGTACGTATGATTAGCCAGGCCGCATTATATCTTGCCCAAGCCGATCACATGTTAAGCTAGTACTCACACACTTAGTCATTAGTATTATTGTTTCATTGGCATATTGTTCATTATTGTATTTCTTTCCAGTATTTCCTTATTGTCTATATATCTCTTGTATCTATTTTGTGCATCTTGTTTATCCACAGCTATTTACTGTTACATAGTTTTTATCATGGATTAGAACTGCTGTTAGAGATGTACTCTGCTCCTTTCCTGACTGGATATATTTTTCCAGATGACACTGAGGAGTACCCTACCTATTATGGATCCCAGGATGTTGTGGGTTTAGATTCAGAGACCCTGGCTCAAGAGGGACTTATCCCAACTGAGACAGTTGACCCTGGAGTGTAGCTTTGTAGTATGGTAGTATTCTTTTGTACTGGATTTGTCTCCAGCTTATTTTGTTACTCTTCAGACTCATTGATGTATTATTTTAAAGTCATGAGTTGTATGATGACTATTCTATTCTTATCTGATTCGTGCTCATTTCCATCTTAAGTTCTGTGATTGAGTATTCTATCTTTTGGTGGTTCATTATATTAGATAGACTTTCTAGATAGCGTTCTACCGCCGATTCTGCAGCGTAGGCTGGGCGTTGTTTCCGACTAGTACCCTTACCCCGGGTGCGGGTCGTGACACACATTATATAAAGTATTCTAGAGCTATCCTTGAACTGCTTGTGTTTTCACTCGCTGAACGAATTAAAATTCGCTAAGTCCAATAGGGGCATTTATGTGGCAAGCAGTTTATGCGACAGGCAGTTCATGCGGCCACGAGCTATTTTCCTTGAACGCATGACTCTGAACTGTTTGGCACATCTTTTTATGATTCTTGTCTTTTCTCTCTGACACACTTTTTGGCCTATCACATCAATTACTGTATGTCACTTCACTGAAACTTTATTTATTGACCCATCACTCTGTACTTGCCTTAGTAGTAGACTTTAACCCTGAGCATGCGACAAATGAGTCCATGCGGCAATTGGCTGCATGCGGCTAGTGGGTGCATGTGGCAAGTGAGTCCATGCGGCCAGTGGGCACATGCGGTCAGGAATTCTTATGTGCATTTTGTATCCCTGTTGTTATGTTCATTTAGTAATTCCTTTTAGTAATTATTGTTGTATATTTTTTTTATGTCGATACAAGTTTATGTTACCAGACAAGTTTTGCATATAAGTTCACGAAACAAGTTTATGTACAAGTTTACAATCCTCATGACACCGTAAAAATATTTGTATATGAAAATCCATTACATTTGGCATCGAGCAATCGAGTGTGAGTATTGTCCAATGTATCGGGTGTCACGAATACGATAACTCGTGAAAAGCTTGTACTTGCGACTCATCATTCTAGGAAGTTCTCAAGTGTCCATGACTCAAGAACTAGAAATAATTTAGTAATGATTAAACAAGATAAGATTTACCTAGATCATTGGGAGAAAAGAATAGTGCGCTACCGGCTACCCCGATCTCTAAGGGCCCCATGCATCATGGACAACCCTGCTAGGTAAGGGCCCCATGAATGACCAAGTTTACGCGTGCTACGACACTTACAAGACAAGTTTATATATAAGTTTATGTTTGTAAAGCAAGTTTATGATTACAAGTTCAAGTTTACGCTTTTGAGTTTAATTCTTGTTCGTGACAAGTAACAAGTTATGTTGTTGTATATTTGAATGTGCATTTAAATTTACTAGACAAGCATACCCTTGGCCATCCGGGTTAACTGTAGGGTCGGTGGTAGCAATATTCTTAAAACATGCATTTAGAATTAATGTCTGTAACAACCCTAGCTAGTTAATCGTAGCAAGCCATACATTTGTTTGGCCATTCGATGAATGATGTTACTTTCATTAAAGCTCGCTCTTCTAGTTTTATTTTCTCTAGGCACATGGTTAGGGTGCTAAGTTATGCTCGGGTGAAGGTCTGTAACCCCGATTCTTGTTTGGTTTAAGGGTTGTGGGCCCGATCTAGAGTAGTTCCTATGCTCTCTTGCCGCTCGTCGCCTTACTTTTATTTTTACACTTATTATCAGTTCTTCTAGTATTATTCTTGATCCAAGTACGTTGGTACCGTACAAGTCTCGATCTGTATTTATTTATTATATGTCTCTTTTTGCTTATGTTGTGATATGTTGGGTCTATCACCTCGAGCTCCTTTATGGTACTTATTGCTTGGGGTTATGACCCTACTGGCTTTGCATGGCCAGGTTACCCCAAAGAGAACCAGGATCCATCGCACTTCCA
The DNA here is from genome assembly GCA_036927795.1 of Iris macrosiphon. Taxonomy (NCBI): domain Eukaryota; kingdom Viridiplantae; phylum Streptophyta; class Magnoliopsida; order Asparagales; family Iridaceae; genus Iris; species Iris macrosiphon. The sequence continues at coordinate 155,928,935 of JAYESA010000007.1, forward strand.
GTAAGATGGTTCGCACTCGTAGGACTGCGGTCGAAGCTCGGGAGTGGGTTTTTTTTCTTTCACCCCTCGTCTTGATTACTTTATTTTGTGGTGTTTAGCAAGGGGCATAGTTAGCTCCTTATATTTTTGAGACTATGGTCAACATAATGTATATATTAGACCATGGATGGTATATTTGATCATGTATTATTAAACTCTGCTAGTGCAATATTTTGTATTCACTAGCTTCATAATCATATATGACATATAATTTGGGACTCCTATTTACTTTCATGTATGATATACTCTTGTACTTGTGTTGTTGGATTAAGATTATAGGATTTGTCAGACTTAGGACTAACGTCATAGCATACAAGAGTTCACCCATCTGTCTTCTAGACAACCTTAACACATTGCGGCTTACTTAAGTATTCTGCAAGGTGCGGTTGGCCATGTCAGTCCCTATAATTTATCTAGTATTCTGGGAACGGGACGTGACATTTATGATTAGAATTACATGCTAGCAGTTTTGTTAAATATGTTTCTCGAGTGATTTTCGGTCATAGGATGTTTCAAAAATTTATTTTGAGCTTGTTTTGACTTTTCGGTAGTAATCCTGATATTTACTGGTTAGGAAACTCGGTGTCGGAAACGATAATAGGAGTGATTGCCTTGAGACTTAGTATATTTGTTATATGAGACTTACCATTAGAATTGACAACTTGCCTGACCAGTTTCTGTTGAGTTTCAGAACGTGATTTTGGTTCCAAAATACCCATATTGATTTGACTTTCCCTAGAATTGCCTATGGAAACTGATATAATGACGATATACTGGTGTATACCGACGGTATACCAATTTGGTCCAACTTGGAATCCTTGAAGTTGCTGTGACCTGGACCGACATACCGATGGTATACTGGAGCATACCGACGGTATACCGATTTGTTGGAATCGAAAACCATTTGTAATTTTGCTATCTCTAGTCCGACATACCGACGGTATACTGTAGTATACCGAGGGTATACTGATTGCCCTTACATGTTCTTCCTGTCATCCTAGAATTTTCTTAGACGATATATTGATGGTATACTGTAGTATACCGAAAGTATACTGGTCGTGTATTCTTTTGCATGTGTTTTATTTTTTATTGTACTTTTTGCTGCTTTTCTGTTGGTGCTTGTGCGCATATTGCATGTATTATTTTCTTGTGCTATTTCTCGGCTCTATTTTTCTATTGTGTTTACCCGACACGACCTAACATTTTTTATCGTTTGGGACCACTTACCTATTATACACCTGCAGTAGATAGTTTGTGACACCTATCCATTATACATTTGTCTAGACCAGTCTCGGCTCCTTGTATAGTTTGGGGCGACTATCCATTATATACATGTCCAGTACCAGTCCTGATAGTGACCCATCGTGGTGCACTCCCGTTCATTGATTATACCAGTCTTGGCTTGACATCATGTATAGTTTTGGGGACACTTACCCATTATACACCTGCCGTGTATAGTTTTGGGGGCACCTACCCATTATACATCTGTCTCGTACCAGTCCGGGTATAGTTTGGGCCTCCTACCCATAGTACACCTGTCTCGTATATTTCTTGTTGTGGCTTGTTATGGCGCTCGCTCGTCATGCCTATAACCGTTTGGTTGTATTCCCGTATAGTCTTATGATTATGCTTGTCAAAATATTGTCTTGTCTAGTTCATCCCCGCGGGGAGCATTATATCTATGATAGATTTTACGGAATGCCACACCCAGAATCCTGAAAGAAAATTCTAAGATTAATAACTAGCTTAAATGATTAGAACATCGGGGGAGGATATCATGGTTGCATGCAGTCCCGTGCCCCGACGATATTTTACTAATTGATGGACTTGTAGTATGCCGCCGAGTAGTGCGCATTTCCAGCCTACTGTCGTGTGGGGCATACTGTACTGACTTACTCAGGTTCACCTTTGTGTAACTTGGATTAGGTGCACATCTATTGTCACGCCCCAGTCCTAAAATATGTAGGACTAGGAATACGTAAGCATGCCAGCCGTATATATATGGCAAGTCCAATATATGAAAACCATAATATATACGTACGCTGTATTATGAATAATAATTCACAAATGGTATAGATTTATGTCATAAGTCACAGGGCATAACTAGATCTCATCCACATAATCAAATAAAAATGAATAACTAATCAACTATATAACTGAATTAAGTATAAAATGCTTGATAAGAACAAGTAGTTGGGTGGAGACAAATCCACTACCAAACTAGAATATAAGAGAAACAAATAAGTATATCTAATGATCAACGAGGCTCGAAGATAAGACCTCCTCGAAAGAGAGAGAAGTAGCAAGTCCTGATCCGTGCTCCTGCGAATAGTCAAGATCGTCTACACTTGGAAATGGACCAGGTCCTCAGAGGGACGTAACAAGATACATAGAAGCATGCCAATTGAATACAGTAAAACATGCATAATAGACAAAAAATATATAAGTACGCTGTACTAGACAATCTAAATGAAAATGCATAATGAGGACAACCTTTTCGACGTATGGGTAGGTGTAGGCTACTCTATCTATCTCACAACTTACACATACGTCCATGAATATCAGAAGCCGTCATACCTCGAGGGTAGCGACCATCGCGACACCAGAAATTGACATACCTCGAGGGTAGCGACCATCACGACACAACTACCGAAGTGCGTGCTAGTTACTACGGTTTACCAGAGTGGGTAGTCCATACGCCTACTGATTGTCCTCTCCTCCCATGATACTATGTGTCAAGTGTATGTCAACATATATAATATATAATTATGACTAAAAGAAAACACATATATAATGAATATATGAAAATATGATAATCATGCAAAGTATTGTAAGCAATTTGGCAAGGTATACTTGCCTGGCAAGAAAGCTGCGAAGTGTAAGAGTCCATACATCAAACACAAAGGATCAAAACTATGGCATCAGAATGAACATCTCCGGATGCTGAAATAAACATCACCAACGTTCCCAGAATAAGCGAGATAGTTAAAAAAGTTTACACTTTCGTCCAATTTGGACACAGGGACAAAACGGTAATTTTGGGTCAAAGCGGGGTCCACATGTGGTCCACTTTGCACCAAAATGCGTGCCAGAGGTAAAGGTCTCTAAATGGGACAAATTATAGGTCAAAAAATTTTTAAACGTCGATATGAACTCAATGGTATGTCCAATTTTGGATTTCGGTGAGTCGATCACAACTTCGCCCTTCAAGTCAAATCGTGGGGCATGCGAATAGACAGCTTGGTCAAATGTCTCAGAATCACGTGAAACTTGGGTCATAGGACCAGCGTGATACCACTAATCCAATGGCGTAAGTTTTTTTTTATTTTGACGAGTGTACACAAAGTGGGATAGTATTTTACAAAAGTCGCGATACGGGGACTTTTTACGGGTACAGGTTGATTCCGACGCGCACACACGTCCGAATCAACTTCCGCAAAAGCCCACACGTCAGGATATACTATACGCGCCTTTTGGTAAAATTGGTACACGACGAGACGGTCCCGTTTGGCATAACGCACTCCGTATCACAAAATCTTAATTTTAAATTAACAAGTTTTTGGTCGTTTTGGAGGTCGAATAATTTAACAAATAAGACAAACTAATAAAAACTAAAAAAACAAATTTTTTTTTGGTTATATTAAGAAGAAAACCTTTTAATTAGATTTTAAAAATATTAAACTGGTTGGTGGCAAATTGGGCATGAACATGGGGGTTTGGATTGAAATTCTGGACTATTTTTGGTCAGTTATTTGGCCAACTTTCGGTCAATTTTTTGACCAATCCAGGGCACAAAAACTCGTCCCGCTTGAAGGGAATCCTAGAGGGTTAGGTTATGAACATACACAGACAAACTGCTCACAAAAAGAATCAGAGATGAGGGAGATATAATACCTTGAAGATGAGACGTTGGAATTGCGGCTGCTACACATGCGGGCGCGCGCGCGAGCTGCCGCGGCTGCTGCGGTCAGTGCGGGGTGCCGGCGCCGGCGTGACTGTGGTGTCGGGGGTCGGAGGTCGGTCGGAGGTCGACGGCGGGTCAAGGTGAAGGGGTCGAGGATTAGGGTTTAGGTTTTGTGTATATATATATATATATATATATATATATATATATATATATAATCGGCGGGGGGGGGGGGGGGGGGTGAGTTCCGCTGGGTTGCTGGGGGTTTGCGTGGTGGTAGTTAGGATTAGTATTTATGTTTTGTTTAGTTTAGGGTTTAAGGTTTAGGAATAGGTTTTAGTTAGTTTTTGTTTTATTGATTTTTTTCTTTTTTCTTTCCTTTTTATTATTACCATTACCATTATTATTATTATTATTATTATTATTATTATTATTATTAGTATTAGTATTAGTATTAGTATTAGTATTAGTATTACTTATTATTATTATTATTATTATTACTACTACTACTACTACTTATTATTATTATTTTTATTATTATTACTATTATTATTATTATTACTATTACTATTAGTATTAGTATTACTTTTACTTATTATTATTATTATTATTATTATTATTATTGTTATTACTATTACTATTACTATTACTATTACTATTACTATTACTATTATTCATTTATTCATATATATAATTATATATATAGATGAGATTATATAAAAAAATAAAAAAAGAATATTTGCACACAGAATAAATCCTAGAAAATCTATCACTCTTTAATAAGACTAAAAAAAAAAAATTATTTTGTGGAATAATTCTAGTTGAGTATTTATATAATTAAATTAATCAATAAATTTTTTTTTTCTAATCAACTATGAAAATACTCTAAATAAATTCAATAATTTAATAAAAATACTTTAAATAAAATTTAAAATTTTAAGGGGCTTACATCTATCCTGGGGGTGGTGTATATACTATTATTTACTTTGATGTCATTTGACGTTTGGGTAGCTTGGACAGTTTGCAGGGCATGCAACCGTACGAAAATCCTAAATTGCATTTGTTAGTAATTAGGACTTGTGATAACCCTAGTTAGCTAAAGTAGCAAACTTCTTGCTTGGTCGTGATTGATGGATGGAGTCTATTTATTGTCTTATCTTATATTGCCTTGCTTGCCTGACGGTGACCCATCGTGGTGCACCCCTGTCTATTATCTTGTATGTCATCTTACTTTATATGCACTTTTCCCTACATGCCTTTCTTGCCATGATCTCGACACTGTACTAGTTATTTTCTTGTTACTTTTCTCGCCCAATTTATTGTATATGCTACATTTACTTAGTTACTTATATACTTCTGTTTAGCTTGCATGAACCCGTACATGTTTTCGTCAAGTTTTCTTTATATGTTTCCTATTTTATCTTCTTATTTTCTGGAGCACTTTACATATTATCGGGTAGTGACATGTTGCTTAGGATATTGTAGCTCTATATTGTATTGCTGGTTTTAGTTCATAGTTTGGCCTCATTTATGGTACTTGCTATTTGGGGTCTGACCCCACTGGTTTTGCTTGGCCAGATCCAGTAGCAGAGCCAAAGGATCTTCTGTTTATTCTCGAGGATGGTGACCATGCGGAGCACCAGACCGATTTAGTGGATTTCTATCTTGTTCTCCCACTTATTGTACATATTATTTTGTGTGGTATTTTTCCCCGAGCACCTGTTAGCTCGTACTTTTGACTTGTTGTATCGCCTACTGGGCTTGACACGATTAGCATATTCTAGACCATTGCTAGAGTTGATCATGTATGACTTACACTCTTGCTAGTTCTTTATTTTTTATATTACTAGCTTCATGATCAGCTATGTACATATGGTTTGAGACGCTTTACTATTTTACTTCTGATGATCATATTCTTTGTATATTGTGGATTCATGCTTGTGATTGAGACACTAGGATTACTTGACCTAGGATTGACTGTTGGCTTTTAGTATTAACCCTCATGTCTATTCACAGCCGTAACCGTATCTCGGAGTACTGGAGTACTCTGGTACACGTAGATGGTTTTGTCAGCCCCCACTCTCCAGTATTCTGGGTCGTGGTCTGACAAAATTTTAGTGGTGGCCCATGCAGGTCTGATATTCAGACATGTGGGGGTTATCAGTATAGAAGTCTCGATCCTATTTTCTCCTCCTTGATCTATTTTTTGGACTATCCTATACCTATGACCTTTGACCTGTCATATGCTTTCTTTCTTATTCTATTCTGTTTCTCGATTTGATCCTTGTGTCCTTTGACTTTTAGGGGTATTATTCCTGGTCCTTCTGATCAGATCATTTGGGTCCAGACGATGGCAGATCAGTATCTAGATGGCAGCTGATTCTTGGGGCTCATCCTCAGTATTCAGGAGCAGAGTCGAGGATTGATCCTGAGCCAGAGCAGTACGTTCAGCCCGATCTGCTGGCAGTACTAGTACAGCTAGATCGATTAGAGTAGACGAATGTTGTTCGAGCACTGATGAAAGTTATGATGGGCTTCATGGCAACTCATTAGCGACAGAGTGACATACTCACTCACTCAGTTCAGACGACCATGGAGCGAGGTGGTTCTCAGATATATAATTCTACAAACAGCTTCAGGTGTCTCCATCCCCATATTTTTATGGTACTGAGGATGCAAATGCGTCTGATGCATGGCTCTAGGATACTGAGGCCATACTCGAGGTAGCATGAGTCACGACTAGGGAGCAAAATGTAGTGGTTAGACTGCAGTTACTGGATTTGGCCCGCGACTGGTGGGCAGGTCAGGAGGTTTCGCTGACGGTACCGATTCTATGGGCGGACTTCAACGAGAGGTTTCAGACCCGATACTATGACGCGGTATCGTGTTATGACTTGCAGCAGAGGTTTAACAACCTCAAGCAGATGGGTAGGACCTTCGACGGCTATGCGGTGGAGTTCTGTAGGTTCAATCGGTTTGCTCCCACCTTGGTGGTGTCCGAGTTGGACAAAGCTAGGAAGTTCCTACAGAGACTTCATCTGGAGATCATACTGGCAATAGAGAAGCATGAGTTCTAAAATTTTGACATTGTGATGAGAGCGGCGAGGAGGCATGAGTACATCTCCCAGAGGATAGTCGACAGAGTTGGGGGCCAGAAGAGGCCTCATATTTAGAGAGGATCTTTCACCTAGTCTTCGACACCATCCCCAGTAGTTCAAGATTTATCGATCGGGTCACCGAGGAGGACAACTTTGGTTAAGCAGTCTTCTCAGACCCGTCCTCCGCAGCAAAGGCAGTTATCTTCCGTCGAGTGTTCCCACTGTGAGAAGCCAGGCCACGTCTTTGCAAATTGTCATAGGGCACAGGGTTTGTGTCCATCCTGTGGTAGATAAGGATACATGGTTAGTACTTTTCCTCGGAGGGCTTCAACTGGATCATTATCAGTCTAGTCAGTAGGTTCTGCAGTTCAAGGAGCCAGCGTCAGTATAGCAGTAGCAGTCCCCGAGGCCTTTACCGATGCAGTCCCATACATTCCAGTAGCAGAGGCCGCAACAGTATGCTCAGGCCCAGGCATAGAGGCAGAGAGGCCATCAGCAGAGGGGACCAGCGCCAAGAGGGCAAGGACAGGCTTTCGGGATGTCATATGAGGAGGCGCTAGCAGCTGGAGAGGTAGTTGCAGGTACCATTCCTTTATATTCGCATTCAGCTTCCGTATTATTTGATTCTAGCGCATCGCACTTGTTTATTTCTGCATGATTTACGAAACGAGTTGGCTTGGAGTCTGAGTCCTTACCTGTAAGGTTGAATATTTTTACTAGTAACGGTCTTATGTGAGTAGATAGAGTTTATGTCTCGTGTCGAGTCATAGTGTGCGGTAGAGAGTTTTCTACTAGGCTGATAGAGTTTTCAATGGGCAACTATGATTTAGTCCTAGGAATGGATTGGTTGAGTGTGTGACACTCGACGATAGATTGCCATACTGGCAAGGTTATCTTTTGGGTCCCTAGCGAGGAGGAGTTCTCATTTTTGAGAGGCGAGGTGGAGTCTCCGTCAGTTATCCTGATGATGGCAATGGATAAGGAGTTGTAGTTACCCAGAGTTGTCTGCGAGTTTCTAGATGTATTTTTTGACGAGCTTCCAAGCATGCCGCTAGTTCGAGACATGGAGTTCTATATCGATTTGATTCCTGTGGCGGAGCCAGTCTCAGTGAGGATCTACAAGATGTCACCATTAGAGTTGGAGATTCTTTACTAGATAATAGAGGAGTTAAGGACCAAGAGATTCATTCATGCTAGTGGATCACCTTGGGGAGCCCTATTAATTCTTGTTAAAAATAAGGATGGTTCATAGCATTTGTGTGTTGATTATCGCATTTTAAATGCGGTGACCATTGAGAACAAGTATCCCTCGTCCAAGATAGATGACTTGTTTGATTAGCTCAGTGGGGCAGCTATATTTTCTAAGATCGATTTATGGTCTGGGTATCATCATATCAAAGTTAGAGAGTAAGATATAACCAAGATGACGTTCAAATCTAGATATGGCCATTCAGAGTTTCTTTTTATGCCATTTGGAGCGACCAATGCGCCAAGGATATTCATGGATCTCATGAATCGCATCTTCATGCCTCACTTAGACCAGTTTGTGATAATGTTTATTGATGATATCTTGGTCTACAGTCGGACTGAGGCAGAGCATGAGCGACATCTTCACATAGTTCTTTAGCCTCTTAGGGCACATCAACTATACGCAAGGTTCAGCAAGTGCAATTTTTGGTTAGATCGTATTTCATTCTTAGGTCACATCATTTTTGGTGGAGACTTAAAGGTGGATCCCCAGAAGCTAGAGGCTATCGAGAGTTGGCCAGTACCTAGTATAGTCTTGGAGGTACGCAGTTTTTTGGGATTAGTACGCTACTACATGCAGTTTATGGCAGACTTTGCTAGGATTTTTGCACCCTTGACACGACTGACATGTAAGGACATGCGCTTCGGGTGGTTAGATGCTTGTAAAATTTCTTTCGAGAAGCTCAAGCGGAGTTTAATTTTGGCTCCTATTATGACACTTTCCGTCAGACCAAGTGTGTTCGCGATTTACTGTGACGCATCAGGCATTAGGCTAGGGTGTGTCCTTGTCACGCCCCAGTACTGGAATACGGAGACGGACATGGCCATCTCCCATATATAAGGTATATAATATCGTACGACGGTCACGACTGTAGAAAGACATGGGGTGCATGCTATAATAAATCTCCTAGGGTCTCAGAACAACTATATCTTAATCATTCAAGCAAGTAACAACAACATAGAACATTTGAGATAAAGCCGAAAGGCGTCCCAAATGCTCCATCGAAATATTCTAGAGATCTAGCCATCAAAATATTAGGCTCGCAGAATATCAATAGTTACACAACCGACATCATATGCAGTCTAATTATATTACAGTTATGTAAAAAGGAACCAATATCTAGATAAGCCAGCTACCAAGTGCTGGTGGCTAAACGCCCAAGAGAGTAGAATGTACAAGACGAGCAGTAATCAAGAAACCTACTCGTGCCCTTCAGTAATCATCCGTCTGGCGCGCATCATCGTAAGGGGGATAAGCTGGATCCTTTGGTGCTGACTGTAAACCTGGCCATACAAAACCAGTGGGGTTAGATCCCAAATAGCAAGTTCCACAAGGAAGCACGAATGAAGAAACAAAATCCAGATCAATCATATAGTGCAAGAGCCAAAAATTATTGGCGTGTGCCCCATCTTTGTGATAATATGGCACTTCTTTACCAAACAAGGACAGAAATGCCATGCCACCCAAGATAAGGTACGTCTCATGATCATGATCAAGCTAGGATTCTGTGTCATATTTTGGTCCATATTCCATCATAGCATAATGACTCAACTTCCCAACCAAACATGGACAGAAGTTGAACACCATGACAGTCCATGTCCCTAAGCTACTAGCAGAATTATAATCACAACCAAGTCAGGTTAGAACGACCAAACAATGTTATGGCATGTTATGTCAGTCTAGGGTTATGTCAGATATAATAATAATAAGTATCCTCAGATCGTGCCATGTCGAGTAGGGCTAACCGAGCCAATACTATACAAGCAGAAAATTATGATCACACCAGTTCTCCATAGGGCCACCACGCTAATTAAATCAGTAACAGTTCAAACCTTTCAATAGGGAAAATATTGGCTCGGTCTTAAATATAAAAAGGTCGAATATTGCACTCCACTACATGCGGATGATATACAATATCCATGCTGGCCAACCTTGCACGCGATGAAAATTATCACGGGACGACCCATCACGCACGATCTCAGGATGTCGTTCCCTCTCTATATTCTAATCAACTTTTATGTTACCTAATTAACCCTATAATGATATAAATTCTCTGCCGTGGCCACCGGAATATTCCTCTTAATAATATCGTATAGATTACAGACACATTTGATACAAATCCATTTCATATAAGGGCTCAAGTCTGGATTCACCCAAATAAATATGTAACATTCAAACAAGCAATAACCTAGCCACGCCATGGTTCTGACTCATTGTCTTTTTTATGCCAAGAATTTAGGAATATAATATTATGCACCGAGCATAAATCATCATGTCATGTTCAGTGTACATGTTGGCCAATATCCTACACTCAGTGTATAATATAGCCTTTATAAACATGCGAGCAGAAAAAGTGTATCGGCACGAATACAATAACCAAGTAAGGATACCAAACCTATTAGTTGGTCACATAAATTATGTTTGATCAGGTCAGGAGGCACAATTAATTAGGAATCTCATATCTTATATGATCGAGTCACGGTCATGAATGCCTCATCAATTCCTCAAATTCTAGGATCATGGATCATCAATCATGGTCAAGCTTATCTAATCTAGAATAGACATCAAGTGTACAACATGACCCATGCATGCACAATGACAAAAATATCCTGGGTCGACGCACTTTGCAAGTGCCAAATATAGGCTAGTTAGGAATAGTAGCACACTATGCGTGAGCAAGCAACTATATGGCGCACAAAACTATAATACTTGGTCCCAGAAGTTATGGCACAAAAGTTTATAACATGGCACACAAAATCGATAATAGAGCAGCAGGAAATGTGGCACAAAAAATCAAGAATTACAAGAATATGCACTCTACTCATACAAGCAAACTGGAGCACAAGGCAAGAGTTACGAGTAAGAGAAGTGACGTACTATGCAAGTGCAAAACAACTATAAGACAAAACACAAGTCCCCAAGCAGCATAACAGTCGAGGGCACGACCGTCGAGAGTGCCAAAGTCAAGGCTCGCTTATCGAGGCTGAACCAAGCAAGAGTTTGCCAAGAATTAACAAGTGCGTTGGATTATTAATCCATCAAAAGTGCGCCAACCGTTGAGCGTCTAGAAAATGCGCCAAAGGTTGTGTGTATAAGAGAGACGAACTTTTGATAGTTAATACACAATATGTCAATTGTGCGCCGGGTTGCTAATTGGTTAAAAGTGCGCCAAGGAGGAAGTTGGTCAAAAGTGCGCTAAAAAGTAGACTTGGCGCACTTTTGCTTGGTTCATTTGATAATACGTCAATTGTGCGCCAGAGGCTAAAATCTTCCAAAAGTGCGCCAAAAGCTGGAATCTTCCAAAAGTGTGCTAAAAGATGAAATCTTCTAAAAGTGTGCCAAATTTTTTTTCCCAAAAATTTATCCCCTTAACGTACTTTTGCAAGAAATTGGAAGTACTATCAAAGTATGCACTAGTATGGAATGTGGATCACATTCAACATCTATCCATAGTACAAATCCTTTTGTGTACTTCTTGTCACCGTTCTTCTTCTCCAACTGACCCACCATTGATGCACTCAGAGCTCAAGCTCGAGACTATGACAGTGCTTCATTCCTCAAGCAAAATGTACCAAAAATCTAGGGAAAATCCAAGCTCAAAATCAGGGAACAACATCTTTTGAAAATACCTCATTTTTAGGGAATCATTCTCTAGGAAAATATACTCATAAAAATCCTTATAGTAAAATCAAGATAAAACTATTAACCACCTCAAATCTAAAAACTCCAAGAATTAACTATAATTAGAACACTACTAGAAACTAATTACAGCAAAAAAATACTAAGAATAAAACTATAGCCAATCTTGTTTCTTCATATTTGCAAGATGTACTTGCATATGAAGAAAATTAGGAACAAAATAAGAGAAATAAACAAGTGAGGAGAGAGAATGAGCACACGAATATATATATAGGCAAGGGGTTGATGGTGAACTGTCAGATCTCTCCAATAAATCTAAGCCACACACCCTACCTACCACCACCACACCATCAATATTAGCCAATGTGTGTCAAGTTTCCATTCAATCGTGCACTTGAAGTATGCCTAAAGTGCGCCAAAAATGAAAACACTATCAAAAGTGCTCCAACTTGAGTATATTCCAAGTATACGGGATAGGGGAGTGACATCTCTACTTACCTTAGAAAAATTCCGTCCTCGAAATTTCAGGATTAAAATAATTAGAGACATCAGTACAAGCACATCTAGCTACAAGCAATCACAGGCAATATACAAGCAAACCAAATAATATACACATAGCAATATTAATAGCACTCTTAGCAAGGTGATCAATGATCACAAAATTGGAAAAGACATATGAATAAATATACCTTACGAGTCAAATAAGTGCGGATACCGAGACCGAATATTGTTTTCACGTTCCTACGTTGACTCCCCCAAAGAATGGTACCCCCAAGCGACACGGATAAGATGGATAGTCCAGTTCTTGAGTACCTTCTCTCTTCGGTCCAAAATGGACACGGGTTGTTCCTTATAGGACAAGTCGGTACCCACGACTAGCTCAGAATGGTTGAGGACATGGCTTGAGTCCGGAACATGCCTACGCAACTGAGATACATGAAATACATTATGCACCTCATAAAACGAAGGCGGAAGGCTAAGGCGATAAGCAACGTCTCCTACCCGCTCGAGAATGTCAAACAGCCCAACGTATCATGGACTAAGCTTCCCGTGAACCCCGAATCTAATGATTCCTTGGGTGGGAAAAATCCGCAAAAATACGTGGTCGCCAACACAACTTTAGTGGCCTATGATGCTGATCTGCCCAATGGCGATGTCGATCATGCACAACTCATAGCCGCTCTCTGACCTGCTTGACAACATCCACAGTCTGAGTAATCAATTCTGGGCCCAAAATCTTTCTCTCACCAATGTCATCCTAAGTTAACGGTGACCTGTACTTCCTTTCATATAATGCCTCAAAAGGTGTCAACTGAATGTTGGCCTGATAACTATTATTATACTAGAATTCCATTAAGTGCATGTGTTTCTTCCATGATCCACCAAAGTCTAGGGTACATGCTTGTAACATATCCTCTAAGGTCTGGATAGTTCTTTCGGATTGCCCATCTATCTGAGGGTGAATAACTTAGTACCCAATCTCTCATGCAGACTTTTTTAAAAATGAGAACAAGGATATATCTAGGCAAGGGGTTGATGGTGAACTGTCGGATCTCTCCAACAAATCCAATCCACACACCCTACCTACCACCACAACACTATCAATATTAGCCAATGTGCGCCAAGCTTTCATTCAACCGTGCACTTAAAATATACCCAAAGTGCGCAAAAAATAAAAATACTATCAAAAGTGCGCCAACTTGAGTATATTCCAAGTATATGGGATAGGGGAGTGACAGTCCTTATGCAGCATGATAGGGTTATTGCTTATGCATCTTGGCAGCTTAGAGACCATGAGAAGAATTACCCGACCCATGATTTGGAGTTAGCCGCATTTGTGTTTGCACTCAAGCTCTGGAGGCATTATCTGTATGGTGAGCGGGTGAAAATCTTCACAGATTACAAGAGCTTGAGGTATGTGTTCACGCAGAGGGACCTCAATATACGGCAGATGACACTACCAAAATAGGTCAAATTTGCGACATCTGGAAACATCGCTAAATGGCATAAAAATGTCGCTAATAAAATTTAGCAACGAAATTAGCGACGTTTTATTGAAGTCATGTTTCAACTAGTCGCTGACAGGAAAAATATCGCTATAGCGACGTTTACTAGCGACGTATCTGAGTCGCTATTAATTTTTTAGGTTAGCGATGTTTAGCGATGCAACGTAGCTAAATTATCTACGTATCGTGTGTCACTAAACGTCGACAATTTTTTTCTATTTAGCGACATTTTGAAACACATTTAACGACGTTCTGCTGACCTGGTAAATACTGCCATATCAGCAAGTTAGTAACGCTTAACGACAAAAAGGGGTCATGATATAGTTAGCGACGTCTTTATATACGTATATGAACGTCACTAAACATCGCTAAATTATAAAAAAATTATAAAAACTGGGTAACCCTTCAATATCACAGTTTTTTGTATATCCCATGAATATCATAATTTATAAAAATAGACAGACCCGGAGCAACCCTCCATTGAATTTCCTGAGTTTATCGACCCCTCCGGTGGAGCACTCAACACTATTAAATTTCCATGCATTCAATATAAATAATAAAGTAAATTAAAAGAAATAGACACATTCTAAATAAATAAAGTCTAAAAATAAATATCCAGCAAATTCCCATGCATTATACAAACTAAGTCTGAAACAAAATATCCGGTAAGCATCACAACTGTTACTGGATGTGAACAAATAAAGTCTGAAACACTATCTCAATACATAAATAAACCAAGATCATGGGCCAAAATCTAAAAACAAATAAACTGTCCTAACTAGGACTACTACTGTTCCGGAGGAGAAGGAGCACCATGGCAATCCTAGGAGATGAGCTTGTCCAAAGAATAACTACTATGGATCAGGAGGAGGAGCACCGCCATGAATCTGGAATATCAGCGAGGCCTACTACTCCAGTAAAATCATCATGACAACCGATGGAGGAGTCTGTGTAATCGATATAGATGTCAATGCTGGCAGACCAGGAGGACGTCTTTGCTCCAACACTTTCAGTCGAGCGTTGCAAGTATCCTTGACAGATAACATCCTTATTGTACTCTGCTCCAATGACGGGCTCATATGAACCTGTGTCGTATGCAGCCTCGTCAGTGCATCATCCATGGCTACATGCGACCCCTGTAGCACCGTCATGTTGTCTTCTATCGATGTAGCCAGATCCTTCAGCTCCGCCAGGCTACACTTAAGCGAATCAAAATATGCTAGGATCGTCACATCGTCTGTCTACGGTGTGGGCTGCAACATAATCCTCTACAATAACTCATCACGCAGAGACATAATCTGATGGTCAACTCTCTCATGTTGGGCTCGCACTAACTTCTGGTTGGGCTGTGCTAGGATCCTATCAGGAGATGTTATCCCTTACCGTGTTCAGCGGGTACTCCTTCACATATATTTTATCGTGTGTAATGGGTATTGATTTTAGTGTACTTCGTATTCACACGCTGCTTGTGTTCAGTATGCCCATATTCGTGTTCATAACGTGTCATGATTGGATCCATAAGTATTGATTGGGGATGGAGGAGTAAGAGTTGCTTATGTGATAAAGCCCAAGTGTATTTGTGTACATGTCGATTACATATCGTAATCGAGTTACCATATTTTATTTGTGTTCAACCCAAACCGATCACATAATGAACTTGTACTCTATGGCATAATAGTTAGTTTATCTATTTCCTTCTAGTTGTAGTTATTTTATTGCCTGTTCTCCATTCCAGTACATTACCTGTTCACTCTAGTTTATTATATTTTGATATTTAGTTATCCTGTATTTTTTTTATTAACTGTTATATATGCTCGATTATGTATTTGAAACTGCATTCAGAGTTATGTACTTCGCTCCAATCCTGACTGGATATATTTTTTAGATGATTGGCTTATGGACCAGTGTCCTACGTACTATGGGCTGCAGGACAGGGTACCATTAGAGGATACTCCTTTAGAGCAGGAGGACCTATCACCAGATGCTGAGGAGGCCTAGACTTATAGTTTAGACTTGTATTAGACTTTTATTGAGGTTCTTGGCATGTATATATATTATTTTGAACTTGCAGATATATTGTGACTCTTTTTCTCTGTTATTCCATATCGTGCTTATCTTCCTTAGTTTGACATTGTGATTGAGTATAGTTTACCATTATCATATATACCATATTGTTCCTCCGTTTGGAGTTGAGGTGACATTGATAGGTACCTTATATATATTGTGTGAGAAGTTTAGATAGTATGGATGACCCAGACAGTGTTCTACCGCCGGATGCAGCGTAGACTAGACGTTGTTCACTATACGTACCCTTATTCTGGGTGCGGGTCGTGACATAAGTATATGTTACTATTCCGGGTTTGGGGGTGCTCCACCTTTGGTACAGAGGGCAGCACCGACAGTTTCAGGGGATCTTCCACCCCACCATCCGCAGTCGATCAGACACAGATATTTGTGCTCTTTCAGCAGATGATAGAGGCGCAACAGCGCTAGTTAGAGGGTATGATACAGGGCATTGAGAATGCTTACCAGATTATGCTCGTTGCAGTTGAGAGAGTCGCCTTAGTCCAGCCACAGACGGCACCACCTCAGTTTACCCCACAGAAGCTAGGCCGGGAACTATCATAGATTTCAAGAGGATGGGGCCGAAGGACATTAAAGGCACCGAGGGAATTATTTAATCTGATGATTGGATAGAAGACATTTAGAGGAACCTGCGGCTGCCGTAGATTCCAGAGAGGTTATAGGTAAAGGCCGCAGGAAGCATGATGTTTGACATCGCATTGACTTGGTTTAGGATGGACCCCAGGATCTCAGCACCGTGACTTACTTGGAAAGCTTTTAAGGAGCTCTTTAAGGAAAAGTTTTTCCAGATGTGGCTCTGACATCTCTAGAGAGCCAGTTTTAGTTCCTCGTTCAGGGAAGTATGACGTTGGATGAGTATGCGACAGAGTATTATAGATTAGGCCGCTTGGTGGAGGGACATAACCCTAGAGGACAGGAAGGGCCTGAACAAGGAGATCAAATCATATAAGAATGGAGATTTCGCCGCTACTTTAAAGGAGATTCTGAGGCAGGCACAGCGGACAGAGGATGATCTAGAGCTTGGCTCTAAGTGTCCGAGGGACATAGAAGGATCCAGTACTAACACTGGTCCATTAAAGCGGCCTCACTTTCAGCAGTAGCATTAGAGACACTTCCAGTAGCCAAGGCAGCAGTACCCGGGACCAACTAGAGCGCTAGTGCAGTAGACGCACCAGATCCAGAGACCAGCTATTCCTTGCCCATTCTGCAAGAAGCAGGGACATAAATAGGATGCGTGCAGGATTAGATTGGGCCAGTATTTATTCTGCAGATCAGGAGACCACCAGTTGAGGGCTTGTCCTAGAGCTCCAGCTCGTCCAACTCAGGGCGGGGCCCAGGCACAAAAAGTACCCGCGAGACCACCAGCGGGACAACAGAGAGGACCTCCCCTACCACCACAACAACAAAAGTTCACTCAGTACCAGCAGAGAGGTTCTCAGCAACATGGGCGAGCTTTCGTCTTGACCGTCGATGAGGAGGATCCAGTCGGTGATATTATTTTAGGTTCAGTCTATCTTGATTCTTTTCCAGCTTATGCTTTATTTGATTCTGGTGCTTCACATAGTTTCGTATATGTATCTTTTGCTCTAAAATGTCACCTTAAGACTAAACTGTTGGCGAGGACTTGCAAGATCACGATCGGGGGTGGCATTATCCTGATAAGTGATATTTGCAAGGATCTAAGAGTTTCTTTGGAAGGCCGAGAGTTGAGCGTGTGTCTACTCGTAATGCCACTTCTGAGCTACGATATTGTACTATCAATGGATTGATTGAGTAAGCACCATGCTAGTATCGATTTTCATAGAGGTAGAGGTTTATTTTAGGCACCAAGAGAGCCAGAGTTTGAGTTCATCAGAGGAGCAGCATAGTAGAGCAAGGAAGATTTCTGTGGAGCTTTGGTGGAAGAGCAGGAGCTGCTACATCCATTGATTGTAGAGTATATGAATGTCTTTATAAAGGTGTTATCAGGGTTGCCACCAGACAGAGATATGGAGTTCTCTATAGACTTAGTGCCAGGCGCATAACCAATATCACAACACATTTATCGGATGAACAATAATAAACTGACAGAATTGAAGAAGCAGGTGGATGAGTTGAAAGACAATGGCTTCATCCGCTCTAGTTTATCACCGTGGGGTACTCCGGTATTATTTGTACCGAAGAAGGATGGGTCGGTAAGTATGTCTATCAATTACAGGGCACTCAACGATCTCACTATCAAGAACAAATATCCATTGTCATGGATTGATAATTTATTTGATCAGTTGAGCGGAGCGAAGGTATTTTCAAAGATAGACTTGAGGTCGGGGTACCACCAAATAAAAGTAAAGAAGAGAGACATTCCGAAGATAGCTTTTAGGACTCGATATGGGCAGTTTGAGTTCTTAGTGATGCAGTTTGGGTTAACCAATGTCCCGACGGTATTCACGAACCTGATGAATAAGGTATTTCATCAGTACTTGGATCAATTTTTGGTAGTATTCATTGAGGATATTTTAATTTATTTAAAGACCCTGGAGGAGCATGAGAAACACCTGATGATAGTTCTGGAGACCCTCAGGAAGTAGAAGCTTTATGGCAAGCTTTTGATGTATGAGTTCTTCCTTGATAATGTTGAATTTCTCGGGTATGTGATTACAGGAGACAGGATCGCAATAGAACCAAAGAAAATTTTAGCAGTCGAGTCATGGTCTACCCCGAGTTCAGTGGCGAAGATCAGGAGTTTTCTTGGATTGGCAGGCTATTATCAGAGATTTGTTCAGGATTTTTCCAGGATTGCGGAGCCGATGACTAGACTAACCAGGAAGGACGTGGAGTTCGTCTGGACTGAGAAATATTAGTCTACTTTTGAGGAGCTAAAGAAGAGGTTGACTACAGCTCCAGTGTTTACATTGCCATCAGGGACAAAAGGATTTTCTATATATAGTGATGCATCAGGTAAGGGCTTGGGATGTGTGTTGCAGCAGAACATGAAGGTGATTGCCTGTGCTTTTAGGCAACTATGCCCGCATAAGAAGAATTATCCTACCCATGACTTGGAATTAGCATCTGTTATTTTTGCTCTTAAATTGTAGAAGCACTACTTATATGGAGAGAGGGTAGAGATCTTTACAGATCACAAGAGCTTGAAGTATGTGTTCACACAAAATGAGCTCAACATAAGGCAGCGGCGATAGTTGGAATTGATGAAGGACTTCGATATTTCTTTGCAGTATCATCCAGGGAAGGCCAATATAGTGCGGATGCCTTGAGCAGGTATCCAGTAGCTATGTACTTGATGAGGGACATGCACTTGTTGGCCGATCTTGATAGCTTGGGTATTGAAGTGTTAGTTCCTGGAGTTGCAGCACATATGTAGGGACTTCAGGTACAGTCAGGTTAATGGACAAGATCAGAGTCACACAGTTCGATGATGAGTCTATGAGGAGCATCAGAGTATAGGTCCAAATAGGGTTGGCAGAGGACTTCAGTATTGCAGAGGACTTCAATATTGCAGATGATGGATCATTGCGGCGCAATACCAGATTGTGTGTATCGAGTGGAGCATTGCGCGAGGAGGTTCTTTATGAGATATATCGATCTCAGTACTCTATGCATCCAGGTGCCAACAAGATATATAGAGACATGAGAGATAATATTTGGTGGTATGGTATAAAGTGGGAGGTAGCTAGCTTCGTATCCAGATATTTGTTATGCAAGCAAGTAAAGGCAGAGAGACAGAGGCCAGGTGGGTTGCTTCAGCCTTTACCTATTCTGGAGTGGAAGTGGGAGCATGTGACGATGGACTTTGTTATGGGGCCTCCACATTCTCCAGGAGGTAAAGATACGATTTTGGTCATCGTGGAAAGGTTGACCAAATTGGCCCATTTTCTGCCATTCAAAGTAGGTACGTCTACGGAGAAGCTCGCAGAGATGTATGTGCGTCAGATAGTCAGATTGTATGGAGTTTCTGTGAGCATGTCTCGGATCGGGATAGTCGCTTCACTTCCCACTTTTGGAGGAGTTTGTAGGCTAGCTTAGGCACTCAACTCAAGTTCAGTATCGCATATCACCCTCAGACAGATGGGAAGTCAAAGCAGACTATCCAAACTCTCGAGGATATGCAACGCACTTGTGTTTTGGATTTTTGAGGCTTTTGGGAGGATCATCTTAACCTGGTAGAGTTTTCTTACAACAACAGCCACCATGCCAGTATCGAGATATCACCATTTGAGGTATTGTAAGGACAGAGATGCCGCACTCTGTTATCTTGGAATGATGTTGGTGAGAGAGCCTTATTAGGACCAGAGATGGTCGTGGATGCAGCTAAGAAGGTGAAGTTCATTAGGGATAGGCTTCAGGTGGCGTAGGACAGACAGCGGCATTGGGTCGATAGCCACCGGAGACCATTGGAGTTTGAGGTATAGATTTTGTTTTGCATTGCTTGTTATTTCTTTTTTTAGTTAGAGTACTAAGGCTATATTTTGTGCTAGGTTGGTGATCTGGTATTCTTGAGGATTTTTTCGACATGGGGCACAATTTTTTTTGGTGGAGACGGGAAGCTTAGTCCATGGTACATCGGACCCTTCGGTGTTCTAGAGAGGGTCGGTGCAGTGGCTTATAGACTATACTTACCGCCTGTATTAGAGGGAATACACAATGTTCCATGTGTCGCAGCTAAGATGGTAGATGGCAGATCTTAGCCATATACTAGATCACTCAGAGATCGAGGTTGGTCCGACTCTTAGCTTCCCAGAGAAGCCCATGGAGATTCTGGATTGCAGGAAGAAGGTGCTGCAGAACCAGATGATTACTTTGGTATGCTTCGCATGGAGGCATCACTCGCCAGGAGAGAGTACCTGGGAGCGAGAGACCGAGATGCACGAGCGGTATCCTTATCTGTTTGAGCCGTGAGGTATAATTCTTTCTTGCTTGTACTGATTGCTATTGGTAGTTAGTTTCTTCCTTAAT
This sequence comes from Iris macrosiphon, assembly GCA_036927795.1. NCBI lineage: Eukaryota > Viridiplantae > Streptophyta > Magnoliopsida > Asparagales > Iridaceae > Iris > Iris macrosiphon. The sequence continues at coordinate 155,949,905 of JAYESA010000007.1, forward strand.
TTTGAGGACAAAATTTTTCTAAGGGGGGTAGGAATGTCACCCTCATTTTTCCAACTTGGGGTAGTTTGGTAATTTGGCATGTGTATTTAATTTTTTTAGGAATAAATATTAGTTATTATTATGCTATATATTTAATTGTGCCTTGTATTATTTATTTATTAATTAGTAGAGTAGCCTATTAATTAGACTTGATACTAGTGAACCAATTATACTTGTCATGACAACTAGTGAGCCTAACTTAGACCCAAGCCCTTTAGACTATTCTCATTAATTAATTAGAGAGCATTAGCTTAATTAGAATTAGTTAGATGCTTTCCAAAATAGCCCTTCCCTAATCCTAGTCATAATTGGATGGAGAGGGATAATTTGGACCATGCACATGACTTAGGAAAGAGGGAGGGGGGCCGACCACTATTAGAGGGGGCTCTCATCTCTCTCTCTCGCTCTCTCTCTCTCTCTCTCTCTCTCTCGCTCTCCTCTCATTTGCATTCAATTAGATCTAAAAATTAGATCCCCAATTTCTCATTATTCCCTCTTGAATTTCTACTCAATTTACCTCTATTTCCTTCTCAAATTCATCATTCTTGGAGCTTTGGAGCTTGGAGAAGTAAGGAGCACAAGAAGGAGGAGTTTTGGAACTATAGATCGTATTCAGAATGTGTCCAATTTTTTTTATTGGAAATCCATCTCCCAATTGGTAATTCCTAAATTTTCCTTCATTGTAGCTTCTTAATTATGTATTTGACTGATCTTATGGCATAGGGCTACCTATAGGAATAATTTATAGGCTAATTAGTTATGTATTGTGAGTTCTATGTGGTAATTTGTGTGCATGTTGGGGGAATTATAAAATTTAAACATTAATTGTGTGTCATGAGACCAATTAGATCTAATTAGACTTAGATCAGGTGTGTGGGATTAGGTACGTGTCCATAAATGGATACGTGTAGGTCGTAACATGGTATTTTGTGATACAATGCGACACAGGACCCAATTTTGGGTGTTTTGCACAATTAATCATCATTTCTCATCGTAATAAGTTACTTTAGTTATATTATGATGATATAGATATGTATATTTAGTATTTGTGGAGAATTTGAGTTTTGGAATCTCTATTGGGTACGTATCGTAGCGTATCGTATTAGTAGCATATCTAGTGTCTGATTTAATTCTCTAGAGAGTATGGTATATGTATATATACATATGTATCACATATAGTATATGTGTATTGATTATAGATTTCCATATATATATATATATGTGTGTGTGTGTGTGTGTGTATGTACTTGTGCTATATATGTGTATGTGTTGAGTGTTATGAGGGTGCCTGTGTGTGACTGAGGTAAGTGAGAGGGAGATATTGAGAGTGTAGTGCTTGGTACAACATGTCCAGTCACTGTGTGTGACTGAGGTAAGTGAGAGGGAAGTCAAGATGCTCGGGTTATGTTGTAGGTTGCTGTGGGTTCAGTTTGGAGTGCTTGTATAGAGAAACTGAAGTGTGTTTGTAGGAAAGCAATCAGGTTAATATTAGACAGTGTACTGTGTGCACTGTCTAATTAGAAGATCTCAGCAGTAGCTTAAGAGATGGGCGTTCAATTGACAGGATTGAAGGGGTTATACACAAATATGTATCAACATTAGGGTGCACCAATATGAGGAGGACAGTGCACTGCCTGTGCATTGTCAGGTAGCATAACCAAACTGCTATAGCAACAAGGTGAAGTATGCGTATGTAGTGGCTGCACTACAGTCTTGTGTGCACATGTCATATATTTCAACGACAGTAGTAGTAGTGAAGGATGTTATGGATATTAAGATGGCATCAGCAAGTTGTAGTCAATTATGTTTTAGTTGACTGATGCACCTATGAGTAAAGGTATTTTGAGAAGGGGTGAATGTTAGTTCAACTATACAGAGTAAACTTAGTGTTTAGCAGCAGTAGCAATTAACTGATTAGGGTTCGGGTATTTAGGATAATCGATATCAGTATACTGATATGTCAGTTAAGTATATGTACAATTAGTATTAGTTAAAATCAAGATGATATCAAGTGCTTGGTGAAGAGAATAGTTGACTACCCAAGAGTGCAGCCGGGTTAAGCATCTGATGGAAGGGAAGTGCTTTTATGAAATACAGGTAGGGTTTGCGATATGCCAGATTGCACACCCATGTGGCAGTATTTAGTCACCTGGAATCGAGCAGTAGGACCACACAACATCAATGAGTGATAATTTGGGTAAACAACATCACTTAAGGGGATTCAGGTATCCTAATATTTAGAATAGGCACTGCAGTATCAATAGATTGGGGGATGGGTTGAGTGAAGTAAAATTGATTATGAAGTGCATGTCAGTTAGTATTATTTTTTGTTAGATGTTAGTTATTAACTGTTAGTTATAGTAAATACTAGTTAGAGGCTTAGTCACTAATGTGATAACATTTAGGATATAAGTATCAGTTAGTTAGTAAGTGTTAACTAGTTATGTATCAGCTAGTTCAGTCCTTGTACTAATTAGATGTTAGTTAACTAGTTGATTGGGAATAGTCCTAAGCATATCATATTAGATAAGTTAGTCCATAGTCAGTTAGTTAGTATATATATATATATATATATATGAGTAATGACCATATTAATTAGGATTGACCTAGCATAAGCTAGTTAGTGACCCATGGGCTTAAAACCTTAGTGTGGACTTAATTTAGCTAGGACAACCTAGTATTGGCCAAGAAATACATTTTGGGCATCATATAACTATGTATCATTCATTTACACCATTTAACTTGAAATTTCTCAATAGGATTGTGTGATACCAGCTTGGACATCAAGATACAACCTTTGCTCAGGACCAGAGGCGAGTACATCTCGCTGTTAGTTTTTATTTCATGATAGTGTATATATCGCATATTCTAGAACTGTATACTTGATTCCGACATAGTGGTTACATGGACTGGTACTATATGGATCCTATCAGGAGATGTTATCCCTTACCGTGTTTAGCAGGTACTCGTTCACATGTATTTCATCGTGTGTAACGAGTATTGATTTTAGTATACTTTGTATTCACACACTGCTCGTGTTCAGTGTGTCCATATTCGTGTTCGTAACGTGTCATGATTAGATCCATAAGTATTAGTTGGGGATAGGGAAGTAAGAGTTGGTTATGTGATCAAACCTAAGTGTATTCGTGTACATGTCGATTATATATCGTAATCGAGTTACCATATTATATTTGTGTTCAACCCAAACCGATCACATAATAAACTTGTACTCTATGGCACAATAGTTAGTTTATCTATTTCCTTCTAGTTGCAGTTATTCTATTGCATGTTCTTCATTCCAGTACATAACCTGTTCACTCTAGTTCATTACATTGTGATATTTTATCTTGTATCTTTTCTATTAACTGTTATATATGCTCGATTATGTATTTGAAACTACTTTTAGAGGTATGTAGTTTGCTCCAATCTTGACTGGATATATTTTTCAGATGATTGGCTTGTGGACCAGTGTCCCACGTACTACGGACCGCAGGACCGGGTACCATTAGAGGATACTCCTTTAGAGCAGGAGGGCCTAGCACCAGATGCTGAGGAGGCCTACACTTATTCTTTTGACTTGTATTAGACTTTTATTGAGGTTCTTGGCATGTATATATATTATTTCGAACTTGTAGATGTATTATGACTCTTTTTCTCTGTTATTCCATATCATGCTTATCTTCTTTAGTTTGACATTATGATTGAGTATAGTTTACCATTATTATATATACCATATTGTTCCTCCGTTTGGAGTTGAGGTGACTTTGACAGGTACCTTATATATATTGTGTGAGAAGTTTAGATAGTATGTATTACCCATACAACGTTCTGCCACAGATGCTACAATGTAGGCTGGGCGTTGCTCACTACATGTGCCCTTATTCTGGGTGTGGGTCATGACGCAAGTACATGTCACTAAATAGATTTTACATTCCACAGGTAAAATATAATACATGTCACAGTTAAAATACAGTATATGTCACAAGTCTAAATGGATTTCATATTGATATTTTTAATCCTCTTCTGAAAAATTTTCTTCTTCGTTTTCCTCGTCCTCTTCCTCTTCCTCTTCCTTCTCATCTTTACTTTCATCTACTTTGCCTTTCTCTTTGGATAATTCTACCTCTTCTATACGACTAGAAGTGTAATAAGAAACTTCTATTGAGTCCATATCTATAATATTTGTTACAAGAGGTAGCAAATACTCTTTATTAGCTATTTCGTCAATGTCAAAAGTATTTTTAGCTTTGGTCTTGCATACTATCCACCAGTCCGACCTCTTTGTTCTCCATTTAGGATAAGTTATGAAATACACAGGCTGATCCTGACTTGATAGTATAAATGGTTCGTAGCTTTGATATCGATGTTGGTAGTTTATATCCACAAGTCTATGCTTGTATATTTTCCAAACTTGATCTTGGATCAGATCGAACCAATCATACCTGAATAATACGATCTTAGCAGGGTCTACTCTATAATTATATGTCAACTCGATAATCTTTCGTAAGATGCTATAGAAATTATTTCCTGTATCGATATCTTTGTAGTTCGAAGATCTGATACACAAATAACTATTTTTGTGGAATCGAGATCTAGGAAGTTGTCTCTTATCGGAGCAGTTGTTGACTTGAACCTAAACTCATTTACACAATATCTTAGCCAAATTTTAATGGCATAAATTGGCCCCTTAGCTATAGTTCTAATTGATTCATTCTTATGTGTTGCGTCTGGACGATCAACCTAAATACTACAAGATAAGAAATTAAGTTCAATATTTCGTTAATTATTTTGTAAAGTGGATATACAAAAAGAAATTAACGAGCTCCTTACATATGCACTCAACCAAGAAGGGAAATAACGTCTCATTTATTATTCTAAGTCTTCATCTGTCATGTATGGTGTACTCGACCTCACTTCATCATTAAATGTGCTGATAAACCATGAAGTGTCGGCCGATTAGTGTAGTAATATTAGCGTATACTATTATATTAAAATGAAGTAAACGTGGACGTATTAATTACTTACCCCTCGACCTTCTCTACTTCATCCTCATCGTAGTTGTGTAATATATACAACTGAGCAGCCCTTAGCTCATCGTCATTCAGAAATCTCTTCTTTATTTTTCCCGAAGGCTTTTTGAATGCATTGAATACTTTTAGTATTATATTATTAGATTTTTGGTACCTGTCATCATTTCTCGGGGCTCTCGTTCGATGAGTAAAAATATGAGGTTTGAAATACATGGAACAAAATTTTATAATCTCCTCGAGAACATATGCTTCACAAATAGAACCCTTGACCTGTGCCTTATTTTTTACCTTTCCCTTTAGGTGGTTCAACTGCCGCTCGAACAGATACATCCATCTATAACCTATAGGTCCATCGACATGGGCCTCATAGGAAAGATAAATTGGAAAATGTTCCATGGAGTCAAAGAATCCAGGAGAAAATACCCTCTCGAGCTTGTACAGTATTATCGCAATGTCCTTCTCTTACTTTTCTAGGCGATCGACGAGAAACTTAGTAGAACAAAGATATCTGAAGAATATACTAATCTCTTTCAATGGATCCTAAACTATCTGTGGTAAAAATTCCCAAAATATAATCAAAATTAATCTCTCCATGAATACATGACAATCTAGTTCTTTATACACGTCAGTTTTTTCTCCTTCGGGTCGACGCATCTTCTCAGATTCAACACATAACCATCTTAAAATTTTAGCCCCTAAATTCACCTACAAAGTCTTCCATTATCCTCCTTGTCTAGTGAAAAAATTTTCTTAGGCTGCTGATAATTCTTATTCCCTTCCTCTATCAAATGTAACGCAGGGTGTCTGCATATTTCTTCCAAGTCCAACATAGCCTTGGAATTGTCTTTCTACTTCCCCTTTACATCCATCACAATATTAATTATGTTGTCAAATACATTCTTTTCGATATACATGACATCAAGGTTATGTCTAATCAGATTGGTGCTCCAATATGGCAGGTCCCAGAATATGCTCCTCTTTATCCAGTTATGAGTGCGACCAAATTAATCATACTTGTACCCCTTAGTAGGCTTTTCAATATCACTTGGTAAATCTTTAACCTTTTTCCATATCGTATCTTCAGACCACCTTGGAGGTGGAATTATCTTCTCCACAACGCTTGTACGAAAAGCATTATTATTTCTCGGGAACGAATGATCCGACGTCCGAAATTATTGATGACAATCGAAGAAGCACGATTTTTTTTCATGTTTCAAACGAAAAGCCTTAATGCAGTCCATACAATATGGACATGAGAGACGGCCATGAGTGATCCATCGAGATAACATGTCATAAGCCAAAAAGTCGTTAATGGTCCACATAAGTTGTCACCACCCCATTTCCAGAGCCGGGTATTTTTTTTATTTTAATTTAGTTAATTATGTATTATTTATAATTAATTATATTTATATTTAATTGATGGTTGTATTATTTTTTATTTGATTATTTTAGGGTTTTGGCAAGCCTGGACCCATGTCAGACCCTAGTGGACCCATGTCCGACCCAACCCACACCCTTGTGAGACCTACTTTTGTGTTTAGAATATTTATTATATTTTTAGTGGGTTAGTTGGAAAGATTGGGAGTTAGTTTGAGTGCTTTTGGAACCCGAAACCCAAAACCCAAGTGAGAGGAGGGTATTTTGGTCATTTGGACTTTATGTAACCTATATTTTGTGCATGGTCGGCCCTTCCCTTACTCCCAGACCCGTGCAACCAGCAGCCCCAGCCCCCCATTCCTTCTTCTTCACTTCTTCTTCACTACTTCTTCTTCCTCTCCACTCTTTCTTCTTATTTTCTCCTCCCAACTTCAAGTAAGCACCCTATTTCTCTTCTTTCTTCTTCTATTCTCCATGAATGTGAACCCTAACCCTACATTCTTCCCCAACCTAGGTGGGTAGAGCTTAGATTTGGTGTGGAGGCTAGATTTGGAAGCATGGAAGCTTGGTGTGATGGATTTGGAGCTTTTTGGAAACTTTGGCTTGAGATTCCAACTCCCAAGAGGTAAACCCTAACTTTTCCCTTACTAATTACTCTTATGTAGTGTAATTAGTGGTTTAGAACCTTTCTAGACCCTAAGCCTACCCGTGGAAGAAAGTTGAAACTAGTTTGGTTGTGTTTGGAGACTTTGACACTAGGTTTTGTGTCAATTTTGGGTGAAATTCGAAATTAGCCCAATTTTGGGTGATGCCCTAGGTTAGACGGACCTAGGTAGACGTTGTCGGGCGTCTTGAGGGTTAGTGCGCATCTCAGTTCGGACACGTAAAGTCGTGTCGCAGAGAAATGGGCGTTTCGGACGTTTTCAGAGTTTTCGTCGTCGCCGGTTCTAAGTTCGTACCTATTTTCGCCATGGGCCTAGAATCGATGGGATAGCATTTTTTCTAGGACCTAGACATCGTTTAAAACTCGTGGATAAATTTTGGGCCAATTCTGAGTTGGTTAATATGTGCGTTTCAGGAGGTTTTGTGAACCGCACACCACGTGTTCGTCGAAATGATCGAACGGCCATTTCGACTTGGTTTCCTAGTTTCGGGCTTGTGCGCACGTTGGGTTAGCTTCGGGTAGTGTGTGTTAGAGTTCTCGGGTTATATTTTATATATATATAGGTGTTCGTATGCGTAGGGGTGGTTGTGTGCGTGTTGGTGGGCGTTGTGTGCGTGTTGTGTTGTGTGTTGTGTGTGTTGAGTGTTAGAGTGTATATATGTCTATATATATATATATATATATATATATATATATATATATATATATATATATATATATATATATATATATATATATATATATATATATATGTATGTGTGTCTCTATATATATGTATATATTTGTAAATATGTGTTTATATATATCTGTGTGTATATACATATATTTGTGTAGGGGTTTGTGTATTAGTGTGGGTGCTTGTGTGTGTGTGTATATATATATATATATATATATATATATATATATATATATATATATATATATATGTATATGTATGAGTTTGTGTGTGTGTGTATATGTATATATATATATATATATATATATATATATATATATATATATATAAGGGTTTGTGTGTATATATATTTATATATATATGTGTGTATATAGCTATAATTGTGTTTGTGTATGTGTATTTGTGTGAGTGTGTATATATATATATATATATATATATATATATATATATATATATATATATATATATATATATATATATATATATGTATTAGTGAGTGTGTGTGTGTGTGTATATGTATATATATATATTTATGTATATATATATATATATATATTTGAGTGTTTATATATACATAGATATGTGAATAAACATATATATGTAGTGTGTATAAATATATACATGTGTGTATGTTTATATGTGTGAATATGTGCATATGTGTGTGTGTAAGTATATGCATTAGCGTGTTTATATATATATATATATATATGTGTGTGTGTGTGTGTGTGTGTGTGTGTGTGTCTCTGTGTATATGTGATTGTGTTTGTGTGTGTGCGTGTGGCTGCGAGGCAGTGTAGCGCAGTGGGGCTGTTGTGCTGTGCACAGCAGCAGCAGCAGCAGTAGTAGATGCTGCACAGCAGCAGCAGCAGTAAATATAGCAGCAACAACAGTAAAGGCAGTAGCAGCAGCAGTATAAGCAGCAGCAGGGTAAGCAACAGCTAGCGGCGTTTGTGAGCGCAGCGCATTGTTTTGGCTAGCAGCGAGCGAGGGAGAGAGTGATATATATATATATATATATATATATATATATATATATATATATATATATAGTTAGATAGATAGATAGATACTAGATAGAATAGTTAGATTGATAGATAGATTAATAACTATAAATAAATAGATAGCTAGTTAGATAAATAGATAGTTAGATAGATACGTATATATATATATATATATATATATATATATATATATATATATATATATATAGATTGGTAGAGGGATAGCTAGATATACAGATCTATATGTATAGGTATATACATATAGCTAGATAGATAGTTTAGATATCTAGATATAGATATACATATATATATTTAGGTATGGGTGTAAGGTGTGGGTATATATGTATGTGTTTCTGAATATATATATATATATATATGCATATAGATACGTAGATATGTATATATATGATAGATATATATATTTAAGCCTAGATTATAGCTAGATATATATATGTTTATTCATAAATAGCTAACTAGAAGAGTGTTAGTGGGGTATTAGAGAGATATCTCAATACCTTGAGATACCAAGGTATATCAATACCTTGAGATATCCAAGGTATTGGGTTTCAAGCGGGATTTTTGAGCAATTGCCTAGGTTTGAGTTTAGAGATAGATTTTTATGTATATGTGTATATATTTACGCGTGCTAGCATAGGTTTTAGAGGGTATAGACGGGGCGTATTCCGTAGGGTGAGGTATCGGATACCGAGGGTATCCCGGTATCTCAAGGAGGCAAGTTTGAGGATTTATTAGCTTAATAACCTTGTTTTGACCTAAAATTTTAGGGGCACCCTAGTTTGACCTAGACTTGACCGTAGTTGACCCGGTTGACCGCCAAAATCAACTTTTGACCTAAATTTGACCTAGGATTGACTTTTTGGACCTAGTGTTGACTTTTTGACCCATATTTTACCGGTTTGATCCGTTCGACCTACAACGACCCTAGAAGCCTGTTTTTAGTTATTTTATATCTGTTTAACTCATGAGAAACCTGTTTAATCTTGCTTTTCATAATAGGTCCTTGCGACACCAGTTCGGATCGCTAGTTGCTCAGGACGTCAGGCGAGTATATTCTCTGATAGTTTTCATTATCTGATGATTATTATGATTCAGTTTCTAGTATAGTATCATCTGATTATTCTGGCACAACACGGGACACAGACTTGTATTTCTGGATTCATTTACTTGCGACACGTATTTTTCATATTTCTGGCCTCTATTCTGGAATCACTACTGGCATCACCTACAGGCATCACTACAGGCATCACTCATATTTTTGGCTGAACTCATACTTGATTTACGTGTCGGGTCTTAGATTCACTTGTATTAGTCGGGGCGGGGAAATACTCGAGTAGACATGTAAATATTTCCATCTAGAATCATCAGGAATCACTCCCTCTGGTCTAATCTGGAATGATAGCAGCCGCGCACCCCAGTGCGCGGTGAGCCATACTTACCCCTAGCCATTTACATGTCGAAACAAGTATTTTATAGACACCGAGTTCATTCTTTATAGTCTGGACTCTTTTGTATTTCTTGCTGGTCTCACTTATAGTTTCTGGACTTGGCTCTTTACATGTATTTCATGCTGGACTCACTACACGTTCTGGTGCACGGACTTGACCTTAGTTTAGATTTTTTGTATCTTACAGTTATTACTATCTTGCTCTGATATTTATGCATCTTTACCTTTATGCACCAGTGATATGTATATTTCTTGTTCCATACTTTATTTCATTCTCTTTGCTACTTGCTATAACTATTTTATAGTTTTTATCATTTAAATGGAACTGCTGTTAGAGATGTACTTGCTCCAGTCCTGACTGGACATATTTTTCCAGAGTATCCGGAGGATTGGTGTCCAACATTTTATGGACCTGAGCCTGTCGATGGTGCAGACAGGGACCCTCCAGATTAGGAGTGATTTCCGGGTTGGTAGCCGGGATCACTAGGACCTTGTTATTGTTTATTAGCTTTTGGCACCGGATTTGTCTCCGGTTTTTGATTGAGACCTTGTATTGTATATAATTTTGGATGTTGTATTATTATTATTATTGATGTTGTGGTTGTTGTAGTAGTTGTTGTTGGTTAGACTTTATAGCTGTTAGTTTTCTGTGTTATCTTATCGTGCTTAGATTCGTGATTGAGTACATTATGATTATCATTATGATATTGCTCCTCCGTTTGGAGTTGAGATCTTGATAGGTTTATATATTGATTGCGTGAGATTGTTAGCTAGATAGTTGACCTAGATAACGTTCTACCGCCGATGCTGCGACGTAGGCTGGACGTACCCACGACTCATGCCCAATTTTTCAAGTGTGTATCGTGACACATTTTTGGTGGCGTCCCCATGCAGGTCTCGATTCACAATTAATGTGATGTCGTGGTGGTACAACTTAGTTGTACTGCTGCGAGCCTGCTATAGGATGTAGAATCTAGGATGAGAGTGTACTCAATTACGACTAGGAACAATTCTAATCTAATTATTCTGAAATTTTTTTCTTTTAAAATATTACTGTCATTCTTTGATGATATCGTATCTTGTGCCGTATTAACTTCTTTTGATCTGTGTTCAGGATACCTCCGAAGACTCGATCCCATCGTACCGTTCCAGCAGTTGCTACCTAGAGGTCTGCTACCTCTTGTCCAGCTCGTATTCAGGCAGCTGCTACTGCTTCACTCACCACTCCTGCGGTTGAGGGAGCATCTGTTTCTCTCGGGGATCCTCCTTTACCTGTCGATCCGAGGACTACCCCAGTCGTTCCGGTGGTTCCTCCACCACTTCCTGTACCAGTAGATGCCGTGCAGTTGTTTGCGTTCTTTAGGGAGATGATGGACGCGCAGCACCATCAAGTGGATATGATGAGGCTGGGCATTGAGAACGCCCACCAGGTGGCCATGACAGCAGTGAATAGGGTGGCACAGATTCAGCCACAGGCAGATCAGATTCAGCGCCCGAGGCCGGGCAGTATCATTGACTTCCAGAGGATGCAGCCCAAGGAGTTCCGGGGTACAGAAGGGATCCTGTATGCGGATGACTGGATAGAGCAGATTGAGGGCATCTTCAGGCTGGCACAGATTCCAGACAGTATGCAGATAGAGGCAGCGGGCAGTCAGATGTTTGACCTCGCTTTGACATGGTATCGCACAGATACGAGGATCGCGGCACCAGGGCTTACTTTGGAGGCTTTCAAGAGGCTTTTTAAGGAGAAGTTTTTTCTAGATGTGGCGCTCAGTGCTTTGGAGAGCCAGTTCGAGGCACTCGTCCAAGGGAGTATGATAGTGGACGACTACGCAGCGGAGTTCTGCCATCTGGGCAGATTTATGGAGGGCTTGAGTGAGACAGCAAAGGCGAGAAAGTTTCGCAAGGGCTTGGTCATGGCGGTCAAGTCTTTGACTAGGAGCGACCGCGAGACGACTTTCGAGTAGATAGTAGGAGATGCTCAGAGAGCAGAGGATAACTTGGAGCTCAAGTCCAAGAGAGGCAGGGATAATTCAGGCAGTGCGAATGGCAGTACGGGACCGGCTAAGCATCCCTATGTGCAGAAGGTAGCGCAGTAGGGTCAGGATCAGAGGGTGCCCACTTGTGCCTACTGCAGGAAGGCAGGACACACTTGGGATGTTTGTAGGAGGAGGCTAAAGGTGTATTTGTTCTGTGGATTTGCTGCTCACCAGATGCGAGATTGCCCCACTGCACCTCCATTGGGTGGAGCACAGGATCAAAGAGTTGGATCTAGGCCACCTATGGCACAGCATCATGCCCCGCACCAGCAGAGGGATACACCCCAGCAGGGCAGGGCTTATGCGTTGACGGTCGAGGAGGCCGATGCTACGGGTGTCGGGTTAGCAGGTCTGTCTCTTTGTTCTTGTTACTGTCCTTTTCTATTCCTTGTGGTGTACTTTATTAGTACCTGTTAGACTTTTTCTTGTGCTGTAGTAGATAGTGTAGTGACCCTGATTGAGATTGTGATAACACGACCAGTAGGACCATGATCTTGCATGTTGTTTAGGTAGAATTTCTTGACTGTGATTGTTGGGGGTTTGACCTAGAGGGAGTGTGATTGACTTTAAATTTTGAGGACAAAATTTTCTAAGGAGGATAGGCTTGTCACCACCCCATTTCCAGAGCCGGATATTTTTTATTTTAATTTAGTTAATTGTGTATTATTTATAATTAATTATATTTATATTTAATTGATGTTTGTATTATTTTTTATTTGATTGTTTTAGGGTTTTGGCTAGCCTGGACCCATGTCAGACCCTAGTGGACCCATGTCCGACCCAACCCATACCCTTGTGAGACCTATTTTTGGGTTTAGAATATTTATTATATTTTTAGTGGGTTAATTGGAGAGATTGGGAGTTAGTTTGAGTGCTTTTGGAATCCGAAACCCAAAACCCACGTGAGAGGAGGGCATTTTGGTCATTTGGACTTTATGTAACCTATATTTTGTGTGTGGCCGGCCCTCCCCTTACTCCCAGACCCGTGCAACCAGCAGCCCCAGCCCCCCATTCCTTCTTCTTCACTTCTTCTTCACTACTTCTTCCTCTCCACTCTTTCTTCTTATTTTCTCCTCCCAACTTCAAGTAAGCACCCTATTTCTCTTCTTTCTTCTTCTATTCTCCATGAATGTGAACCCTAATCCTATATTCTTCCCCAACCTTGGTGGGTAGATCTTAGATTTGGTGTGAAGGATAGATTTGGAAGCTTGGAAGCTTGGTGTGGTGGATTTGGAACTTTTTGGAGACTTTGGCTTGGGATTCCAACTCCCAAGAGGTAAACCCTAACTTTTCCCTTAATAATTACTCTTATATAGTGTAATTAGTGGTTTAGGACTTTCTTAGACCCTAAGCCTACCCGTGGGAGGAAGTTGGAACTAGTTTGGTTGTGTTTGGAGACTTTGACACTAGGTTGTGTCAATTTCGGGTGGAATCCGAAATTGGCCCAATTTTGGGTGATGCCCTAGGTTAGACGGACCTAAGTAGACGTTATCGGGTGTCTTGAGGGTTAGTACGCATCTTCGTTCGGACACGTGAAGTCGTGTCACGAAGAAATGGGCATTTCGAGCATTTTCGGGATTTTCATC